>VZTZ01009872.1:15024-215590 GCA_013400955.1 Drymodes brunneopygia | reverse complement strand
ACGATTGGAAATTGTTAAGCAATGTCAGCTGTTGTGTGAGCCAAACAGCTCCACCTAGTTCCTAGTTACAAATTGTATTTGATAGCACCTAAAGAGTAATAAAATACTTCAGGAATTAAAGTATCTTTCTGAACAATTGTCTTTGCAAGGTTCTTAACAGTGCAAAAACTGGTATAAACAACTGGTCTGAATTAATGACCAAGTGGAGAGGAGGACAGCATGTTTTGGGTCTTTGAACAATATTAGTGAGGGCACTTAGGAATGAATTAAAGATCAATGAACTTGAAAGCAGAGCTCTGGCTGGTTTTCTGGCTGGCTTGGTCTGTAAGGATTTACGCCTCTTCTAAACACATCCATTAGATAAAACAGAAACAGAAGATAAAAGGGCGTTTTTGATTGCTTTGCTGAGAATGACAGAGCCCTTTGCATGTTCCAGGACGCACATGCAGGACCTGCAGGAGGTGACCCAAGACTTGCACTACGAGAACTTCCGTTCTGAGAGGCTAAAACGCACTGGCAAGTAAGTGTGTGCTGCCCTGGGCTCTGCTGCTCCTCACTGCCCACTGGCAGGGGGCTTGCTCTTCCTCCTGATTAATCCCTCCTGTAAACAATTCTTTCTGATGAGATTTCAGTCTATGGAATTCTGAAATTTGTATGAAATGCCCTTCTCGAAGAGGAATAGTATATAGGAACGTGGTGTGCTTATAAACAGCTGTGTGTTCTGTGTCCATCCCCTTTCCTCTGTGCTTTTAATTGGAATGTGCAGGAAGAAGATGCCTGCAAGCAAGATAGGTTTTATGTAATGATGTCTGCTTGGAGAAAATGAACACTAGTGGGCACATTTAAATAGGCCCCAGTCTATCTGCTTAGGAGGGTGTTGCTTCTCTTGCTCCTTCATATATAGCTAAAGAGAGAAGTTTAGACCAAATAATCTTTTCTGATAATTTGTGTATTTTTAAGGAGTTTATTATCTCTTTCTTAATTCTTGCCAAGGTTGTCCTTGACAGCTTAATACAAAAAATCCACATCTACCTTTCTGCATCTTTTTGGATGGCAGCCTACTCTTGTTCACGCTCCACTTGTTCTTTAAGTATTCAGCAAAACATTTTGATGTTATAGAAGAAAGGAAATAGCCTACACAGCTTTTTAGTGCTTGATTTTTTATACTGTGCATAGATAGTGGAGGAAATCTCTTCATTAAAGTAAATTGCAAAAAAAAAAAATCCATATAGCAGTGAAGAAATCAAATTTTAAGAAATGGAGAGTGAATAGCAGGAGTCTGTAAGGTAAAGATGGCCTTTTGCAAAAGTGAAGTATGATTTTAAAAATGTCCTAATTTCCCCTGTGTGGAAGCATTTAGACTTTGTTGATGTTTTATTAATTGAAATATGAGTCTTGAATATGTTCTTGGAGATTTTTGCTTCTGTATTTTACACTGTCAATGCATTCTTTTCTTTAATAGGCCTGTTGAAGAGGAAGTGGTAGACAAGGACAGAATCCTCCAGCAGAAAGAGGCTGAGGTAAGAGGAACTTTCTGAAGCTTGTTCTTTAATATAACATGCTATGTTCCAGTTTCAGTTTTGTGCATCAACTACTGCCTGTTGCAGGTAGGATTGGAATTATACACAATGACAACCGTGACCTGAACATACAGGTTGTCCTTACAGTGTTTTGTTTGTAGTCACTTGCATTGTGGCTAGTGGATAGTATGTGCACTCTTGGTTGGAGGCAGAATGTTTATCACTTCCTGTTTGGGTGCTGATTTTCCATAAGGATATTTGCTATTTTAGCTACTGAAATCAATTTATGCTTGTCAGCTATATATGCTGCCTGCTGTGGTGAGATAGACTGACAGTCTCATATCAGTTCAGATGTGCATGTGCTTACTGCAAGAGAATTACCAGTAAATTTATTCTTCTGTCTTGTGGCTGTGGAGTACAAATAGGCTCTTGAGTCTTCAAAATTCCATAATATAGTTAATACATATGGTTTTTCATCTTAACCTTGACTTAAATCATAGTATTTTTGTTGCTGTCAATTATTTTCGTTAACTGTCAATTTATGGAATTGGTGTTTTCAAACTCTGATTTCTCACTCTGGTTCCAAGTTATTGCTAGGCCTTTTAACTTAGTGTTTTTACATTGAAGTTGCAAAGGCTCAGAATTTTTTAGCCTGATATTTAAATTCTAGGAGTATGCTGTCAGTGCTTATACTACTTGCAGTGTGAAAACTGAAGACTTGCTGCAAATTGTAAGATAGTGGGTTTTTTTCTTTATCCTTCTTTTATCCAATTCAGCTTGGATCCACCTCCATAATTGCAGGAAGCCCATTGCACATGTGCAGTGATTTGGAATAAGAAATAAAAAACTACAGGCAGTTTCGTGTGTTTCTGAGGTAGAAGATTGACTCCCATAGATGGAAATTTTTGAAATTTACTTCGGTCTGTGCATTTCCTTTTTCCCTTATAGCATCCATATTTAAAAATAGCTAACCCTGGTTAGCTATTGGCTAACCCTGGCATGTTGATATAAATAGCAAAAAATTTTCCTAAAAGGAAATGCAGAAGCAGCTGATTATCACCATAATTAGTAGTTAATAATATAAATTGCTGGAGATGGAGTGAGCTGCATATTTATCACTGTATAACTTCATTTTAGCAGCATCAGCACACTTGATGGCTGTGCACGTACAAGAGTGGAACTTCTGCAAGTGTTCTGTACACAAATTGACTGCCTCCCATTTACTGGGGCATGTGCAAAGCAACAGGAGCCCATCAGCTGATAGCCAGCAGTACTGGATGCTTTGAAAATGTCAAGAGCATTTTTTGAAAATGGTTTTTTCTTTTTTTTCCTTAATGCTTCCAAGCAGACAAGTAGACTTGGAGAATTTAAGTCATAACTGTTTCTCCTGTTGTTTGAACTATGTGAATTGTACATGCCTAGTAGTTAAGCAGAATCTTGGGTATCCCTGTAGAACTATTTGTTTTAACACTTATGTCTGGAAAAAGTCTCCTATAAATATTTTCCATGGAAACTGTTGATATGACAGGCATATTTTTAATGTATATATATATACATTCTATTTATGCATTGACACAGAGTGGTGAAAATAGACCAGTATATAAATATGTAATGTGTCTTTTATATAACATGGCTAAAGGGATGATATTTTGAATTTCTCAGGGGACAGTCTTTGAAAGTTTCCTCTGGGGCTAATCATCTCTGAATAATTGCTGCTGAAGTTGCGGGGGATTAGGTTAGAACTTGAAAAAACAAATACATTTTTAACTTCTGCATTCTATTGTTCCAAAGAGATCAGGAGGCTTTGCTGAATCTTCTGTAGATAAGCTGGTATGAAGTCCCTTCATCTCCAAATCATCCCTAAGGTTCAGACTGGGAAAAACTGTGGAGGAAAGAGGCACAGAGGAAATGGGCTTGCATTCCATGGCCTTCACAGAGAAAACAAATATCCATTTCCCCTCCTGTTCTGCATTCCCATCAGTAACGGTGCTTGATGTTCTATTTACAGTTTTGTGAGGTTTATATAACCTTGGATGGAATGAATGCTTGAACTGGTGCCAGGACCATCTTTATCAAGGCATCACTTTTGCTAAATGGTCTTTTATTATGCCAAAGGATGTGGTCCCCAGTTCAGCCAATTGGAATTGCTAATCTGTCATTTTGGATTTATTGCTTAGTCCGGTTGTGCTTTTGCTCATTTGCAAGTGGTGACCTGTTTTTTAGAGTTGGAAAATGAAAATAGGCATAAAGATATTCTTGTTCCTTACTGTAAATATAATGCAGAACAGATTATTTTGATGTAGTGTAAGTGGGCACAAACTGTAGTTTTGTGCCATATTTTTCCTAGCAAGAAAACGTCTTGTTAATAAAAACCTTCCAAGGTTTTGAGAGGTAGTACTTCCAGAAAAATGTTAGGGCTGTGATTACATGAAAACAGCAAGGAATAAACTCCTCTGGTTTCTCTAGTGAGCTGCCCTGAGACTTTGGGCAAATCCCTCCACTCTGCTGTTTTCAGTGGAGTTGGTCAGCAGTGGGCTGTATGTGGTAGAATGGACACAATGTTGAATTGTTTTCTCTCTGTCCTTCCACTTTCTGACCGTGTGTAACCCTTTGGCAGATGAGATAAAGAGCCCTGGGTCAGTGTGGGAGTCAGGAGGGGGAGCAGCAGTGGGGCTGCCAGGCTGGGGCCAGCAGTGGCCCTGTGGGGAGCGAGGGTGGGAGCGATGTGTGCAGGTAACTGCTGCTGCTGCTGCTGGGCTTTGGGACAGCATTGGCTTGGAAGATAAGGGGCTGACTTTAATGGAAGGAGACAGCATGACTGCTGATGAAGGCCTGCAGGCCTGAGGGAAATAAAAACAGGTCTGAAGTTTAATTTATTTTGTGAGCTGTTGTTGCCCAGTGCAGGGGGCAGAACGCTTCAGCCTTGCCTTCTGAAGTGTGCAGTCTTAGTCCTGGAGAACTTCCTAGGAAGAAAACAATTAGTAACCAATTAGCAATGGGAATTCCTGAGGAATTATAATGAAAAAACTTCTTTTCTTTTTTTGAGTACTTGGGTTTTTTTGGTCCTTTTGAGCTGTTTTTTGAAGGAACAGTGCATGCTGCTCATGTACTGCAATGGCTCTTTGTCAGCATGCCCAATGGAAGACATTTGCCTCAATGGTAGCCCCAGTTACAATTTATCAGGAGTATTTTTTTTGTCTTCAGCTAATAAAATTATTTGTGTTCTTTGGTATTGGAAGTATTTTTAATCAAAAGAACTCTTAAGGGAACATTCACTAGAAAAATCTGTCTGCAGTTTTCCATCTTGCCCTATTCTTACAGCCTCTTCACTTGTATAAAGGCATGGGCAGAAATAATCAGACTTGGTAGAGGGGAAACATATCAGTGGAAACTAAATACTGTTTGTTTCTTAATATTTCCCCTCCTGTGATACTTGCATGTCGGTCACTGAAAGCCGTTCACATTGTTTAAACAGGATAGTGTTTGTAGGTATTGTGATGAAATCCTGTAGGTACAGCAGGGCTGTGTATCTGTGGTTTCTGTTAAGGGTGTGGAAGCTGTTAATGGGAGGGTTCACTTTTAACTCTGTAACCTTAGCTCTCATTTTAAATGTTTGTTTCCTTTCTGGTCTGCTGCAGTAGTTGCATGTTTGTTTGAACTAAACTGTAGACCTGACATAAGTAAACTAAGGGGCATTTATACCAAGGTTACGTTGATTCTTTTGCCTTTTGTTATCTGAGAAATCACAGGAATTATTTGTTTTAACAGATTTCCAAACATTGTTTCCTAGCTTCCTTTTCATGATGTGCATTGGCCCTATGCTGTCATGTTGTAGCATCCGTTCTTTAGGGGATGAACACAAATATATCAGTGCTGCTCTTGCAAGTGAGAGGACTTGCTGCTGAGCAAGATCAAAGTCATTTTCTGCCCTTCATGCTTGCAGTCCCCACCAGCAAAGGGAACACAGTTATTGATGTAACATCAATTTCAGTCTTTGGTGTGATTTTTTTTACATTCTCCTTTATTAGGAGCAGCATTTTTTTCTGTCTATTCAGTAGGTCCAGTAATGAGCATGAGCTGGTTTTGGTTTGTACTGTAATGTGGAGGAAAGGTTCTTGTGTCCTGTCCTCTACTCAAAGAGGAGTTCTGGAAGAGACTGGCATGGTTACCACTGGAGCACAATACAGTTTCACTCTCTTTTTTTAATTTTACAACAATGTGCCTAGTTTTTTTCACAGGCCTTGTGCCTGAAAGTTTTTCTACTGAATTATTCTGAAATAGCTTCAGAAACTTGCCATTCCTTATCTAATGGAAAAGACTGAGACTTCACCAGTCGGTCTCAAAAAACCACATGAGAATAGAAAAGGAAAATCTCTTACAATCTTAACGTTAGAGCAGAGTAGATTTCCTGGGGCTTTTGTCCTACCTTATATTTATGTCATATGTAGCATCTGATTTATTTTGTGCTATGGGCATATTTTTATCAGTTAAAGTTAAGAAAATGCAATTCTCAGTGCTGTATTTAAGGCTTGAAATATGATGTTGGCTATTAGCAGAATTCTGCATTTGAGCAATCACCATAATACATGTGCAGCAGCATCTCCCCCTGTGATTACTAAATGGTTTCTATTTTGGGAATGTTTCATGGCTCAGCTTGGAGTGCTCTTGGGAAAGCTCAAGTAGGAGAGCTTCCAAAAAGCTGGTTTTATTCTGCTGGTAAATGTGCAGAGAGGCAGTTCAAGAGACCAGGTGTCTTACATTTTTACAAGTTGATCTTTGAAGCTTTTCTTTTTTCTTGTATCACAAAATCAATGCAACACTCATTTTGGGAACTTTCTGCTTTTTTTTCCTCCTTCCTGCAACATTATGCCACCTTCTTGATCAGAAGCTTTTTGTTTGAAGTATTTAGCAGAAAGATGTAGATGGGTTTGTAATAATCCTCAGAGACTTAGCTGGATCTCATGCTGCTCCTGTAAGAATCTTCTTTTGTCAGAGGCCATCTCTGCAGCAGCCATAGGAACCTGAATTAGCCTCTCCTGAACCCTGTGCTGCTGCAGCAAGAGGATAAGTACATAAGCCAGCTAGTTTTAGGCAAGCCCTGGTACTGCTGGCTGTGCTGCAATCTTTTTTACTCTTTAGTTAATCTTCAGTTTCTTACTTTGTCCTAAATCTGCATCTGAGAGCAGGCAGGAAAAAGTAATGTAGGCACCTGCAGTTAGTTCTTCTTGTTCTTTGATGTTTCTTTTGGTTTGTTGTTTTTTTTTAAACAAAACAAAACAACAGCTCAATACCACATGTGTGTATTCAAGCATTTGTCTCAGGTTCTTTTGTATTGAACCTGCTGGAGTAATGAGTATCACAATAGTTAATGCGGTTGACTGGATGAAAATACAGTGTAATTATTTAGACATAGTGCTTTTTCAGTTAGTTTCCCCCCTGAAAATAAGTGAAAGCAGTTCTCTACATAATGAAAAAAAAAAGAGAACTTGCTATACATGGCCTCAGATTTTTACATGGTCTCTGGTTTGAGATGGACTCATAGGTTATACAATGTGCATGGAAATACCAGCCTATTTCCTTCCCACTTTGTAAAATGGGGCACTTGTAGTTCTGTATGTGGAGCTTCCACACCTGCATTTGGAAGGAAGTACCCAGTCATTTGTAAAGCAAATTAGAGATATTTGCATACGTACTTTGAAAATCTGTATTAGTATTCTTTCTTCTGTCTTAGGAGCATTTGTTCCAATTAATATTATTTTTTTGGAAAAAACAACCAGTAACAAAGCATTATATATAAGTGGCCTTTTATGAGGTGGAAACTAACTTTTAAGTGTTATAAAAAAATGCCTTAAGAAAACAGTTATTTCCAGGAAAAGTCATTGTTTAGATGTAAAAAATACTGGTGCTTAGCATGTTTAGTCTGGCTTTCCAGATTTTATAAACATCTTTCTATTTCTCTTTTGAAATAGTTTTTAAATCTTGTCTTCTTATTGGGCTGTTACTGCTGCTAAAAATTCGCAGAGTTCTTTAATAGTCACAGGATGAATATTCCTACATGATATTATGCTTTGAGCACCTGTATCAGAACAAAGCTGCTTCAGCTCACTCAGGTGTAGCTCTGTGCACACCTAAAGGACGTGCTTTCCTTATTATGGGTTAAATGTTGGTTCACAGGTCTGTAAGCATAGCTGGCTTCAAAAGATTTGGGCTCTATTGCTTAATTTTCATTATAAGTATTCTTACAAACCTTTTGTGAAAGTTAGATATACTGAAATGAAGAATATGAGATGGGCAAACCCAAAGTATTCAGTTACGTGAATTATTGAACATTTACAGTTTGTGAAGAGGAAAATAGGATTTGTGTTCTACCAGGAAAGAAAAAGTTTTAAGGTTTCCTGGATTTCTGGGCCTCTCATGAAATTGTTGTAATACTTGGGTGTCTTTCTCTTCCAGCTGCGCCGCATGCAGGAGATGATTGCCCAGATGCAAGCCCAAATGAGGATGAAGCCTGGTGATGACTAAGGTGCTTAACAGCTGGATGCATCAGGTATTGCTTTTCTGACTTGTTTTCACCTCTTACATAAGATTTTTGTGATGATTATTGTCAATTTTGCAGTTTAGACTTGTATTTACAGTGCTTAACAGGAAAAAAAAGTGATGTCATGAGTAGATTAGAAAAGGTATATGCCAGTGTTACCTTTCCAGCTGTTTTTAAGGCCTGTAAATCCTTCTCTTCAGTGCCTTACTTTTGGATCATCAGGCTTTGCTTCTGTTAGCATAAGCTGCTCAGAGATTTAATTTTATATGTAAACAAAAAGTAGAATGTTTTGGGGTATGTAAGCTGCTGAGTTTTCAACAGTTTTCTCAAAAAGAAAATCAGAATTTTGGTCAGGTGTACTGAATACACTCCCTTGATATGTATTAGGGGGATCAGACTGAGTGAAGAAAGAAATTCCTGTAGCACATACTCATTCTTTCTTCTGGTGGAATTTTTCTTTTAAATGCAAGAACAAAAAATGGAAGGATATGAGGAGTCTTGTTGCTTAATACTTCAGTTTAATACTCTAGTTGTGATTGCTGGTCTTGTGGAATGTAAAGCTTGAATAAAATGGATTATATTATCCCTTATGACCTTGTGTCAGCTGCCAACATTCCAGGCCTAAAATAAGGAGATTTTTTGTTGCCTTTATTTGAACCTTCAGTCTTCCTGTTTACATAAAGAGAAGAAAAAAGTAATTAAGAAATAAACTTATTCACTGGATTCTTATTTAGGCAGAAGCTGATGGGTTTACTGGTATGTGCACTGTTATCTTCGAGTGAAGTACTTTAGGGAAATAAGTAATTCAATCTCAGGTTTCTTACTGTCAATTTCAGCTGTTGCACATAGAGGAGTCTTCACATCACATCTTCCAACTTCCATACTAAGCTTTGTTTTCCCAGAGCTGGAAATCTAAACACTGAGGATAATTTTGTGGCTGACCACACGATGTATGTGATAGCAGTGTCTTGACAGAAAGCTCTCATTCCCCAGACAGGAGCTGGTCATTTTGCAGCCTGTTCAATATTGTTAAATATTATAGTCTGAATTGAAGGTTCCAAGTTTTAACAGTGACTTTGTTGTCATATGGCCAAATTCTGATCACTTGTGGAAATGGTTATTTGGTGCAGGAAAGCTTTTTTAGTGTAAATTATTGTTACTGTTTTTTGCTAAGGTGCTCAGTTCTTTGTAGGAGTTAGAAATCATGTTTAATCACATGACACCTTCAAACTGATCCTCAGTAAGAAAAAAACACCATAAATCTACCCTTGTCCACAGTTGTTGTCAGAGCAGAGGATTGCAAGGGATACAAATATATTCATAGTTCTTTCTTCAGTTCTGGGATGCTGCCTTTGCTGTGGAATCATTATCTGAGGGCTGATGGGATGTAGTATTCCCACTAATGGTTAGCCAGAAATGGCCCCAGATCCCCTGTGTTTCACAGCTTCTGGCAATACTGGATATGGTCTTTATAAAAAGGAACTGGAGCATGGTTTGTCCCAGGCTGAATTTGCAGCCATGGCTACGTAAGTAAACAGAGTTCTGGGCATGCTCCTGTCTGTCCAAGGGAAATGTTCTTCTGTAGATACCTCACTGCTAATCTGGAGTGCAGCTTGGGCCACTCTGTGTTAAGCAGGAGACGTTGCAGATTTAACTGAGTGTTCCCATGATCTTGTTGTGATTTGAACTAAATCTTGAGGTCAAGTTAATTGGGCTGAAATACTGAGTGTGGATGGTTTTGAGAAGGATTTGAGTGAGATCCTCCTACACGGAGGTCCTGCTGTTACTTTGGAATTTGCTAAGCTACATTTCTGCAGCTGCTGTGGAAATCATGTTTGACAGATTGCTTTCAGGAAAGACTTTTGAACTTCTGGTTTTGTTACCCTTGAGAGAGAAGAGAGAGATAGATAGATGGATAGATAGATTTTTAGTGTAATTTGTTGGCCAGTATGCAGTCAGAACTGCAGATGCAGTCCTCCTAAACCAGGGTGTTGCTGTATGATCCTGGCAGCCTCAGGGAATCCTCATCCAGAGCTTAGCTTTAGGGAAGTTTTTCTTATGCATGTTAACTGACTTTGCAGCTTAGGAGGAGTGATGAGTTCAGCCTCCACCATTCCCATCAGATTTTTTTGCTGTATTTTACTGAACTCACTATTTCTAGAGAAACCAGGAAACTTGTAATTAACACAGTGGTTAACAGAACCAAACTGCCAACAAATCTAAGTGTAGTTGGTATTAAGCTTTTTGTTCTATCACGGTTTATCTTGAACATCTCTCAGGTTCTAGTTTTACAAGAACTTTAAAGGATCAGCTGTGCTACTGAGAGCACAGTCTCTCCTATTATTCTTTTGCACCCTTACTTTGTGCGGAGAAAAACGTGACTTTATAAACACAGAGATTATGTAAAATTAATATTTTCACTCTTTTTATTTTGGATACATACCTAATTTTTGTATTTTCTTCTAAAGTCCCTTCTGAGATTTTCCCCTACATAAAGCACAGATAATAAAGATGTTTTCAGGTGTTTTGGGAAAAGAGGGGCAGGGTATGGTATGAAGACCTTCCTAGGTAAGAGCTGGAGAATAAACAGTATGAAATGTGTTAATATCCAAATATGTGAAATACCCACTTCTGATTTCAGATATATTTTAGGGAGGACATTGCTGAATGCTTTGGGGTTTTCTAGGAAGAACATTGCATAATGACTAAAAAGTGCTAAACTCAAATCCTTGCCAGAAAGACTGACAAGTGTGTGTTACCAGAAAGTGCTACACAGATGGGGTGACTCGAAGATCTGGTTTGCCTGATCCCTTTTGAATAGGGCCATCTTTAGAGGTTTTATGGAAAGAGCAAAGGGAGAATATATTTCAAGCAGTTTCCTTTACTTTCAAGGCTGGAGTAAGAGAAGAATAAGGGGTGTGACAAAGGCAAAGATTAGGTGCAGTTCAAAGTTTCCATAGAGGGTGGACAGATTTCTTGCTGTGGAGAAGCAGAATCTTGAAAGGGAATGAAGATGAATGCTGGTGAAGACTGGGTTAGAGGCAGGAAAGAAAGATGACTTTGGCACACTGGTCATTCCTGTTTCCAACTGCAGTTTCTGACAAAAATCTGTGAGAACAGATTGTGGTGATTAAGATCTTTCTAGTGCAGCCCTAACAAAGGTGTGTTGACCTACACTTACGTGTCTTTCCTACATTTAATAGCTTCTGTGTGCAACCAGTGCAGGTGGAGCAGTCAATGAGAGCACAGCTAGACACCAGCATGTTCTTAGAATAAGCACTAACAAATTTTTTACCCAGACTTTTGATACACTCACCTTACTAATCTTCCTCAGAATTTTTTTTCTTGTAAAACACAAGACACTGCTGTGAGGTGTAGGAGCTTATTGGTTCTTGTATTTGACAGCTCACATGAAGGTTTGAAGAGAAAGATGGAAGGATGGAATAAGGTAGCAAAACCTAAAACAGGTTCAGTTTTGTTTGGGTGCTCAAATATGAAATGCATTTGAAATAAGCCTGCAGTAACTCCAATAGCACATTTATTAGTTTCTGAATTTGTCCATCTCAGATGAGCAATGACTATGAAAAACTGGAATAATTATACCAAGTGAAATGTTTATTAGGTGATGTTTCTTCCCTTTCCTTCTCTGTTGCTCACAGTGTATCTCTTTGCAATCTGTTTTCCTCTTGTTATTCTTACAAATCTGGTTTATCTGTCTTCAAATCAGTTTCAAGATCATACTGGGACAAATCAGTAACAGAAGCCAGGCTGTGGAACGCTAATACAGCCATCTGGAAATGTAGTTATAGTTAGGGAAATAGGTTCAGACAAAAAAGAAACCCAAGCATCTTGCACTTAAAATATCTGTAGGATGTTGAAAATTCTCTTAGTATAGTTTGTGATTCCCACAAGTATTTTAAAGCCTCCAGAGCACATTAACACTCTTCTGGTAGAACAGTGCTAAAGACACCGAGCAGCTCCTTCTTTCTACCAATGAATTGACATCATTTGACAGAACAACACAAAGTACTGTCATAGCAACCAACCTTCTAAAACGATGCTGCTGAATGCTGAATTGATCTGATGAGAAATGTCATTTGAGGAAGCAGAGATGATGTTGTAGTTTTTTGGCAGCTGTAATTGAGAGCCTAGAGAATGTGAAGCTTGCGCAGATTTGTAGTATTTGGAACAACTGCCTGGCACTGCCAGTGCCAATGGATGTTTCTCTGGCTAGAAACTAGACCAGGAGAGTGCTGTTGGCCTTCAGCTCTCCTCAGCTCTTCTGACTGTGGAGTTGTTCAGCAAAACCTGCATTGATGGGCTGGCACAAGTTTTTTCACCTTTAGAGAACAGACTTCTGTTGGAAATGGTATGGAATCATGGGGAACCTGAGAATGTGTCAGGGCCACTTTTTGCTAAAGAGGCACAGGAACATTTCTGATAGTTTTGAAGCTTGGATCCTGAGATGTAGATGTGATGCTGTGGTTATCAACCCTATTAACACATCTAACTGATGAGCATTGGAAATCCATTCAGAGGCCAGTTCTGTAACTTACTGTGAACTTGGCTGATGATGTTTGCTGTGGGGAAGTATGAGATCTTGCTACAGAGTAGCAAAGGAAAGGGAACAAACTTGAAGCAGTGAAGTTAACAGAGGGTGATTGAAACAGCAGAAAACCAAAATGTTTGGAGTGCAGTGACAAAATGAGTCAAAACCTACAGCAGGGCACTGGTGTCATCCAGTACTCCTCTGCCTTTTGGAAAGATGCCATTTCTCAAAGTTCTTGCTGATGATGGGACACTCAAGGGCTGTAGTTATAACATAAAATGGGTGCTATTTGAAGAAAAACAATTGAGGTGAGTGAGAAAATGCAGCTGCTTGTAAAGCAAATTTCTCTGGGAATTCAGAAGTGAACACAGAGGTGTCAAGTCGCCCTGCGTTGGAGTGTCATTCTTGGAAGAGCTGAGGGGGAGGCAAACTCATTTCCCTTACAAGGTTTTCAAAATCTTCACAAATACAGGATTCTGAGCTATGTGACCACATGATCAGGGTGCAGGTGTATGCAGTTCATGTTAGTTATGCTGGTTACTGAGAGAGTTTTATTTTAATGGCCCTGGAGAAATACCCTCTTTGTTAAATGATGGTATGAACTCACACTGCAGATGGAGGCATTTGTTAACTCTCTGTTGGTGAAATGAGCATGGGGGACTGTAAGGCTGGTCTAGTAAAGCTGGAGGTCAAACTTGTCAAGAATAGTATCAACCTAATTGTATCATAAAATATTGCCTTACAAGGAGATGAGCAAGAAAGAGCAGTGAAATGAATCCACATTAAAACTACACAAACATACTTTGCCCAAGTGTGTTCTATGAGCTTATAAAATGTGGGTATGGTGTAGCTAATGCTGCTAACATCAATGCACGGCTGTGCTTAGAACCCAAGCATTCATGTTTATTGGAAATGTCAGTCTTTTTGTGAGTCTGAAACATAAGTTACAGTTTCTTCTTGAGGTATGTTCTGTAACAGATTAGAGTTGGGCAGGCTGTGGCAGAAATCAAGTTTCTCTTTCAAACTCGAAGTAGCAGCGTAGCCCACAACAGGTTAATTTTGAATTTGAATATTGATTTGCTTAGCAATTTATGGACTTTGGCTTCAAAGCCTTATTGCTAGCTTGCTTGTTTTAGGTGTTATTAGAAGTGATGGGCTCCTTTAAATTGGAAGAAACTGTGTATTGAACAGAATTCTCACGGTGAGAATGGCAAAGAGCAAAGCATGTTGCTCCTTATCCCCACTGCAGTCTGGATGAGTGTTACACAAGTAAGTTGTGCAAGTAAGTTGGCACAGCAGTGTTTTCTAGGATATTTCTATTTTTCCATCCAGATGAGCATTTAGATTAAGCTTTTTTTTTTCAGTCAGGAATGAGTATTTTTGGGACTGGAGAAATTGAGGTGCTCCCCGGAGTTCCAAACCTGATACAACTTCAGGATCCAACTTTCAGGGAAAGCTGGGATTTTGCATTCCTTGTAGCAGCCTTTTTGATTGGCAAGTAACTGTAGTAATATTGAAAACTGATAGTTATTTTTGAAATTACAGACCAGTATCCCCTTTTTTTTCAGCCATAGGAACACTGCTGTATGAATGCTTGAAAAAATGTCTGCTTTCCTGCTTTACCTCAGCAGTGTTGGTGCATGATGTCAAACTTGCTGCCTACTGCCCTGTTTAGCTGAGTGGTTTGTTTCCCTCAGCAGCAATAATGCTTCACAGAGCAGGCCAAGGTCGATGTGTTGTGTGAGGACTGAGAGCTGTAATGTGCTTCTTGTGTTCTTGCAGGCTCGGGGGGGAGGGGGGTGTGGGTGCCTAAGAAACTATGTAGCTAAAAATAAGTTCTCGTTTATATGCTCTTATTAGACATTTGTGATAAATATTTGGGACCAAACTGCTCAGCTGATGGAGTTGTAATGCAGGTCCCTGTGCTGCAGGAACTGAAACTCCCTATTCCCTGGATGATGCTGCTTTGCTCGGAGGGGCTCTGACAGTGCCGAGAGTTCGTCCTTTCTAATGCTCTGTTTCCCACTTTTGTTCCCAGCAGCATACGGTTCTCTAAGTGGATGGGTGCTCTCTTTTCTTTGCCTGAGTGGTAACGTTCAAATGCAAAAGCTGGATGCCACAGACCAAGACCTGCGTTAAAACAAACACAAAGTCTGAAGATCGTGTTGTAAAACTGCTTGTTTTCTATACTCAATGTTATTCAATTTATAGTGTATCTTTTATGATTCTTTCGGTAACACTGTCTTCATACTTACCAATGTGGTTTTATTATCCTTCCTATACCTTTTTATTCAGAAACTGCCAAGAGTACACTATTTGGACTAGTCATCGTGGTGGGTTTAAGGAATTAATCATTTATCTGCTAGATTGTTCTGAACGGTTTCGTGGTTAATACTAAGACTTTGTGGCCTGTTTACAGTAAATGTATGTGTGTTTGCACAGTATTATAACTTTCACCTGCCATTTTAGGTTATTATGTATCGTATCAGTTCTTCAGAACTTTCTCTGTGCTTTTGTTGCTTTTGAAGCATCATCTCTGGTGATTTGCATTTGTGTGATGTATGAGAAAATGTACGAAACGTCGATGATTCACCAGTGATTGGAAAAAGCTGACTTTTCTAAATCGCCGTGCCTTAACACACCATGAACACTCCACACAACAACAACTTGTGTGGATGCCTCTGGAGCTTTGGCTTCAGGTCTCAAGTATTGATGGCAAAAATTTGTCACAGGCATTTTTATCTGTCAGCTGAGCAATGGCATGTACTGAATTTTTATATATACCATAACACTACTTTTCATTGAAGTTTTGTAATAAATTGTATGAATGTGGAAAACGTTGATTTTCTTTTTGGGGTGGTTTTTGTTGTTTTCTTTTATTTGGCCTTTTCAAGCTAATATATGGAATGCTGTAATGGTGTTGTGCACAGTGCATATTCAAAGGAATTGTGGTGTTTACCCTGGGGTATGAAGGTGTTTTCTAAAATTTGTCTACCTGCAAAGTGCTTTGATTTCATTTCAAAACAACTTTAAAAGTGTTTTACCTGTAAGTTAGGTAGCAAAGCTTCACATCCACGTTTTTCCAAAGTTCATTAGGCACCCACTGATGTCTTTAGGTGATTGAATATATTGGAAAATCTGATCACACACCTCACTTTATAAGTTCATGAATGTTGCTATTTCCTTTATGTCTTTGCTGAGTTATAGCTCTCTTCTGCATGCTTTTGTAGTCTTGTGTGTTTTATATATGCACAAGTGTAAATTACTTTCCAATTATGGGATTGAGACACTTTGTCTTCTGTACTAAATTGGGGTTTCTTTCATGTAATGATTACCCCTAATTTTGCTGTCTAGCAATGAGTGTTTAATCAGGATAGGATTCACAGATGATTGGCGTCACAGGGATGCATGTTTGGCTTGCTTGGAGTTGAACTGCATAAAATGGACGTTACATTGTTACTTCAGTGGCTGCCATAACAAAGTTGAAAGAAGAAATGGAGTGGCAAATTTGCATTTACACAATTTTTCTACTGTTTTTATGAAGATTTGAATTTAACCATGTCTGACCAGAGGGCCATGGTGGGAGATTTAATGGCAAACTTTTTCTCATCATTTGTTCTCATCATTTATTTGCACCTTTCTGGTTGTTTTTCTTCCAGGATTTTGCATCATATTTTGCAACCCTCTTATTATGTGCTGTCCGTTTGTGCTTGTGAAAGTCAGGACAGCCACACCCCTCCTGAGAAACCCAGACTTCAGTTGGAGACGTTAGTTACAAGCTAGATTAGCTCTCTGAGCAAAGGTGGCATGAAAGCTTTGTCTTTCAAAGCCAGCTAGGACAATGGGGAAGCAGACTATCAAAAGCATCTAGTCTTTAATTTTATTAAGAACAGAGAGGTTTTTCTCTCTCTTTAAAGCAAGGCACCTAAAGTCACTGTCTCAGTCCTTGTGTGGGAAGACTGAGTGAAAAGATTTTTACTAGGGGGTACTGAGTACCGATTGATAGTCTGTACTTTCTTTGGGTTTGTGGATTCCAGATGGAGCATTTTGGCTCAAAATTTGAGATCTATTGTAATAATTGTCCAAGAAGGGCTTGTAGAGCTGCTGATTCCATATGTGAGTACTTTCCTTTCAATGTAGTTTTATTTTTTTATGCTTTCTACCACTTCTTTGATGTTGACTGATGTTAGTTTTCAGTTACATTTGAGCTTGGTTTTGTTAAAATACTTAACAGCTTACTGGGGGAATATGTAGTTGTTAAGCCAAGTCTTTGTACTGTGGAGCTCTCTAGATAGAGGGCACTGGCTAGAGCCTGCTTTCTGACTTTGCATTTCAACTCCCACAGGTGTTGGCAGTGCCAGGGCCTTGGAAGACAAGTCCCTTTCTCTGAATTTCATCCTGGCCTCTCCAGACTGACGTTTTCCAGCACTGGGACAAAGTGCCCATATGTAACTTTTTTAATGACTGTTCAGCAGGATCAAAGAGCATTTGACTGCAGTCCTTTCAGTCTTCATTAGTTTTAAAACACTGTGGTAGACTATAAAACAACTCATGAAAGGCTGATTGGCTCGTTGGTGCCTTTAATTGTGGTGCAGACTCTCTAATGGTCTGTGGCTCTCTAGCATTTAAAAACAAGGAAATTTGCTGAGAATTACCTGATGTATGTTTTTCTGATGCTTTGAATCAATGGCAAAAAGTGATCTCAGGGTGAGCTAATGCGGTTTTTAAATGTATGTGCCTCAGATTGCCAGGCCTTGGAAGTGTCTTCTTGTTTTGTAATGAGGGATGTTTTGAATGAGAAGGTGGAAAAAATGCCAAGATAAATGCTATGACAGCTACAAGAATTTGAAAAGTTGGTATTGTGGCGTTGGTGTCAGATTTGTTCCCAGGCAGGGCAGTGCCTTCAGTTATGCAGCCATCACCCTGCCAAGCTTATCCTGTCCTGTATTCAGAAGAGTTTCAGATCTGATAATTTGCCTGTCCTTGAAATGGGGAAGACATGACCCCTCCCTGCAGCCATGGAAGTAAGGGGAAGGGTCTGGGTGTCCTTAGATGTCACATCCCATTCTCCTTCCTTCTCTGCTGTTGAGTTTTCTGTGAGCTGTTCTCATGTACAACTGCTGCCTTTCTTTTAAGTTCTCTCTTGCCTTGTCTTAAAGAGTTATGCTGACAGCTTTTACCTAAAATAACTTTCCATATAACCTCTTTAAAATTTTTTAATGGAAACAGAGCACACATTCCTACTTCACACAGCATGGTTGCAGCATGATTCAGGACTTCCCACTGTATTTTGAGATGCTAAATCTGGAAACACATTTCCTATTTATTCCATTTGTGTTTGGGTTTTGTATTTTTTTTTTTAATACTGTATTCCTCCTTCTCGCTGCTGTGTTTCTGTTCGAGAGCAGGGAGTGCTGCCTTTTATAGTGTTTAAACCTTCAGGGAGGTGTAGCCTGCCCGGTTCGGGGTGGCTGCGGGGGGATTATTCCTGCCCATCGCCCCGGCCCCGGGGCTGTGTTCGGCAGCCGCTGGCGCAGGGCGGGGCTCGAGGGGACATCGCTCCGGTGCTCAGGCCGGCGGGTCCCGCTGCCCTGCCCGGCTCCGGCAGCCCCCGGCCCGGCTGTCACCCGGCNCGGCGCGGGGCGGCCCCGCCGCTCGCACTCCCTCAGTCCCCCACCCACCCTCGCACACACGGGCACGGCTGTCGCTCCGGGGAGGCACCATGAGCACGGGCATGCGGTACAAGAGCAAGCTGGTCAACCCAGGTGAGGCGGCGGGGACGCGCGGCCGCTCCGCCCCGCGGCTCGGCGCGTCCCTCTCGCCTCACTGTGTCTCGTTTTCTCTCCCCGCTGCCGGTCCCCGCCGCGGGCATCCCCCCCTGGCCGCGCCGCCCCGCAGAGGAAAAGCAGGTAGGTGTAGGTGGGCTCCCGCCGGGCACGGCGCTCCGCGGGGATGCGGCGGCTACCTGGGCACAGCGGCGGCTTGGCTGCATTCATCCGGGAAATAGGCGCTCTGCCTGCCGCATCCCCCCGGGTTTTGGCTTGGGTTTCTTTTTTGTCGCTGCCTTTGGGTGTGTCGAGCGGGTTCGGATGGAGAAAGGCAGCGCGGGGCTGGCAGAGGCGTTTGGGTATTGGGAGCACGTCTCCCATCCCTCTTCCCTCCGCAGCACAGATGCGCAGACACAGCCCCGCTCCTGCCGCTCCTTGGTGCTGCAGCCGATCGGCACCTCGCAGGCGGCCAGGATTTGGGTGTTAGGGAACATCTGTTTTGCTTTGCAAAGCTAGTAGCTATTTGGAGACATGCCTTTGCGTTCTGGGGAGAGAGGAGGGGTGATGCAATCAGATGACATCGGCAGGTTTTTTGTTGTCTCTTTGGTATTTGGAGGGATGTAGGATGTTTGAAAAGACGAGGAATCATCTGCAGAGCTTGAATGCTTAGGTAAGGGGTTATCAGGGTCCCATGTACCCATCACCAGCACCCATCATCATGACATAGTCAATGTCTGCTGTAAATGGAAGAGCCTTTCTGTCTCACAAGGGTGGGGATGGAGGTGATGGTTAACACAGCAGAGCAGTGCATGGGAAGAATCTCATCCATTCCCAGCCTGGCTTACACTTGCCTTTGGGTCCAGTCTTTCTCTGAGGCTCCAATTCTGTATGAAGCAAACACCTTGCCTGCTAAGACCCTAGTACTGCACAGCCTTTTTGGGCCACAGAAAAGCAAACTAGCATTGTAGCAGCTTGGGTATTCACCTGGCCATGGCAAGAGATGGTGTATATATATAATGCAGACCTGGCACTGTGCATTTTTGTGAACTGCTGATTGCAGTGATGAGAAGAACAAAGTAAATCTAGGGGTAATAGGATAATGGGATCACCAGATGCATTTTTCCCAAGGTACTTGAAATTTTGCTAGTATTTAGTAGTTATTTGTGAGTGTTGCTGTTATTCCTTGTTTTATTTCTGTATGAAAGCAATCTAGAATGTGTTCTGACATTGTGGAACAGCTAGTGTAAGCTGTGAACTGGGGAGAAGCTTTGTGTCCCCCCCAGAAACATGCAGTTCTTTAGTTCATGTTTTTAAATTAAGAGGGAAGCGGGTTATGTATAAGGCTCCTTTCTGTGCATTCCCCAGGGGAAGAAGCAAGGTAGAGATCGGAGGAGTCTGTTGTAGATATTATCATAACTCCTGAAGGCTCTTGTCACACTGCATAGGCAAAAGTGAGCTGGAGTCTGTACCCAAAGAGCCCATGTGTGCAGGACAGGGCAGTTCCTGCTGGGGCGGAGGAGGTGTTTCCTCCAGTGTGGAGGGGGTGTGTGTGTATCTGTGTGTCTTACACTGAGTGTAGAGCGGGTCTTGCATGACAGAGCACAGTTCTTTATGGATTTGGGCCAGCCCTGTTACTTGTGGATGGAAAGGGGAGACCAAGCTGTGAACACAAAGCAGTCTGTTAAAATTAAAATGAACATGCAAAAGCATAAATTGTTTTTATTTAGCATTTTTAAAAGCAGGATTTTTCTTCCTGTGCCGCTTTTTCCCAATCTTCTTGCATCTGACAGCAGATAACAATTTAAAGGATTTACTAAAGCTGTAGTTCTTGTCTGAAATAAATTTTCAAAAATTACTATAAAAGCTATTTTTAATGAATATTTGGGAAATGAAGTGAGCTTCTGAGGGGGCAGTACAACAGATTGCATGTAAATAGGGTTACCTTTGGTAAAGTCTTAATAAATATTCATGACTTACCGACTTACCGAGCCCATAGAATGGGACAATGTGGTGTCAAAGAGTGTGTCTTCATCCTCCCTCACAGCATGGTCAGGGCTGATGCATTGTCTGGGTTCAGGGTACTCTGACTCTCAGGTTGGGCTCCTAATTACTACCATTCATCAGGAAAAAATAACGGTAGGTTCTCCACCTCTCTGATTTCCAAGGAATGACCTCTTAATCATTGAAGTCAGTGGAGGTTTCATACTGGTCTCTGTGTGCAGAGCATCCAGCATTCCCAGGGGAAGGGTTGTGGTTTAAGAGTTTGGAGCTGTATGGCAGGTTGCCTGGTGACACCAAGCTCCTCAGTTTTATTATACCTCAGTTCAGCACCTCTTGGAGAGGGATGGTTTCTCCACTAGCAGTTCTTTACCACTGGATCACTAAGAGGGATTCTCATGGTGAAGCTGGGTAGGAAATGAAACAATCACTAACATCCCATGTGCAGAAGAGTAGGCTCTGTGTAGGGAACCCCAGCAATTTGTCAGGAGTATTGACCTGAGAACCAAACAGGGCAAGTGCAGTGGCTGGATGCTCTGCCAAAGCCAGAGGTGTTGCTGTGGGAGGAGTAAAGGTGAAGCCTCCCAAGTACCTGGTTAAACTGGAGTCTCCTGGCACACTCCCCCAGAAATGCCTCCTAGCTCGTGGTGTTGGCGTGTGTGTGTTTGGGGTGTTACCTTGCCGTGTCTCTGAAGCTGGCTCCTGCTCATTCAGGCTCATGTCTCTAATGGTCTTTGAAGTAATTGTTTCTTTTTAAATCAGGAGGATGGGAACCTCTCCTTCCCAAGTTGATCTCTCCCCACCCCATCAACTTGCAAAGTTGTTTGGGTGTGGGAGCAGAGACTATCTGGTGGATCCAGTTCTTTCAGTGGGTTTGAAATTGCAGGGCTGTGCCTTTTGCATTCAGCTTAGTCCTTTTTTTCTACTTGAACATATTTTGAAGTTGTCTGCTTGTCAGTAAAAATATATATGAGGGGCTGTGTATAGAGAAGATGCTGTGTAAAAGGTAGTTTGATTGGAGGAGTGATTTCAGTGCAAGCCATTGAGAACTGAATTCTTTACCCTTGTGTTTCAGGTTTTGAGCATCTGGGTTTTAGATGTTAAAAACATACATTTGGACTCCTTTGGATTTTTCTTATGAAGAATGAAGCAGAGATTTCTGTCATTCCTGAAACAGCAGATATTGCAACAGAGATGTCTTCTATCTAGAATAGCAACTGTGCCAACACGGAGTGTAATTTTTAAGGTCAACTTTAAACCCCATCCTTGCCTACCAGAGAACACTGGATGGTGGAAATCCCCCAGTTCCCTGTTAATGTGTGCTGAACTGCCTTCTTCTTTTTTGTGCTTATGGAGAAATAAGCCCAGGTGGGCCTACAGGAAAGTGTATCCCCTGAAAAGCTGCACTCTGCATGGTGCTGAAGCAGCCAAGGTAGTTGTAGATAATGCCCATCACACTGAGGACAATGCCAGGGCAGGCAGCTGCTGGTGACCAAGAGCAGATTAAGAGGAGGGAAAAGTGGTGATTCCTTGTGCCTTGAGCTGCTTGAACATGACCTAATGTGACCCTAATGTGTCAATTTTTATGTAGATACCTATGTGGGGAAAATTGATCAGCTGAGTTCTGTGAAATATGTGATGAGAAGTATCATTGGAGTGGTAAGTTCTCTTGTACAGCAGCTGTACAACAGAGACCACAAGCAGAGCTTAGTCTTTACAGAATCTCCCCAAAGTCTCTGCTGGAGTAGCTTGGGGGATTTGTACCTGCACTGTACCTTTGTGATATTGCCATCTTTCACCTGAATGTTTTTCTTACAATAACAGTCCTTGTAGTCTTGTGACTAGAGGAAAGTTCTTGTTTGTGCAGAAGAGTATGGAAGCTGGAAGGAGAACAGACTACCGCTGACTTTTTAATTTTCTCAGAATTAAAACAATTATTTTATAATTGTGATTCTTTGAGTCATTGGGAGCAGCAATATGGATCTGTGTTCCTGCTCTGTATCAATTCAGGGTGGTTGTGGTGAGGTGGCTTTTTTTTTTTCCCCTCGGAGAAAGCAAAATTATGTTTGCAGCTGTCTAATGGGATATTTCACCACAGCTGGATAGTCTCTAACTGTGTCATAGCTTGCCCTGGGTGAGGCTGTTTCTCTTTGACTCCCCACATTAATGTCTCTTCCAACCCCTATGTTTTCCAACCCTGGTCATGCATCCTGGCTACCAAGATGCGCCTGCCAGAAAGGGAGTAGCAAATTAGTCACAGAATCTGGAGGTAAATACTGGAAACACTCTTAAAGCAGCACATCCCTGCTTGTTTTTCTGATGTCCCAGTGTATCTTGGCCAGATGTAGCATAGGAGTGGAAGCTTTTACTTCTCTGTGAAAAGCCTTGTGTGTTTCATTCATTTTTTTTGGCCCATTTTAAAAGACAGTTGGTCCCTTGCCCTCCGAGCTGGGCAGAGGCTCAGTGCTCAGAGCAGTGTGTTGGGAGCGGGGTGGGACTGCAGCAGGTCAGGAGGTTCAGCCCTGCCTGTCTGTCTAAACAGCCTGGCTGCAGGAGGCCCTGTGTCACAGATGGGCTCTTCTGGGCTGGGAAGGGAAGTTCATCCTGGGCACTTGGACTTTTTTTTTTTTCCATTCTTTGTCTGCTTGACTACTTGGAAAAGGGGCTGTAAAAAAAAGAGGTCAGTGCATGGACTTCATGGTGAAACAGAACCACTGGAGATCTGGGCACAGACTCTGTCTCCTGCTGCTGCTGCTGCTGTCTCTCTTCCATTATTTATGCTCCAAATGGATGAGACAGTTGTGAGTGCAGGGCAGGGGAGAGGTTCAGCCCTCTCGATGCCAATCTGCAGTTTATGGAAAGGGGAAGTAAGTGCTTCCGCACAGGATTTTTGTCACTTCAATTTCCCTGCCCAGCTACTTGTGCGCAACTCCAAAATTCTGCTGCACTTGTGAGAGTTGTGCAGGGCTGTTACAGGCACATTAACCAAATGTGAAGGTTCAACAGATGGTAGGGCCTGATCCCTGCTGATGTTAAGGAAGTAGGAACAACCTTCCTTTAACCCCAAGAGATGCTGCTGGGTTCCAGACGGCTGGGGCTTTGCGAAAGACAGCTTGCAATTGCAGAGGGGAAAATGTTGCTGCTATTTGAGCAAAAAGAGAAACACAGTTCCTGGGTGCTTTTAGTCTCCAAAGTCAGAGTCTCTTACAACCACTTATGCTCTCAAAAATGTTGCTTCACGCTGATGCTGTTCTTCATTTGATGGTGCTAGCAATAAATTTAAGGGGGTTGTGTTATGACAGTTCCCTGGAAAAGTTGAGGAAAGGCAAGTCAAAAGAGAAGAACAACTGGTGGAGTTCAGTGTCTTCTAGAATCCATATTGCCCCAATGAAATGGATATCTTGGAAATCCAGAGGAGATTCCAGAGGAGATCTCAGCCAGCTGGTTGGTTGCTGTGCCAGGCCAGACCGGGTGCCTGCTGTGTACCTCTAGAGCTTTGCCAAGTTAGTTTTAAATGTCCAGTCCAAGGGGTTTCCCCAGCTGTTTTGGGACACCCCACAGCTGTGCCTCCTATAACCATGCTGCAGTTACTGCTCATATGTGCTGAAACCAAGCCTGGGGAGCTCGGCTCCATCCTTGATACTTCAGGTACTCCTTGCTGGGATACCTCTTGGCTAAGTTGAGAGGGTTCCTCTCCCATTTCTCTTCCAGTTCCAGTGGCCTCTGTGTTACCTTTTTTCTTGGATAGCAGAGCATGAACTGGAGGGCACCAGTAGTGTTTTCTTGCCTCACCAACACCAAGTCTTTTTCCCCTTCTTGCCCAAGGCAGAGGCTTCCCTGTGACAGTGAAACCACACAGGATAATACTCTACTCATGAAAGAAATGTGTGGGTGCTTTAATACATGTGTGACTTCAGATGTTTGTGAATTGCATGCAAGTTGTTTCATAGTATACTGGAATAATTCCCATAAGGGCTGGATTTTGTGTGTGTGTGTGCATGTCTGCAGTGTGGTTAGCCTTGAAGCACAGGAAAAAAATGTTTGTCTGCTGTTACACATTCCTTTTCTCCCAGAGATTTGTCCCTGGAGCTGTGAAGAAGTTTGCAGTCATCTTGTTCCCACAGAAGTGTTCAGGAGCTGGATTTGTGTGTGGTGCTGGGATCAGATGCCAGAACATATGCTCCTCATCAGCATGTATGTGTGCTGCTGTTCATCCATGACTTGCTTTTCCAGAAACACTGTTCAGCATGAGCAGTGGAAGGCGGCACTGTACGCTGAGAGGGGAAATTTGGATGTACAGTGCTGACCATAGGGCTGGGCTGCAGGAAATGGAACAGATCTGTTCCTCCTGACTTAAGTAAGAGCTGTCTTTGTTTTAGGACTGAATGGGGTAATATTCTTCATTCCTTCTCTTATGTATTTTCAGTGCATTAATTGAAATCTGTTATGACCTGCTAACATTCAGCTCTAGACTGCTCTCCCTTCCCTCAGTCCTCACTCCCTGCCCGCAGGGCTGCTACCCCAGCAGCATCACAGCAGCCAAGTGCTGGGGGTGGCTGGAAGGAGAGTGTGCTGAGAAGATGCAGGGACTGTTTTGCTAATAAGCAAAGTTTGGCTAAGTGTTGGCCAAGAGCTGAAGAGGAAGTGAAACCCTGCACAAGCATCTGCAAGGGTGTAACGCCAAGAGGGGGAGGAGAATTGTTTAGTTTCTGGCTTCAACTGTCCATTCCTGAAGTCAAAAGAAATAAGAGAAGTTGAGGCTGAAGTTGAGCTCTGGAAGAGGGATGTAGCTGTGCTGGGCAGGGCAGTGCAGGGATGCTCGGGATGGCAGAGACCACTCTGGATACAGCTGTGGAGCCCTCGGCCTGCCCCAGCCTGGTGCTGAGCTGTGGCAGCCAGGCCTGAGGGAGGCTCAGGGTTAACGCTTGGAAATGTGGCACTGGAGGATCTTGGACTGTGGTTCTTGCAAGCCTGGGGCTCTGTGGGACATGAGCCAGGGTAGTTGTAAGTCAGTCAGAGGTGGGAAGCCCTTACGAGAAGTTAACTCCCGTTGTTCACTCAGCTCTTAAATCTGGGCACAGTGTCTCTGCACAGTGACAGTGGCTGATGGCAGCAACAGCCGTGCTCGCCCTGCCCTGACTCCTGCTGGGGACAGAGGGGCCGCGGCTGCCTGAGCCTGCCTGTGCTGTGTCACCGCTCCGTGCCAGGGAGAGGGAGCCCTGAGCTTTGTGCGGCTCAGCCCTTTGCTCTTCCGGGGAGCTTTGGGAGTGCCCTGTTTGTATTGCAGCTCCTTATCCAATGTGTGCGGGGTGTGTGCATGGAGCTGGGATGGCCCGTCTCTGCCTGACCCCACCCGAGGCACTTGGTGCCGTTCTCCCACAATGACTTCTGGCAGGAAAACTGGGAGCTGGGAGCGCAGGCTGAGCAAATAAACCTCAGGATCATGAGTGCTAGCTCCTGGAGACTGGCCATGAGGAGTGAGCCCGTCCCACTGACCTCTGGACATTCTCAGTGCAGAAGCAAGGGAGGGGAAAGAGATCCACTCAGCTTGTGGGAAAAGAGGCTCCAAGGACATAACATCTTCCTTCTGCTGTGGGGCAAAGCCCATGGCAGTACAGATGTGGCTCCAGTGATTATGTTCCATTTTTCCTTGCAGATCCCTGGTGCATGAAGCTGTGTGAACACACATGAGAGCACAAGCCAGGCCTTTTACTGCTATAGCTTGTATTGCAATTATTTTTAAGATTACTTCCCAGGCAAATCACTTTGCTTTCAGCTTTTTGTACTGTCTCCTGGCTGTTTCCTCAGTGTGGGAACTATTTTAATCCTTCCTGATGCACTGAGCTCATTCTTGCTGCGATACGTACACACATGTAGTCTCTTTAGATCCTGCAGTCTTACATCCACTTTTATTTTCAAATAAATTACATACTACATTAATTATATATTCAGGTGAAATATGAGTCATAAAGGCATCTGCCTGCCCTACACATAGTCCCCTTGGCTGTGCTTTCTGTTTGGTTTAAAGCATTCCTGAGTCTCTGCAAGTGAGATGAAATCCTGGAAATGTGGGTAGGCAGTACTGGAAATGCGCATCTGGACCAATAGTAATTTCCCTCTGCCCAAGGCCTGCTGTAAAAAATGCCAGGGAGATTTATGGCTTTTAAGATCCTATAGATTCTCAGAGGTTCCTGCTGCTTAGGGAGTCTGGTGCCAGCTGGGATCAGACAGTAATGGAAGAAGCATCAGAGCCTTCAGGAGCTGGTATTTGCCCTGTTTTGTAGGCAGTGGGCTGAATCAAGGCATCAGGAATTAATTCAAGAGGTACAGGTGGTGTGCAGCAAAGCCTTGCTGTGATTGTACAGGGCCAAGATGAGCAGGAATGTGCCATTGGGAGTAAGAGATGCTGTCAGGGATGATCTCTCATCTCCCAGCAGTTGTTCTTGCAGTCCCAGCTCTCAGAAATGGTTTCTGTGATGCAGCTGGAGCAGTGTGCTGGAGCTGTAGCAAGCAGAAGAGAAACTGCCTGTGTCTCATCCCGAGGTTTATACCTGTGCTGTTCAGCTGCTTTAAAGAGCACCCCTCCCCTTGGAAGGAGCCCTTGGCAGAGCATGTATTTATGAGGAAAGTGGGTATTGGGGAGGACAGTCATTTAGCAGAACTCTGTGCTTTTACTGAGCAGTTAATCCAGGCACATGCTTGGCAAGCACTCCAGGTTCACTGAGCAGCTGGACCCTCTGGATCAGCTCTAGTCTGCCAGCAGCCCGGGGCTCACACTGCAGAGACTCAGAGCAGGCCCAGGGAGGTCAGAGTTAGAATATGCTTGCTGCGTATGCCCCAGTAGTGCCACAGGGACCTGCTTGGGGCCCTGATGACCATCCCTGTGCAGAAGCAGCATGCCCTCTTGTCACCTGGATAAGCCTCATCTGCCCTGCCCCACCATGCTTGGCTCACACAGATTCACAGTATTGGATCTCACAGCAATTTGAGTAAACCAGAAGCAACTGGGTGGAGCCCAGCATTCTGTTCCTCAGTGCCTGCTCTGTTCAGCTGCCAGTCCCCGAATGGAGAGGCTACATGCCATCTCAGAGCTGTGGGATGGCATTATTTGCAGCAGCTCTCATTAATGTCAGTGAAAGCCTTTCTGTTTGAGGTGGTAGGGCTGGTTCTCAGCAGCTGCTCAGACGTTCCAGCCAGTGCCAGGCGTTTTGCTGCCTCTTTTGAATGCCCAGTGTCATCAGAACATCTCCCAGCTCCTCCCGTGGTCGCGCTGTCATGGGCAGGTGTCAGGCAATAGCAGAATTGTTCTCTTGGTAAACAAGTGATGGTGTTATTGGAGCTGCCCCTCATGTGGCAGCAGTGCAGTGCATGGGGTTGCTAATGAGGGATATCATGGGGTTTGTTAGTCTGAAAGCTTAATGAGCCATCTCCTGGTTCTTTGCGAAGTGTATGGATGCTTCTTCCCGTGACCTGTTCCTGCGCTGCATCTTGCACTTGGGTGTGTTTGGTACTGAAGTGGTAGAGGTAGAGCTTACAGCACATATTGGCCATTCTGGAGGACTCAGATCCCATTTATCATAACATTAATGACAGTGGATGTCCAGGAAATGTCTGGCTGAGACCGCTGCTCTCATTTCCTCAGACACCCTGTATATGCTCGAGGGGCTGAGCTTATTTGTGGCTCCAGTGAATCCATGTGTATTGGGTACCTGGAGCTTGTTCCTCAGCTGATTAGGGGTTTTCCTTCATGACAAATAACTGTTTTTCTTTATTGTTTTCCAAAAAATAAAATAATTAGGGTATCCACCCACCTCTTGGCTGGCATCCTGCAGTAATAGACCAGCATGTGTTTTCTTCAGAAGAGGAAGCAGGTCTTGCTTTGTCTTTGCAAGGCAATGGTTTATAAATGAGCCTGAAAAGCCTGTGAGGGGCAGTGGGATGAGAACCCACACAGAGAATAAATGTGAGAAAATAAATCCCAGAAAATACATCCCAAGAGATCTCTGTTTGGCCTGGCAAGTCAGAGCCCAGGCTGGAAGCCCAAGAGAACCCCTCCTCATTTTGCATGTGACATTGGTTCCAGGCTTTGCTTGAAGACAGTTATCTTTGGATTCCTGAAACATATCAAGGTTTGACTTCATGCTGTGCTGCAAGCCCCAAGAGCTATTCGTGTGTATCTAATTTGATTTTACACCCAGTTCTCGTTAAAGGGCTGCAAATGACAAATCACTCTTGGCCTGTTGTGGCTGTCACTTGAGTTGACATTGCACGGAGGTGCTGGCTCTCTGCTAACCCACTGACTGAGCGGAGCATTCCCCACCCTGCCTCCCTCCTCTGCCTCACCTACGCTGCTGTTTCCATTTCCTTTGGGTTGCCTCGTAGGAAAACACAGTCTGGCAAATGCAATTTTTTCCACTCCATTGCTTCCAAGCTCTTTCTAACATTGCATGTTGCTGCCCCTTGTGTGTCCAACAGCTACAGCGTTTACAGTCAAATGACTTTCTGTCTTCTCTAATATCTTTTTAATCTGGTTTCATTCTGACTTCTAGAAATCCATTGTAATCATCTCAAAGGTGACATCTTCATGAACTCTGCTATTCCAGTGTCAGCTGTGTTAGCATCTCTTATCTTACATCCCAAGTGCTTTACCATTTTTGTTATTTTCAGATGAGCCCAGAAAGAGATTCGTGAAATCAGTAATACCACAGAAAAATTCTCAGGAGAGAGGATTCCGCAAATTATCTGTTCCTGTATTAATGTGTTGATGATAACAGTTTTGCTACAGGAGAAGTAGAGAGTATATTGATGACTCTGGATAAACTTTGCAGTGGAAATCAAGACTGAAATAGCAGCAAAGACCAGTGTCACAGTGATATTATCAGCAAAGAACAGATGTTATGGAGAACCTCGTTTGTTCAATGATTGGGCTGTGGTCCTGATCCAAGGACAGTAGCTATTCAGCTTGGGACACTAACCTTTTGTGATTGCTTTCTCCCTTAGTTTTTCAGTGAAGAAATTGTTATCTTAAGGTGGAAAGGATTTTAGGAGGTGTAGAGAATGCACCTCTAAATGTCTGTCTTTTAATAACCCTCTGCAATATGTTGGGCTTTGGTCTGTCTCCTGCGGTTCAGTTGGATGACAAGGTTTGTTCCTAAGGCTGTAATTTTTGATGAGGAGAGAGGCAAAATGACAATCTTGAATTCAGTGGAAGGCATCCCTGAGACCTTGTCAGGACAATACTCGCATTCCATGGCTATCCTGGTCAAATTGGGTTGCCTGGTCTGGCTGTAGTATTTTATACTGAATTATCAGTGGTGAGATTTGCCAAAATGGCAGAGTTGGGTTGTAAACCCAGTGCCTTTTTTTTTTTTCTTTTGGAAGATCATAACAGCATCTCTGATCTTCTTGTTCCAGTATGAAGCTCAATGGGGCCTTGTGACACGATGGCAGAGTTATTGAGTGTTTGTGTGGCAATGGTGTCTGTGGAGCCTCTCTTGGGCCACAGCCTTGCAGTTTCCCACTGTGCCAGCCCAGAACTGTGGGTTGTTCGTGCCACAAATGAAGTGATTCTGCTTGCAGTGCCTCTGAAATTGTCGGCACATTCTGGATTAACCAAGGAGCTGACACATTCCTCTGGTCTGGGCTGGTGGTGCAGAGATGAAAGGCAATAAGCTGAAACATGAGCTTTTCCACAAAGGCCATTGTACAATGTAGTTATTTAAAAGGCAGATTTTTTAGGCAATTTGCAATAATAGGAACCAAGGGCCAGCCTTCTTTTAATACAGATGAAAGTGCCCAACTCCTTTGAAACTGAGAGGAGCTAGATACCTCCTGTATTTTTATAATTCTGGCTCTAATGAGCAGCCTTGTCACTGCTCTCCCCCCACCATCCCTCTCTGATCCAAGCTGCTGTGTAGCAAGAGCCCTCACCATCTCCCATGAGGAGGCTGCTGCTGCCTCGGCATTTACACACCTGGTGCCAGGCTTACAGTTGCCTTTCATGTGCTGTGGTCCATGGATTAGGTCCAGGAAAGGGGTTGGTGAAGGAAAATAACTGAAAATACTGCAAGAGGTATGTTCCAGGGTGCTCTGAATGGGCCTTTCATCTTTGCCTCAAAAAAATCGGTGAGAGTTGTAGCTCTGTGAAAGGATCATGGCTGTGCTCAGGAGGGACAGACCCATTTAACATTTTGGTTTCTGTTTTGGAACTGAAACTTTTACAATACTGCTTCTATTTTAGGGATCTGTTCAGCAGAGATGCTCCATTGCAGATTAATGCTCTTAAGATCATTCCACCTTCTTTTGAAAACTGTCCTCTTTATTTTCCTTCCAGCACTGGATCCTTAAGGGCTCAGCAGACAGCACTGGCCCAGCCAGGGCAGGTGTGGGTGTTTGCAGTGAAGTTCTCTATGCTCAGAGGTGGCAGAGCTGAAGCCCAGGATATAACAGCTCTGTCTAGAGGCATTTCTGTCTGGAGGCCATGATTTTTAGGGATATGCAGCATACTTTGATGAAGGAGTGGCTCTGCTCCCCATGAGTCAGTCACACCACAACTAAAGCTTCCCAGAGGCACTTGAGCCTCAGGATTCCCCTTAGCCCAAATGTTCAACTTCAGACCTGTTCCTTCCATGTAGTGGCTGGTGTTTCTCAGGGCAGTGGGTGTGAAGCACACCCTGCTCCACTCATTGCTGTTGGAGCTCTCCCATTGGGAACACACAGGCACTGCTGTGCAGGAGCTCTGTGGCTCCTCATCTCCCCAAGGCAGCCTGTCTGCTGGACAGTTGCTTCCCCACCAGGTCCTCACTGTGTTGATGACTTCTGCTGGCATCTTACTGAGTTACAGGTGTGAAGCCAGAACTGGCAGAAGGAAGCTGATGGGAATGCAGCCAGGTGGGAACAGCCTGCTGCTTCCTCTGCTGAAACCTGTTTGTCCTGCAGTGTATTTATTCTTAGTCTATGCTGAAGAGGAGCTACCTGAACAGCCCAGGTCCATACCTGGTGCCAGGGGTTGAGAGAGGTTAGTTTCTCTGGTGCCCACTGCTTCTAGAAGGGCTGAGGCCCACAAGAAAGAAAGGTCTCACTTTCATTGCAGTTTTGACTGGTTGTTGTCCAGAGCTGGCCTCTGGAAAGAAGCTGAGGAGCAAAGTGCTCTCTGGAAGATGCAGTCATGCTGTACTTCTCCTGCTGTTCAGCCCCAAGGTGGTTGTGTGATCCAAAGAAACTATCACAGGATTGGCAGCACACACAATTCAGTCTTCCATCTGCTTGAAGGAAGTCTAAAATTACACAATATGTGATCCATAGCTGCACTTGAGCACGCTCTGCCCTCTGTTCCTCTATCCACTGCATTTGCAATAGCTCATATCTGGCTGTGGGGTCGTGCCCAGTGGCTGCTGTGTCACCAGTGAGGCCAAGGCCTTGTGCATGGGCTGCAGCTGGATTGGATTTCCAGCAGCGTATGGACCACAGCAGCTGTATTTGCTGACAAAATGGCCCCATCCAATGGCTGCCTTTGCAGTGAGATCGAGAGTTTTGGAAGAGACCCACAAAACCTCGGTGCCTTCCTGTGCTGAGCAAAGTCTGGGGTGAGGGGGAAAACCCATGACTGTGTAGGAGTGTGTGTGCATGACAGTGATGTGTGGTGGCTGTTACTGCCTCAGGCACTGCTGGGTACTGTGGTCGGGTTAGAGCTCCCAAGAATGAGACACTGATTCATCTGTGGTCAATGTGTTTTTAAAAGAATGCCACTGAACTGTAAGTCTGGTTTCTCCTGGCCAAGTGTGGCCACTCAAGGCTCTTTTCCTTAGGACTCCCCCATGCTGGTGACCTGAATTTTCATTTTCCTTTCTCAGTCTGATTCCTCAGGCATTTGTGCTGTCTGATCCAGGTGGGAGAATCCTGCTCCCACCTTGGCCAGTGTGGCCACTTGTACAGTGGAGAATGGGGCTGTGCTGGAGAAAGCACAGGGTTGTGGTGCTGGTGCTCAGTGCTGGGTTGCCAGTACAAACCATTTCCAACAGTGTGTGTGGGGTGATAGAGTTGGGCTGCTGCAGTTGGAGTCAGCAGTTGGAGCTGGCACAAGGCAAAGCAGTGTGGCTGAGCTCATCTGACAACACCAAGCTGTGATTCCTCCCCACTGCTCTGCTTGGGTTTGGATTTGGGGAGTTGGGGGTCGAGTGTAGTCCCATGCAGCTTGTGCCATACCCTGCTGTTAACTCAAAGCAGTTTCTGCCAGGTTTGTTCTTGCAGGGGAAGGAGGGAGGGTGGAGGGTTCGGATGGCAGTCGACTGGGAGGCAGAGATAAATGAAGTGTTGAGCTCTTAATGGGGAACATGCTCCATTGGTTTGGGTTTCCCTCCCCACCCATCCCACTCCTTTTAATCTGTGGCACAGTCTTGGGAGCAGTTTGAGAACGGAAGTGATTTCAGACTGGAGGTGACCTCATCCGTCTCCAGCTCTGAGGTGGAGCAGTGTTTGGAGGCCCAGCCAGAGCTTATGATGCTCTTTGAATGATGCAGGCGAGGGGCTGAGGCTCCAGGAGAGCCCTGTGCCTCCTGCCCAGTGGGGTACAGCTGTGTGAGGGGGTGGGAAGTGGGTGATGGCTCTGGGGGTTTTTATCTTTCTGTTCTCATCTTTCTATATGGTATGGGGGGGAAGTAGGAAGGAGAAACAGAGTCTGAAAAACACAGCTGGCCATGCCACAGAGCAGTTGGTTCCTGATGCGAAGTCCAGCCCTGTCCTGCAGGCTGCTGAGCTGTGCCCAGCTGGAAAACATGCTAAGTGTGATCATGTGCTGTGTAGAAAGGTGCTGAAGGTATGTGCATGGATGGAAGAGTCCCTGCTGCATTCTTTGAATCTGAGGGCCCTGTGGATCAGCATGAAAGGGGATCAGAGCCCTCCTGAAGGCTTTGCTTTTTAGGACCCAAGATGTCAGTGAGAAATCTGGGAGATCTGAGGATCTGGAGCATGGGGTAAGAGCCAGCTGTGATGTCAGCTGCAGGTTCAGGTAGTGATGAGGAGCACATGAGACCACAGATGCTACTTGCAGAAACTACCAGATAATTCTGCTTCCTGACATGGCAAAGGGCCCTTCCTCTTGCCTTGATGTCTACTATTTTGAGGTGGCCAAGATTCTCTGTTGTACAGCTGAAGTCTGGAGTCCTTGGACTCTGCTGATGTCCAGCAAGCCCAGCTCTATCCTGGATGCTGGAGCTGGTCTTACCAGGTGCAGCTCTGGAGTTCAGTAAATGTCCATGTTTTTCAGTAAGGACAGCTTCCAAGTGCTGTCTCACAAGCTGTGTGGGGGTGTCCAGCCACTTCCCCTTAAGCTTAGTTGTCTTCTGGCTCCAACTCAAGCTGAAGAGATGCTGGGCTGTGGTAGGCTATGGCTGGGAAAATAAAAGCAGTCTTTTCTCATGTCTCTGTGGCTGTGTGGCTGCAGAAACTCCCTGTAGCTGGGTAGGCAGTACTGGAGGGGGATAAATTGACTGGAAGAATTTGCTGTTCTCTTGGCCTTGTCCCAGGTGGCATCAAGACTCTTGCTTGGAGATAAATTACCCTCCCACCATTGCTAAATAGGGAGAGTTTAACCATTTGTGGGATCTAGCAAGAGACTTTCTCCAGCTCTCCTGCCCCTCTTCCCTGTTGCACTGGGAGCAGAGACTGAAAATGAATCCTGTTGTGACCATGTCACAGTGAGGACAAGAATTTGCAGTCCCACTTTCCTCCTTCCTACCTCAGAATTGTCTCCATGACAGTACGTGATGAAACAGTCTCAAAGTGCATGGACAAACAGGGGGTTTGTGTTAAAAATGTCCCTTTTCCCCCCTCTGTTCAGCATCCCACAGCTGTGCCCATGACACTGAAGTGCAGTGACAGGTGACTGGCACTGGCTGGGTGACAGAGGAGCTCTGCCATGTCTTTGAGAAGGAGTTTGGGTCAGTGGAGCCCCAGGAGAGGTTTGTGCTGCTGTCAGTGGTGATGGACACGTGGTACCAGTGCTGGCTGCCTGGCAGGGCTCAGGACATTGGCAGCCCTCTGCATTTGCAGCCTCTGTGTGTGAGCCCCAGCAGCATCCCAGAAAGGCACCATTATCCCCAAGCCTTGCCTGTTGCTGAAGTCAGGAGGGCACAATAAAGATGTGTCCGGGCGGCAGCCTGGAGCGGGCTCGTGCGCCGGGAACAAAAGAGGCTTTGTACCAGGCGCTGCCTCTGGTGGGAGGTTTGTCAGCTCTGGAGCTGGGATGGTAACTCAGGGCTCTGTGCCCAGCCCTGCTGCGCTGCTCAGGGCCTCCCCCGATTCAGAGCAGGGTCACTGGTTCTTCCTTCTCTGGGGGAGGTCTTGGCAGCAAATCCTGCTTGCCTGAGCACAGCTTTGCCTGGTGGGCTGGGAACTGCAGGAGGCAGGGCTCCCCTGGTCTCTCAGGTTCAGCAGCCCTGTGCTCTGTGGCCTGAAGCTGTGTGTGCTCTCTGCAATGTATTATGTCCCCAGGAGCAGCCTCAGGGTGACTGGGACAGGGCTCTAATGGACCAGGATGGCAATGTCATTCTGTCTGGTGCTTTGAGGAGAAATGTCTCCTGGGAAGATTTCAGCAGAGCAGGGCTGAGTGGGACAGCTTGACACTATGTGATAGCAAAGCAAAGGCAGACTGGAGAAGCAAGGGAAGCTCCTGTGCTCAGGCTGTTACACCAGGCACATGAGCTACAGGAGGACATACTTCAGAGAAAGCTCTTTTCCAGCTATTGAGAAAGGACCTGAGGTCTGGCTGCTCTCCCACCTCTGGCTGCAGCATCTGTGCCTTGTTGATCTGGGGCTTAGCATGGTGGTGCCTGCCAAGTGATCCAGGATTGCCCTCTCCAGAGGGGTGTGGTTGGAGGTGATGTAATCAAAAACACAATGGGGCAGAGAAGCTGGTGATGGGTTTGGGGCAGTAAGACTAGATTATGTTGGGAGGGATCCCTCCATGAAGCTGTGTAGGAAGCTTTAGGATTTTGGTTTTTTGGCAGTTTTGTCCAGCTGGCTGCGGCTACTGCAGTATCACAGGGTGTTACTGTTGCTGTTTTGTTCACGCTGTGTCCTGATATTCTATCCTTTCCCACCTGAGAGCAATGTTCTCCAGGAACACTCAGTTCTGCTCTCTCCAGTCAAGACTAGGAAGATTTTATTGTGAAGGAAAGGAAAACTTAGTATATGTTCTGCTGCTCTCTGCTGTTGTTGTGAGTCCACCACAGGCACCAGATCTTCCAAACAGAAAGAATCTCTGGAGGGAATTGCAGGGTCCATGGGCAGGCTGACAGGAGCATAATATCTCTTCTGGCTCCAAAAAATATGTGCTCAGAGAGGAAGCAGCAAACACAGGAAAAGGGTAGTTGCTGAACACAAACTGCCAAGAATTAAGCAATCTGTTTTATAGTATGAAACCTCCTGTTGAGCAAGAAGACTATTTTCCCTCCCAAGCAGGTGTGACTGGTAAAGCAAGGTGCCAAAGTCCTCCCAAAGTTCAGCTGCCAGACAGGACCGATACTTTTGTAGCCCTACCCACACAGGGTGTCCCCAGTTTTTATCCCTTTCCTCCTCCTACCCTTTTTGGAAGCTGCCTAGAATCTCCCAAGGTACCTACTGCTGTTTTCATCTCCATTCTCTGTGCTTTTGTGCTGCACAGGCACCACTAGTGTGTTTTGCTCTTTTATGGGGCACTGGGTACACAGTTAGCCCGAGCAGTGTGTACATAAAAATGAATGCACAGAAAAGGTGTCTGGGTAAAGATTTCTTTGCACAACATGATTACTGCAGGAGCCTGATACAGAAAAAAAGAGGGCCTGGTAGCTTTTAATTTGGGGATCCTGGCTTATCGGTGGCAGATTCCTTTTGGCTTTGAGAGGGCAGGCCAAGAGATGTGGCAACAGCTTTATCAATCCCTCCTCTGCTGTGGTGCCATGCAGAGCAGTAATTTGGTGTAGTTGCACTTGGGAAAAAGTCTCTGTGCCTTCAGGGAAGTGGCCTGTAGGTGAATATATGATGGAGCTTGGTCACAAGATCAAAGGGGGAGGGCTGCAGTGCCTCCCAGCAGTTCACTTTGCAGAAGGGAGGTATTAGGTCACTGAGGAGGGTGAATTCAGCCTCTGTCCCAACTGGCTGGCTGTTCACTCCCTGTGTGCTCAGGAGAGCAATCCCTCTCTAGAGTCCTTTGCTGTGTAGCTGCTCCTGTGAGCCAGCACATAAATGGAAACAGATGGCTCCATCTCAGTGGTTAGTAGGAATCTCACTGCTGCAAAACTGCTAATGAAGTCTGGGGCTGGACTGAAGCAGACAAGGTTGCTGTGCTGTTGGGCTGTGCTGGCTCTCAGCTCTGTGCTGGGGTCCCTGTTACTGCCCCTCTGTCACAAGAACACCAAGATTGCTGGGCCAACCCCCCAGCACAGCAAACAGTGCTGTGTCCTGCAGCAGCCTCAGACAGGGTGTTCATCTGGGTACTGAAGAGCCACCAGGACCTGTCAGTGTCCATCAGTCTTGGTAAATGATCTGTGTGGTCATCCTTACTGTGGGTTCGAGACCTTGCAATTCACACCTGTATTATGGAAGGGCATGGGGAGCCCTCTAGTATCTGACACAATCCCTGCTGAGACTCTGAGCCAGATACTTCTTCATCCAAGGTCCTTTGCTCTGTTTCAGTACAAATTCAGACCAACCAGTCTTATTTTTGCCGTGCTGGCCAACATCTCCCTGATAAGGAGAAGCAACACTCAGCAATTACTGACTGTTACTCTTAAGCTTGGAAGAAACTTTGTTTAAATTCCCTGTGACAGCACAGTTTGATTAAGATGTTCAGTGACTTGAAGGTTTCTCCCATCATCACATAAAATGTGAATCTCCAGTCACACTGCAGGGCACGGGGAAGTAGTGAGTTGTGCAGCAAAGGTGTAACTAGGCTTGGTGTTTGCTGGAGCAAGTAGGTGATGGAGAAGGGGAGAGAAAGGTGTTGGAAAGCATTTCTTGATTCCATTTTTGATTATTCTGACAGCTTCCTGCCAGGCACAGCCTGAGTGTCTGCGATGGCAGGGTACAAGGAGCCAATGTGAGCTGGATGGCTGCACAACCACAGGCAAGTGGGGAACAATCCTGCTCCCCAGCTGCTTTGCTGCCCTTACCTTTCCTTCTTCATTCACGCAGCAAACTGCCAGGCTCTGTGCTGGGGACCTCCTCGGGCAGCCGGGGCTGTGATGTCCTTTGGGAGCACCGCCCCTCGCTGCCGCTGGGATCCAGCAGCGGTGTGAGCCCGGCCAGGCCGTAAATGGTGCAAGAGGCACTGGCTGCTCAAGGGCTGCAGTGTCTCTGCCTCGTGGCCTGCGAGCCTGGCACAGCTGGGTAACGCTCCATCCAGCTCTTGGTGGGCAGCCAGCAGTGGGCTGGCATGGATCACAGAGTCAGCTGCAAGCTCCTGGAATCTTCTGAAAGGCATTTCAAAGCCCCTTGCAGGGAGCAGACAGCAGTTTGGTTTTTGCAGCCAGGTGCAGAATAGAAGCTACCTCGCCCAGGCAGTGATGTGGAGCTGCTGGAAGTCTCAATGGTTTACACTGGCGGGCTGTAAGCTCCGTGCTTTGCATGGATTCAGGACATTACCCATGGAGAACACAGGATGTCACAGGGTACCAGAGGACAGAATTGACAGATTGTCTCTGTAAACTTCAGTCTGCACATCTCCTCCCTGTGAGGGGGAAACTGTGGCAGGATAAGTCCTCTGTGTCAGGTGGAGCTGATGTGTCTGTGCATCTCTGCAGGTCCTGGGGATGCTTGTGCAACCATCAGGGCTTCAGGTATCAGTACTGCTTCCCAGAAAGCCACCTCTTAGTGGCAGGGGAGGACAGATCTTGTATGCTCAGTGAGGATCTCTTTGGATACTTCATCTGAGCACACAATCCTCCCCTTTTCTGGGAGCTCTGAGAGACAGCTCTGTGATAAATTACCCCAGTTTCATCATTGCTCCATCTCTTCCTCAGGTTTCCTGCAGGAGGGTGTTATGATCTTTTTCTGAGAGCATCTCACACCATGGCTGAGAATCAGGTACGCTTCTTTAGGCCCTGCCCAAAAGGAGTGTTTGGCACCGTTGCTCATGAATGGAGGTGTGCTGCAACCCCAGTCCAGCTGATTGCTTATTCCTGCTGATTAGCTCATTGCTTCCAACTGCCAACAGCATCACACTCATTGAATCCACACTGTGATTTCTGTGTCACCTGGGGAAAAGGGGCTGGGTGTAGGTATGGGAGGGAAGCCTGTGTCTGCCAGGCTGAAAGGGACAAATGCTACTGCAATGAAGCACTCAAATCATCGTGCAATTCATTCTGCTGTTCATATTGAACCAAGAACAACATCCTGGGGAGGAAGGGAGCAGAATTTCCCTCTGACTAATGCTGCTGGATTGTGCAGGGCTGTGGGGGAACTGCCAACCAGAGAAACCATCAGGAGGGGAAAGGAAATGGAAAAGGAATCTAATTATCCATCTGCAAAGACAGATGCTAGTCCCGACACAGGGCCCAGCCCTGGGCAGACTGGTGTGGGCAGTGACGTTTGCACAGACTGTTTTTATGGCGGGGCTGGGAAATGGGCTCCTGGGGGTCCCCTGTGGGACAGCAGATGGTCCAGCACACAGCACAGCGAGCCGGGGGAGGCTGCAAGGCACACAGCTGCTTTCGCCGGCAACACTGGCCCGAGCTGGGCTCCGAGGGACGGCACTTTGCAGCCAGGTATGGCTGTGTTGTGGGAGATGGAGGTGGAGCACCGGCAGAGCTGTGCTGGTGCAAAGGGGGGAGGGTGAGTGCATGGCTCCCTCTCAGCAAGCTCATCTCGGTCAAGGGCGCTGGGGCTGCAAGCCCAGGGGTGAGGGAGGGAAGGAAGGTGAAGGTCCCTGTGTGCCTCTGCCATCTCAACGTGCACGAGGACTCTGCTTCATGTCACTGAGTGTGCAGGGGCAGCTGACAGCAGGGAGGGAGGGTGTGTGGCTGGAGCCTGGGCATGAATCCTTGATGGGAGAGCTGCAGGAGACCCCCTAGGAAGGAGAAGGTGCCCCTACCTCCTTATTCTGCAGAGCTTTTTGGGGTTATTTCTTACATAGTCTGAGGCCAGCTTTTCTCTCCTTAGGTGCCTCCCAGAACTGAAGGTTGCTTTAGAGAGCTGCCTTTCCCCCCTTAATTAATGGAATTTAAAGTTATTTGGTGAGCTGAGTGGGCTTATTCTCCTCTCTTGTGGGCATCAGCTACTCCTAAAGTTATGTTAATTGTAGGTGGAAGATAGAGGTTGGGAGTTTTCCCAAGACAGTTGGCTTTCCTTCTCCCAATATGGTTTTCAGGAGCCTGCTGGGAGGACAGTGGGGTTAAGAAAGATCTTGCAGACCTGACAGTATTCATGAGATGGGTGAACTGGGAATGAATCAGGAGAATTTCTGCTTGAGTGGAGCATCTTTGTTGTTCACTGCCTTGCTCTCCATGGTCTGTGCTCAGTGTGCTATTTGCAGGTGTGGTGCCCCAGCCTGGACTGTCTTCCCCTGTGATGCCCTTGGATTAGCTCCTGCTGGACCAGGTGTGGGTGTCTCACAATGCTCAGAGGCCGTGATGTCCTCTCCGGTTCAGGATTCAGCCTCTTTGGTAGACAGGCCTGATCCTGCATCCCTTACTCACGTGAGCAGTCGTCTCTATTCCAAAGGGACTACTCGGTGAGTAAGGATCGCAGGATTGGGACCACTACCTAACTTAAACTGCACCTTCTGTAGCAGCCCGTCCCCACCATTTTCCTATTCATGTATGTGAACATGCATCAAGAACTTCCAAAACTGATGTTCTTGTCATTTGGATGGAGAACCTGAGAGCTGGAAGAAGCAGTGCCTTTCCATTTCAGAGGATAAATCACCATTATTTTCCATCCTCTTCCACCAAACCGCTCTTAGCCCAGCCAGCTTCTGTGCCCCAGAGCAATGTGTACCTGTTTGTCTCCCAAACATTGTTGTTCTGGCTTCCTAGGGCAGGCAGTGCTCTGCTCTGCCTCTCCCTGGTTTTCCCAGCTGTAGCCTTGAGATGAGAGGCCGGGCATCTCTTTAAGCCTGATTTGTGCTGCAGAGCTGGAGGATGAATCAGAGGGAGAGATGAGCAGCAGTAGTGCCGAGACTGCCGCAGACCTTCCTGCACCACCTGGTTTCTCCTTCTGTCTTAACAGGCTAAATTTGGAAACCTCTGTCCTGTGCTAAGGAATGTGTTCGCAATCGGAGGAAGCTGCGAGGGCGGCAGGTTTGACCTGCACGGTGATCTGCGTGTGGCCCTGGCCGGGGAAGCCGCCGGGGCGCTCCCCGCTCGGACCCGGCCGTGGCGCGGGGCGGCTTCTCCCTCGCGCGGAACGCGCCGGTACCGCACCGCGGCCGCTCCCGCCGAGGGCAGCGGGCAGCGACCGAGGGGCTGCTGGAAGAGATCCAGCCAGCTCCACGTCTGCCCAGTTTGTTACATCGTGCAGATTATCCGAAATGAGGAGCTGGGTGTGAGAAGCTCTGTGAACTCGCTCCAGAGCAAGTCACGAGTTTAAACAAGCAGGAGGCAAATTACGGTCGTCGCTCCTTTTTAAGAGCTGGAAGTGGAGGCATGGCATGAGTCACACAGTGCTTCTTGGGAAGCATGAGGCACTTCAAGTGGAAGCAGGGAGCATAAACACGTTTGAAATGGAATTTGATAGATTTCTGGAGGGCTTATGTGACAAAGCAGCAGTGATCCTTGAGCGGAAATTAAAGTTTGACCTGTGGGATAGGTAAAAGAAAAGATGAGATCTGGCTGCTGTGCAGATTGTGCTTGTGACACTGAGCATACAGGGGATTAATCCTGTGCTTTGGGACTTCTGCATTTCTTATCTGGTATCTTGCTTTTTCCTGAGCATCACAAGATGAAGCCTGGCTAAAGTGTCAGGGCTCTGATGCTCCCAGAAGCCACTTATGTGGAGCCTTGCTTGCAAATTTGAGGTTAAATTATTCATCAGAGTCTAGATCAGCAAGTCTTTTTCCCTTGGATCAGGTCAGCAGGAGCCTCAGGGTGCGTGTGCAGCTCTGCTGGTGGTGGAGCAGCAGAGCTCAGACCTTGCGATACCCATGATATTTATCTGTCTGAAGTCAGCACTGACATTCCTTATAGAAGGAGATGAGGCAGTAGGAGAAGAAGGTGGTAACTGAGCCCTGGAGGTTCCCAGCTATGCATCTGCATGGAGGATATCTGCTGTTCCTCAGCCTCCATTGCCCTGGTCCAAGCTGGATTTGCTGCCTGCTGCTGCTCCTGTTCAGCTTGAGCAAACAGCTTCTCTGGAACTGCCCTTCCCTTCGTCCTAGAAAACAGCCAGGAAGAAAATTTCCCTTCTGTGGGGAATTCTGAAAATAGCTTCGTTTGCTTCAGAGGAAGAAACATAAATGCTGTTATTACGTGACTGTGCTGACCCTGCCAAGCCACGGATATGCAGTTCCACCACTCTTCCGTGCAGGCCAGGCTGGCTGGGTGCATCCCTGGTGGGACCCTGTTGCCTGGCTCTGTGCTGCTCTTGCATCTGTCTGGATCAGGATGAAGATCTTTTTCTTCCATTATATGTTCCTGGTTTCTCACCAAGGATGGAGCCTGAGCACTGCAGTTCCTAGGCCACAGCATCTCTGCCAGCAAACAGCTCCCCTGCAGGTGGGGGACTTCTCTGCTGTCACAGTTTGACAAAGAAGAGCTGGTCTGTGAGGTGAGAAGGACTTGGTGCACCCCAAGTCTGTGTTGCTCTTGCTGATTGTTTGGCAGGTTGGGGCTGGGTAAAACTCTGCTCTGACAATCAGAAATCTGGATCCTGCAGCCAGTTTGACCCCTGAGCTGCTGCTGCAAGTGCTTGCCTAGAGAGGAGCTCAGAGATGCCAGTGGAAGAAAACCCTTTGGATTTGCTCTAGATCTTGGAAGTGCCAAGATCTTCCCTGCTGAGCTCTGCTCTGCACATGAGATATCCTGCTGTGTTGTTTTTCTTCTTTTAAGGATGGTGCACATAAGATTTCTTGTTGGAGGAGCAGGCCAGGATTTACACTGGGCATTTCTAGGGGTTGTGTGGAAAGAGGAGTGTGATCAGAAAGGACAGGGGCAAAATAAGATTGATTTGGCTGTCTTTGGGAAGTTTGGACACAGCTCAGCCTGAGCCAACAGTTCTGGGTGTGTGATGTGGCACATCTGAGGGACACAAATGAGTCTGTCATTTATGGTTTGGTGACTCTGAGGATGCCAGATAAGCATCTCTAGGAGGGACAGGAGAGGCTTAGTCTGGGACCAGCTGACTGTCCTTCAGCATTTTGGAAGCCATAGCATTGGCCACTCAGCCTTAAGATGATCTCTATAGCCAAGGCCTACTCTTCTGTTTCTTTTCCTAATCTGCTCTCTGAGTTGTCAGGCATGGCCTTCTGACTGGAATTCCTCTCTGGCTGCCAGTCCTGAGAGCATGTGTGATGTGTGAGAGCTCAAGGCACTCAGGAGACAGTAGTTCCTTGTTCCTCTCTGCACTGTCAGCACAGCTCCTGCGGCCATGAACAACACTGTGGTTTTGTCGCAACCAAATCATTGTTGACTTCATCTGCGATCCCAGCCCAAAAGAATGTTCCGATTTGGTGCAGTGGGCTTGTAGGGACACAGCATGTATCCATGTGCCTTTGGAAGATGCTTGTGGTTGGTGGCCATGTGGCCTGTGGCCCTCAGACAAGGGTTTTCCAAGCCATGAGAATTCATGAGGGTTGGAGAGGGTTTGCTTGCAGCTATTGTGGTTTATGGTGTGGAAGGACTGGTGAAACCTCCTGTTATCTCAAGAAGGTTTGGATGCACCTTGGGTGTGCCACAAGCCATTGCTCTTGCTGCCCAGTGCAGGCAGCGTGGTGCCATCACTGCTCCTCAGTCGTGTGGAAGTTGCAGTCCCTGGTGGGAGAGTGCTTCAGTCCTGGAAAGCAAGGATGAAGTGACTCTAGGAGGAAGAAGAGGTGTCATGAGCATGGCCTGACCTACCACTGAGCAGGGAGACCAGTGTAGGGCTGTCAGCTCCCCGGGGAATGGAGCAATGCTGCAGTGAGGGCAGAGCCTCCAACAGGGATGTGTTCTGAGCAGTGGCAATTCCTGCCACACCTGGATCTCAGTTCAGGCCTTCTGCTTGACTGCTACACACAGAAACAACTGGGAACAAAACTTAGTGGGTGTAATTAAGGATGCTGCCGTCAGCTTGGAGGATGGCAGTGTAGATAAAACACTGGGGTTTTTTTCCCCTCTTCTTTCCTTTGCACACTCACAGCTGCTCCCATATGGACCTTATATGACTCAGTACCTTATAACAGAACCTGGTGTCAGCCAGACTTGGGGTACATGGTGGAGGCCCTGGGCTGTGGCCCAAGCTGACCACGGCAGACCCTGCTGGTCTGGCACTCTGTGGTGCCACTGCTGGAGCCCTGCAGATCCCAGAGAAGCAGCAGGAGTTCTGGCTGGGAGTGAGGCAGGAGCAGGGCTGCAGCCTGTGTCCCTTCCATTGGCGAGCAGAAAGCTGCTCAGGAACCTGTGGGGCAAGGGACAGGTTCCTCCAGCACCACCAGTGCTGTCATCTCCTGTCACTTCATTATGCATGCTGTGGTATTAAGCCCCAGTTTCCAGAATGGTGCGATTATATGAAATTAACAGCTTTGTCTGTTTTATATAAATTCCTGTTCTGTTTCCATGGCTGCACAGAAAAGTTGGAAGGCATATTTTATAGATAGGTTCAGAACCCAGACTTGAGATTTGAATGACTTTCTTGGTGTGCTGGGCTGTTGTTGGGTTGGGCTCATCTGCTTAATGAACACACAGATACTTCCTTATTCTGAAACGTCTGCAGAGCTTGAATGGTTGCTGTAAGATCCAGATCTGCTGCTATTCCAATTGGATTCAGAGATGAGGCTGCAATAGAGCCTGGAGTAGACAAGAGATCAGCCTGCACCACGTGGGGCCAGATCCACGTCAGCCAGGACTGGGATCGGGGGGTTATATTTGAACCCTGGTTTTTGGGGGCTTTGTGGACCCTTGAGACCTTCACCCACCCAGCCAGTTTGCTGAGAGCAGGTTTTCTCCAGCAAACCTTTGTCTCGGCTGCGTCAGGCAGGCTATATAAGAAATCCTCCAGCTGAATAGGCCCATCTGTCACGCGGAGTCAGACTGATGGCAGGGACAGCATCCGGTACGTGCACAGCCTCTCCGCGGGACACTGGCGGGGCAGACACATCGCCTCTGGCCTGCGGCCGCGGTGGCCTTTGTCCTGTCCTCGCTGGCAGGCTCCTCCCGCGGCACAGGCGGAGGCAGGAAATCCCGGGCAGCTGCCTGGGAGCCTGCTCGCCTTTCCTCGCCTCTCCTCGGCTCTCCTCCTCGCCTCGCCTCGGCACCGAGGCGAGCCGAGCCAGCCCTGCGTGTGTGTGCACGCGTAGGCGGGGGGGCTGCCGCATGGATTTAGCGAAGGCTGGGAGGGAACACATGGGTTGGGGTTTTTCCCTTGGCCCGCGGTGGCTGTCTGTCCGTCCGTCCTGCCAGCCGCGGTTATGGATTCGATCATTATTCAGGAGCGGTTAGTGGAGCGGCTGCTGTCTCCCCGGACGCAGGCACAGCGAAGCCACCCAGGCAAGCTGAAGGTACAGGGATGTATTTATAGCACTGCGCGAGCCGGGGAGCAGCGGGGACAGGAGGGGGGAGGATGGTGCCCGAGAAGACGCGCGCAGCACAAGATGAGACCTCTGAGGAGCAGAGGAGCGGAAAGACGCCGGTAAGGGAGGGACGGCGGGCACAGACAGGAGGGGAGCAGCCCCCGCGGGCGCGGGGCCGAGGGGCGCGGGGGGCAGCTGCGAGATGCGCGGCGCTTTCGTGCGGTTATCGGTGCAGTGATTCCCTGTCTGAATGGCGTGTGCGTGCTGGGGGGGGCTCAGGGCAGGAGTCAGCGCTATGTGTGCCCACACGCAGTCCGACTTGTGTTAATTAACAGTGTGCTAATGTTGTGCTTTGCTGGCCGGCTTCCTTTTCTTCAGCAAATGCTGGTGGGCGAGTGGTTTTGCCAATACTCCTGTGCTCAGCCCCAGGCCCGAGGAGCAGATGTCCGTGGCAGATGCCTCGGGGACTGTTTGTATTATGAATTTATTCAGCTTTCTGCAATGAAAGGGAAGCAAAGGGTCTGCCTCTCCTCCAGGGCTGGGCTGGGCTGGGCTGGTTCGTGCGGACGCGGATGTGGCGGCCGTGCCTGGCCGGAGGGGAAAGGCTGGAGGAAGGGAGCTGGATGGCTTGTGCGGGAGACTGTGACACCGACAGGGCCCCTTCCCCCTGAAGAAGCAGAGGCAGAAGTGCCAGGGTCCTAGCACAGCTCCATCATTTCTGGGGTTTGCTCCAGACCTTGATAGGGATTATTCTTCAAATTTGCTGTGGTCCCATGATATTTATTTTAGCCCTTTTGAATATACACAGTAAGGCCCCTTTTATCCCCAGGCTGAATGAAGTCACGTGAGATCTGGGTTGGTTTAAACAGCACATCCACCAGGGATGAGAGGAGGGAATTGGGAAGGACAGGAGTGATGGAGGCTGAACTCAGCCTTGGAGATACAGACAGCCCTGTGAACACGTCAGTTTCTCCTCTGTGCAACACATCCTGAACGGTTCTACGCCCCCCACAGGAACAGGGTTTGAAGCCACCCAGGGCTTTGTTGCTTGGCTTCAACTCCCAGGGAGAGCACTGACTGCTAGGGGAGCCCTGGCCACCTCAGCCCGGTATCAGAGGATGTGACATGTTGCTGTAATGTCTGCTGAACCAGCAGGCGTGTGCCGAAGGAGAGTACGGGTGTGTTTTGCTTGGCCTGGGGTACTTTGGTTTGTGACAGGGTCTCAAAGATTGGCCACAGCTCTTGGTGGCCTCTGTGGTGGTGTGTGGGGCATGTTCCCAGGCACGTGGTGGTGGGATGCCAGCGGGAACAAAGGCAGCAGCATGGGGCAGGCAATGAGAGAGGGGCTCCTTGTGCCAGAGTGCCGCTGGCTCAGCTGGCTGAGGCCCTTTCCCGACAGCTGGAGCTGGCAAGGGAAGCACAGTGCAGGAACCAGCTGTCCTGGCTTTTGTCAGCTTGATGGGACCTGGCTTGTGAGGTCAAGAGCACAGGGAGGGAGCTGTGATGCGTTTAGGAGCTCTCTCCATCCAAACCTTTTATCTAATTACTGGATTTTAGCTTTTCACAACCCAGAAAGCCCCGTCTCTGTCAGTAGCCCTCCCAGGCCTCTCCACCCCATGCACAGTTGCTCTGCAGATAGTACCTGGAGGTGGTGAGTGATGTAGAGCTTTGACCAAGGCACACACCAGGCTCAGAAGGCTACTTGGGCTCCTTAAGTGCCATGCTGATGTTGCCATGCTGGCAGAGGTGACTGTACGTGCCTGTCATAGTGTCAGAATATGGCTGGGATTGGAGCACACAATGAATGTCTCAAAGCAAAGGTGAAGAACTACGAGTTAAGGCTGATGCAGAGACCACGCTGCTGTTTCAGGAGAGGGTTGTTATAAGAAGGGGATTCTTCCTTACAACTCTCCCCTTGCACCTCATGCCTTCACCCTTGACAGGGCTCTGCAGTGTGGACATGGCTGGGGACAGAGTTTTTGTCCTCATAGGTCTGGCTGCCTCCCATAGTGAGGGAAGCTCTTCTGTTGGTATTGCACTCAGCACTGGCCTTCCTTTCTGTGAAGGAAATGACAGCATGAGTCATGGATAAAGGGCAGTGTCCTGCACCAGCTGAGGTTTGCTCATTTTGAATATCGTGATTCCACAGAACTATGGGGAGGCAACCAGAGGTACAGCAAATCCACACTCTCTTGGTTGGGCTGACCAGAAATGAGAGATCAGGTTCAGCCAGTTACACCTGGCAGAAGTAAGTGGAGTTGCACCAGAGCGCAGTCCCCAGTGCCTCCATTGTCAGCCCTTAGTCATCTAGGTTAAAAACCAAACAAAACAAGAGAAACACACCCCAAGCCTCAGCTATGGTTTCATTAGCACATTACTAGTACTATTTCACATGTCAAGTCACTGGAGAGAGCAATGATTGTTGTCTTTCCAAAGTCTGGTAAAGATCAGGGCAGGAGAAGCACAAAAGGGAAGTTTGTTGTATATTTGTGGTGCTTGCTGGGAAGCACCCACTGTGCGGTGAGGTTTTACTGTGAGGTGTTGGCTGTTACATGCCCACTTTGGCTGTGCTCATGGATGTGTTTTATCAGGAGGTGAAGCAGCTGGGAGGCAACTCTGGTACTGAGGGACAGAGGCTGGAAGCTGTCTTTTCTTCCTTGTTTTTGTGACCTTGCCATTATCACATTTCTCACTCTGCTCTGCACACCTCGTTTGCCCTTTACAGAGCCCTTTGGGTGGCAGTTTGTGGTGTCCCCCAGGCAGGCATTGCTTTGCTGCGTGCAGTTCGTCAGAGCTGCCGTCACTCATCACCTGGGGGTCTCGCTGCTGCTCACTGCAGTGCTGCTCTGGATGTCACTGCCTTTTAGATCAGTCATTACAGCTGCCAGTGGAGTACTTGGGGCACTCTCTAGTTCTCCACGTTTCTCTATTTCATTTTCTCTGTCCCTTCCTGCCTTTTTCTGGATTGTGGGGTGGTGAAACAACATTGCTTCAGCTATGGGAGGTGAGGGATATCAGAACCCACAGTCACTCAGGGCTAAAATGACCAAGTTTCAGACCCAAACAAAACCTTAATTGTTGGAAGGTAGTGACAGTGCTAAAGGACAGACCTTGGGCCACGATGGCCGTCAGCCACGTCTCTTCCATCTGAGTGGGCAGCTCCAGAGCAGCCATAAATTGGGAGGAGGAGGCTCTGTCTTCCTGCTCAGTGTCCCCAGTGGAACTTTGTAGTCTGTCTGAGGATGCCCAGGGATTCTCACACAGGTGGACATGCAGCTGTGGAGAGCTGCTTGGGAGTGACATTGCCCTCCTGCAGTGTGGAAATAGGTGCAAGTCAGCTTTGCCCTAAGCTTGGCACCCTGGATCATGCTTCTTTGAGTGTTTCTTTGAGTGTTTCTTTGAGTGTGTGGCCCAGGAATGGAGATAGTTAAACTTACGAACAGAGATGTTCCCTGCTGTGCCTGGAGAAGGATGAGGACAGTCACATGCTTGAAGGCATCCATGAAATAGGAGCTAGGGCCAATTTTGAGGAACTCCTGGCTCTGTGGATGTATCTGTGATGTGAATCCCAGTGGTATGATTATACTCAGTGATATTGAAAAGCAGAGTCTATCATGTCTCTAGCTCAGGCATTTGTGAATGGCTTAGTGTGCTTGTACAGAGCACATGCCGGGCTTGTGGGGTGCATGTGGATTTTGTGCTGTGAGAGAGTGCTCAGTGACAAGGGGCTGTGTCTGGGAGGTGGTTGTGTGGTAGGTAACACTCCAGTGACACTAAATGTAATACCCTCACCAAAATCATCTTAGTTCTATTATCAATATTTCCACATTCTTCCACTTCCCATGCTCCTTGAACTTTGGTCTCTTCAGAAATAACGCAAGAGATTACTCAGGATTTCCTCTTATTCAGCCAGGAGTGACTGTGACACAGCAAGAAATAATCCCCTCTCAGATCAAGCAGAAGCTGAGCCACTGTACCTTCCTTTAGACATGTTTCAGGACAGTGCAAACCCCAGGGTGCTAATTACAGAGCTCTCCATCGTGTAGCACATGTGCCTCTGGAGGGAGGGATGTGGAAATGTCCTGGGGGGAGGTGGCATTTGGTGGCCCTGCTGTGAAGGGGGCCTGTGACTGTGCAGAACGAGCAAAGAGTTAGGAACGTTGTCTGTCAGCAGCAGCCCTGGATGTGCTCTCTGGTGGGAATGGTGGGATGTGCCTTTTCCCTTGTGCTCTCTGTGCTGGGAAGCTGCTGGGAGAGCAGCCAAGCAGGGCTGTGGCTGGGACATGTCCCTTTGTGCCCACCTGTGGGAAGGGCCAAGTCCCTGAGCCCAGAGGAGGTGTGTGCCTTGCCCTGCACTGCTGCCAGGGCAGGGACTGGCCTCTCCTCCAGCCCTTGGCTCTGCCCCAGGGGCTTTTTGAGTCCGACTCCCTATCACTGTGTGAGGCTCGAGCAGAAGGGGTGGCACACCCTGACCTGCTGCCATCCCCCTCTGCCCCACAGGATCATGAGAAGCAGTACGTGGGCTTTGCCACTCTGCCAAACCAGGTCCACCGGAAATCCGTGAAGAAGGGTTTTGACTTCACCCTGATGGTTGCAGGTGAGACTGCCCGTGGATGGAGGTGGCTGGGCCACATGGTGGGTATGTGGAGGGAACCAGCTCTCCTCACTTCCCAAGGGTGCTCCCCTAGCACCTGGGTCCTCCCCTCTCTCTCTTCTGGTCCTTGTCTCAGGTCTTGCTTTGCTCCTCAGCCTGTGGCAGTTCCCCCAGGAGGAATGGGCCCCTCCTGACCCCTCATAACCCACTTGAGCAAGCTTTTCCTCTGGCAATGACTGCTCTGGGTGGTGAAGGCAGGGCCAAACAGGGGCTGAGGGAAAGGAAGGACAGGGAGAATGGGGGAGCTGGGAGACCACATTTGTACAAGGACTGAGACATCTTGCAGCAAAAGGCTTTCCACTGCTGGAAAAATGCAGTGCCAATAAACAGCTTCTGACAGCTCGTCTCTCTCGCTTCCTCTGGCTCGGGATTCAAAGCCTTGTTCAGAGTTTCATTTGTAAGTCAATTAGTGGGTCATGTTGCTTGCTTTTTCCTCCTCCCCTTTGCGCTCTGTCAATTAGGAGAGTCGGGTCTGGGCAAATCCACGCTGGTGAATAGCCTGTTCCTGACAGACCTCTACAAAGACAGAAAGCTCCTCAATGCAGAGGGTAAGTTGGGGGCAAAGTGGGGTGAATGGGACTGTCATAAGGACTGGTACTTTGGTTCCTTGCTTCAGCAGCAGCTACAAGCTTGGCTGGATCCCAGCCCTCCTGTTTGTGGCTCTGCTCTCCTTTTGTCTGCAAAGGCACCAGTATAGAGCAAAAAGGGTTTGGCTGTAGGGCTCTTCTGTCCTTTGAAGGGAAGATGAGGCTCCAGAGCAGCACTAGCCCTTTGGGATGAGACACTGAGATTTGTCTTTTGTTCTTGGATGCCAGAGCGTGTTAGGGATTCCCCTTCCCCAGTGACTGGACACAATGTTCAGAACAGCTGGGCTACAGGCACTTCAGAGGTTTGTGTATCTTCTTGGAGTCTGCCTGCCTGCTGTGGGCCTCCTGAAGTACAACGCCCTTGAAGCTCCTTAGAGCATGATGTGGGGTTTTTGAAACCTGTGTTACTCCTTGTGTTCGGTGATAAGGGGGAGCTGGCTTGTCATGGGTGCGGTGGGGATCCCCAGCATCACTGCCTGGCTTTAAGTCACATGTTCCTGTCAAAAGAGAGGATCAACCAGACAGTGGAGATCATCAAGCACACGGTGGACATTGAGGAGAAGGGTGTCAAGCTGAAGCTGACCATAGTGGACACACCAGGCTTTGGAGATGCTGTTAACAACACCGAGTGGTGAGCAGGGCACTGTTGCCTTTCTTTTTGTCCTTGACCTCTAAGTCATTAGGAGACAGGAGACACTACTGATGATTTTGTTTTGACTGAATTGCCCTTCCCAGCTGGAAGCCCATCACTGACTACATTGACCAGCAGTTTGAGCAGTATTTCCGTGATGAGAGTGGCCTGAACCGGAAGAACATCCAGGACAACCGAGTGCATTGCTGCCTCTACTTCATCTCTCCCTTTGGGCACGGGTGAGAGCCCACACTCCAGCCCTGAAGGGAGACTCAGTCCAGAGGGAAGACTCTTGTGCCCCAGGATTTCCCTGTAGCAGCTTGTACACTGCCAGGGCTGTTGGCACAGGAGAGGAGCTGTCTGGATGCTCTCCCCTTTGCTAAGCATCACAGCACTCCCTTCCCCTCACTGGCAGGACAGACTGCCTGTGAGCAGGCAGAGCAGATCTCCCTCAGGCCTTACAGCCTGACTTGAAAATCAGGAGAAATAATGCCATGCAGACTTGTATGTTCCTATCTAGCTAAGCTGTGCTGATGGGTAGGAAAGGGAATTTTAGGCTGCCTTCAGTCCCTGCCCCTTCCTGGCTCGTGTGTCAGCCTAGTCTGGAGCAACTGAAGGGGCCGTGTTGGCTGCCTATGGTACAGGACAGCTGGAGGGAGACCCCAGGCAGTGGCCTGGGTGGTGTTTGGCCTGCAGGGGAGCAAATACCCAGCCTGTGTCTGTATGAGATGCTCAGCAGCTAAAATTGGAGACGGCTTTCCTGAAGGTCCCGCCCTAGCTGTCCCAGTGCTGCTGCAGGCTCTTGTGACAGTGCTGTCCTTTTCCCTTTGTGCTGGGTGGGTGAGAGGCTGGAGGGGGAGCTGCCCAGTGTGTCTTTGCTAAGAGTATCCCTCATCCCTGCTGCAGACTGAGGCCTGTGGATGTTGAGTTCATGAAGGCTCTGCATGAGAAGGTCAACATTGTGCCCCTGATTGCCAAAGCTGACTGCCTGATCCCCTCTGAGATCCGGAAGCTAAAAGAGAGGGTGAGATGCTCTTTCTCTTCAGAGTCATACCTGATGTAGTGGCAGGGATGAGTTGAGGAGGGAGGGGAGATAGGTTTATATGTATTTTTGTGTCTGTACAGCATGTTTGTGTGTTTGTATATATACACACATACACAGTATCTGCACATACAGCTGCAGCTGTGCTTTGCTGTGAGAAGGGAAGTCAGCAGAGAATAAACATCAAATCCTTTTGCCATCTGTAGGCTATAGCAAACCATGGCAGTACAAACAGAATAAACCCAGCATTTCTGTGTTGTTCAGTTTTACATCCTTTTGTTTTTGTCTTACGTGGATACAGATCCGGGAAGAGATTGACAAATTTGGCATTAAAGTGTACCAGTTTCCTGAGTGTGACTCTGATGAAGATGAGGAGTTCAAGCAGCAAGACAGAGAGCTGAAGGTAAGGAATCTGCTCAGCAAGGTCTGCAAAGTCAGGCTCATGGCTATGTGGGTCAGTCCAGGAGCCAGAGCTGCCCTGCTTGTGCTGAAGGCCTGTGCTGCTGCTACCCTGGGAGCAGCCTTGGCTCATGTGGTGGATGGCCTGGAGAAGGTGCTGATGTCCTTGCTGGTGCCATGAAGTCAAGTGTGGCATGAACACATGGCCCTTCTGCTCTCCCTCCAGGCAGTGTCAGTCTTTCCTCCATCTGCCCCAGCCTGTGTGTTTAAAATGAAAGCTGGGCTGTACAGCAGTTCTGAGCACCTGTTTCTTCGTGATGCCATCAGCAAGGAGGAGAGATTTGTGAGTGATTAGGCACCACTGTGACACCTTGGGGGACACAACATGATCATACAGGCATATCTGGAGGCCCCAACAGCCCAGTTCTTACTGCCTCCCAAGCCTGTGTGTGCATGCAGTATGGCCTTTGTTTCTCTTGTCAGAGGGGGGCGATGGGCTTGGACTCCTTTCTGAGCAGAGAGAAGCACAGCCTGTACATTCCTGCTCTTGGCCTACTTCATCCCACCTGCTTTGTGTCCCAGCCTCTTTGCTCTGGCTTTTTGTAGAGCTTCCCCTTAATGAAGGGATGCAGGCATCTGCAGAGACACAGCTTCCCTCAGGACAGCTGAGGTCAGGCTGGGAGCTAGGCTGCCTGTAGATCCCAGTGCCTTAGGCTTTTCTCTGCAGCTGGGTTGTGGTGCCCTGCTCTGTGGCACGTGTGGATGTCCCTGTGCCTTTCCTACCAGCACCTTCCTCTGCTGTTCTGCTGTACCTGAGCTTGGCCCCTGGAGAAGGAATCCATGGGCAGCCTGGGCTGGGCTCAGCGGTGCCTCTCTTTCCAGGAGAGCGCTCCCTTCGCCGTCATCGGCAGCAACACCGTGGTGGAGGCGAAAGGCCAGCGGGTCCGCGGCCGGCTCTACCCCTGGGGCATTGTGGAAGGTAAGCATGGAGCCTGGGAGCACTGGCAGGAGGGGCAGGCATTTCCAACAGGGACGGCAGGGGAGAGCTGGGACTCCACCTTTGGCACACAGCAGGGGACAAGGTGGGGTAGAGACAGAGGCACTGGGACTGGCTCAGGAGGTCTGTTACTGGAAGTCCATCAATAACCTTCCCATTGCAGACTGAGGAAGAGAGGCTCCAGTGTGAATCGAAAAATGCCTGAGCTTTAATGTGTGCTAGGACATGGGTTCTTATTAAGTGGGGGAGGTTGAGCATTGCCCATTTGTTTTCTGGGGAGAAGCTGTTGCCTTCAGCCAAACAGTCATAAACCCTCGTGCACTCCCTCCTCTGCTGCTGCTCCTGTAAGTGCTGGAATTGCTGGGCTGGAGGCTGTGCTGATGCACAGTGTTTGTCTCCAACTTTCTTCCTTTGTAAAGGGAAAAATTTCATAAAGCCCTTAGGCAGAATAACTCTGGAATGGCTTTTGCTGCTGTTGCTGATTTGCCCTTGCTGGTTTGTTGCTTTAAGACCTTGCAGCTTTAGATCCCAAAAGCTTGTTTGCACTCATGGGCTGGTGCTGGCTGCTTGGGCTGCCCAGATGTTGTCTGTGCTCCCTCAATGGCTCCAGAGGGGGCTGTTCCTGTCGGGATGGTGGCATTTGGCAGTAAGACCAATTTTGTGAACCCCTGTGCCTGATACAGCTGCTTTTCCCCAGCCCTGCAGAGACAAATGGAGATCATCACAGCAGCACAGTGCTTCCCACAGCACTGTCTGGAGCCAGGCTCCCTATGGCACCAGCAGCTCTTTCAGCTCTCCATTGCCTGCCCTTGGCTTTGCCCCTCAGGAACTGATTTGGTCTACAGGGGCCTTTTGATAAGTCCTAAATTCTGATGAGATCAGCCATTTACCTCCAGCATCAGCTGTGCTCACTGTGGTTGTAACAGTGACATCCCACGTACATGGGATCCTCTCTCAGGGCTCTGCTGTATGTGCTTAATTAATCCTCTTACACAGAAGAAGTCCTGGGAACACAGTGCCTTCAGCAGCCTGGCCTGGGTGTTGAGAAGTACAGAGCACCATTGAGACCTGTGCCAGGGCAGTGGCTGGGGAGGATGAGGAAGGAGTCCTGGGGTGGGATTTTAGTCCAGTCTGGGTGTCCAGGAGCTGAGAAGGGGCTCCCTGGAGAGGCCAGGTGAGGTGTGATATCCAAGCACTCTCCTGTTGTTGCTTCCACAGTGGAGAACCAGGCACACTGCGACTTTGTGAAGCTGCGGAACATGCTGATCCGGACACACATGCACGACCTGAAGGACGTCACTTGCGATGTCCACTACGAGAACTATCGAGCTCAGTGCATCCAGCAAATGACCAGGTGGGTCCCCACCTCTGGTGGGAGGGGTCTGTCACTCTCTATGGAGCTGGAGTTCCTCTCACAACAGCTCTTTGGTCTGGAGGCTGTGGATCTGCTGGGGACTTGTTGGGCTGCAGCCTCAGGAATGGCACTGGGAACTAAAATAGCAAATCCAAGCATGTTTCCCACAGCCTGAACCCAGAGTGGGAATGCTTCTGAGAATCCACATTCCTGTCTGAGGATTCCCCATGTGGATATAGAGAAATAGGCCTGGAAATTCTTTTTAGGAGATGTTTCTAGCAGTGGATTAAATACATCCAGCCTAATAAGATGGGATAAACTGTCTCTCTGGTGAGTGATAGCTGTGTGCATTGCTGAAGAGGAATGCATTCTGTGGCCTGCAGTTAGGTCTAAATAACAACATGACCCTTGGGATGCTGCTGTTTCTCAGACAACAGGGCCCAGGCAATTAGTAAGACAATTCATCTCTATAGATTTCTTGCATTGTCTTCCATTTGTATTTGATGCTCTGTGGTTTTAGTCAGAATGATCTGAAAACAGAAGAGAGAACATTCACAGGCTTCTCATTTGAGACCTTTATTTTTCTTTCTCCCTTCCATGACTGATATACTGGTGAAAAAAATTGGGCCTAAGTAGATCTTGGCTCCTCTGTTGTGAGCCATTCCCTTCACTTCCTGCCAGCCCTGGCTGGGTAGCTCTGTGCTGCCACGTTGCAGAGCAGAATGGCTGTCCTTCAGCAAGGTCCTGCATGTGTGCCGACGTGCAGGTTGGCACATTCTCCTGACACACAGTGTATCCCAGTGCTTTTGCATAGCAGACAAGCCTGTTTTTTTCAGCAGCAAGTATATGGAGTCCCAAAATAACTATGTTAAATGCTAGAGCTGGGTGAGTAGTGTCACAGCTGCTATTTAGGTAGGCTGTGTGTCTATTAAAAGAAGACCACAGTGAAAAAGTGTTTGCTGTGCTTAGAGAAAGCTTCAGTTTGGTCCTGTTCCTCATGCCATGATTATTCCTTGCCAGTGAACAACTTTCAGAAAACCAGCTCAGGGTCATTTCGTTTTGGTAGGAGAACCTAAGCTCCAAGGCTGGAATTGTCTCAATAATGAGCCAGTGGTGACTCCAAGTGGTGAACACCTGCAAGTGGCATCTTGAAGTTCCAATTTCAGCCCAGATTTCTTTGGCTACTACCATTCCCTCTTTATGTATTGAGAGCTCCTGTCTTTTGAAAGAAAATCACCTCCTTCCTGTGTCCCCTACCTGCAGTCATGGGCACCCCAGCCCTCAGAGCAATGCTGCTGTGCTGTGCCTGTCTCATGCCTCCCACCTCCTGAACAGGAGGTCTCATTCTGCATCCAAGTGCATGCCACAGCTCTGGACTGGATTGCCCCATGGCCCCTCCACCTGGCTGGGTGTGTGATGCTGCAGTGGCTGGTGGTGCTGCTGGTGGCTCTGCCATGGAGAGTGACAGTCATTGTGTGGTGACACCAAAGACAGCCATCTTGAACCATGACTGACTGCTCTTTCCCTCTCTCCATCTCTCTAGCAAGCTGACTCAGGACAACAGGATAGAAAGCCCTATTCCTATCCTGCCTCTCCCAACTCCGGACACTGAGACAGAGAAGCTGATCAAGATGAAGGATGAGGAGGTGAGTACCATTTCTGCCTGTGCCTTGTGGGTGTTGGAGCTGGAATCCCAGGAGTTTCTCCAGGGTTGCCCCATGGAGGCGGTCCTGAGGTTTCCCACTCCTGTGTCCCACCATTGTGGGCTCCTGGGGTGGAGGACAGGGTGTGAAAGCTGTGGCTTCCTCTGTCAGGGAAACATAGCTCCATTCCACCCCAGACACAGGTGCCTCTGTGCTCAGGCAGGAGTTAATACTCCCAGAGGGATCCCCTTGGCAGCTCCAAGGGGCTGCCCCAGCGTGGATCCACTGGTTCCTTTCTGACTCTCTCTCCTGTGTCTCCTGCAGTTACGGCGGATGCAAGAGATGTTGCAGAAGATGCAGCAGCAGATGCAGGATCAGTGAGAGGCAGGTACCCGGAGGGCAGAGGGAATTCCCCAGTGACCATCTGAGACCTGGCAAGAGCTGTGAACGTTTAGAAGTGGTTTCCTGTTGTATAGAGACTTGTGGGCAAGAGCTGCACCCGCACCCTCTAATTTATTAGCAGCAGTGCTGGCTTTTCGACCCGCTGGATTGTGGAGGAGGCTGTTCATTTAACAGTTTACTGATGTGTATTTCTTTTTTAATAATTATTCTTTAATTTCTTTGGTTTTTCTTTTTTTTTTTTTTTTAAAGAAACTAGCCTGGGACGTCTCTAAGGCATCCTAAAAAAAAAGAAAAGAAAAAGATCCCTCTTTCCTATGTACTAATCTCTTGTTTGGGAATGCTCTGGTATTTAAAGTCCTGGTTTCTCTGGTGTACAAACTTAAAGAGTATCTGTGTCAATGCACGTAAGTGTTTACTCCCAACTAGGGTGCTGTGCCCCTGTCCTTGTTCCCCTTGTCTGGGGCCAGCACGAGCATTGTAAAGGCAGCCATAGCCTCCTGTGAGTTTGACCTGCACTGCTTGGGCTTCTCAGCCTGGGGACAATGCTGGCCCTGAGAACTGGGGCTGGGGGTTTCTCTGTGCACTGACCTGCTCAGGAGTCCTGATGATTGCCTGGTATCCTGTCCAGGTTTTTTGGGTTTTTTGTTTAGTCAGTTGGTTTTGTTCTTGCTATCAAGAAAACTACAGGATGTTTGCACTGAGCAGCAAGAGACTGAGTGCCTCGAGGTTGGTTAGAAGAAAACTGCTCTCAGTTACATCTTTCTGGCAGAGAGGTTGAGTTGCTGACTATTGCCTGTAAGGAGGTGATGGGAGTGAGTACCTCCCCTGCCATGGTTTCCTCCCACAGCAGGCTGGAGGTGTTGGTAGAGGAACCCCAAGGCCCTGAAGTAGCTGGGTGAAGGTGTTTCATGGTTTAGCTCTGGTCATCAGCTGCAGTGTGTCTTCACTGTCTGCTCTGAAAAGCACTGTGGCATCCAGAGTGCTTGGCCAAGACTGCTTTGGAGAGGGTAGAAACCCTAGGGCTGAAATCCAACCCCAAATGCAGACCTGTCTCCTACCACCAGGCTTTACAGTCCCAGGAGCACATTGCTGGCTCTGAGCTTCTCCTGGGGGAAGGGGCAGTTTCTGTAGGCCTGTACCCAAGATCTGCAGGCTGCCTGTGTGGGCAGGTGTTGGGTCAGCCTGGCAGGTGCAAGACTGTCACTGCGTGGGGCTGAGCACTGCCCAGCAGGCTTGGCTCTTGCTCCCCTGCCCTTCCCCCAGGCACTCAGCCCTTCTCCTCCTCCTTATTCCTCAGCTCTTCCTGTCCTAGTGCTGGGAAGGCTGGTGGGTCTGCTGGGCAAAGATAAAAGCACTCTTTGGGCAGCAGCTCCTGTCCTGTTCTTGCTTCCGGCAGTATTTTTAACTTGAGTCCAGCCAGAGCAGAGCCCTGGAGTGTGATGTGCCTGACAGGGCAGGGCTTGCCAGCAACACTGCCATGCTCAGAGGAGTCAGGGCTGTTGGAGGGAGAGAACTTGACTCTTCCCTCTGACTCCAGGGAGTGCAGCCATGGGCTGGGCCCTTCTGCTCCTTGGCTGACTCCTCTGTCCCCTTTCCCCTTTTGTATCCGCTCCTCCATCTCTGGCTCTCCCCAGTAGTTCTCCCTGGGTAGGAACGCAGTGTTGGCCAGGAATAGCCAGGCCCTAGATTCTGTTAGTAGGCACTGCATTTGTCTGATTCCTCCAAGGGGCTTTAGAGTCCCAGTCAGGGTTTGTCCAGGTGGTGAGTAGGTTGGCCGGTTCCAGTTATTCACTGTACAGAGCCTCTGCTTAGCCAGAGCATGGGCTGTAGGGGCAGGGGAGAGACCCTGGCACCATGTTGGAGGACAAAGTGAGGATGGAAGCCCTTTGACAGAACTGTGCAAGCTGGGCAAGAGCGGTGTTCAACAATGTTCAGGGTTTTTTTCATGCTCCCCTATTTTGGGCTTATAAGTGGCAGTGCCATCCTAGGAGAGCAGAAGGATTCCTTGATTTCAGTAACATGAACCACCAAGGCACCTGAGAAGAAGTACAACCTTTCTTTGCATGATATGCTTACTTGAGCAGTGGAGTAGCCTGAAACAGGAGCTTCCTCCAGGTTTGCCAAAGAGATGGACAGCTGAGTTCTCAGCTTTATCTGTGCTAGCATAACAGGAAACATCTTGAAGTACCTGTACCCTCTCTTCTTACACTAATCTTGGTGAGGAGGATGTTCTGTTGCAAATGAGCCCTGTCCACCTGGAGATGTTCCTCCTTCAAACAGATTAATTTCTAGAAGATAAAGGAGACCTTTTCTCTTTGGCATGGACATAGAGCAGCTGACAACGTTCATGCTGGGCTGTGCACAGAGGTGCTGTGTGAGAGCACAGGGTACACTGGTCACTGGCAGGCAGGGTTGCTGAGGTGGATCTGCCCATCCCTCCACATGGGGAAGTCTCCATCAGCTCAGTGCATGTGGCTCCTACATCAGGTCAAGAGTCACAGGCCTATCCTCTACAGAGAGCCAAAGCCTTTGGCTACCAGCTGGCAAAGATGGTTCAAGTTGCATTTAGAAAAAAACACACGGGAGCGAGGCACCAGAGATGGCTTCTACAAAGGGGTGGTGGTACCACTGAAATCATGTCTCTCTGTAGGAGGTTCCCTCCCCTGAGTGCCAGAGTCTGGGGACTGCTTGGAAAGGGATTAGAGACTGATTCTGGGGGACATCAGGGATTCAGATTCTGGCCTGGGAGGTGGCATCTGTTTGTTTAAGGAGTGTGTTGTACTGTGGCATCAGTTCTCACAGTAAGTGGAGAAGACTCCTGAACACATGGAGCTTGCCCATGTGGCTCTGGCAGTGAGAAGTGTGGGTAGGAAAGTAATTTAATACCTCCCCTCACACAACCCTCCATAGCCTCACATGCAATCCCTGCACCCCCCAGCACATTCCCATGCCTCTGCCAAGCTTTGCCCTGCTGAGTGAGTGGCTGCAGGGATGGTGTCCCACCCCACAGCTATGCCAGGCTGCAGCTGGGGCTGTCGGTACATCTTGGCCCCTGTGCCTGACAGGATGGATCCATGGCATGAACTCCTTGTGTGCCGCTGCTGTGCTGGTCCTGCCTGTGCAGTCCTTGCTGCCTCCTTGCATGCCTCCCCTCACAGGAGGGGTCCCACTCCTTGTGCTCTGCGATGGCATTCCCTGCTCCTCCTCACAAACTCCGCTGTGCTTTAATGCTGGCTTGGTCCTGCCATGCACCTTCCTCACCCCCTGCTCCATTCCTAGGCTCTTTGTTTCCTGTCCATCTGTTGGGTTGTTATAATTATATTTTTTGTAAATTTCTGTTTGAACATTTTGTCATTGTGAACAAAGAAAACAAAACCTTTTAAACATATCCATTTTATTAAATGATTATTGTTATTATTATTAATGTTTACTACCTGAATTGATCAGTGAAATAAATACATTCAAAAATCCAACCTCTTTCTGTTTAATTTTCAGCCCCCTTGAGCAGCACTGGTGATACATTGTGGGCAGGAGAGAGCAAAACTCACCCTGTTTATCCTTTTATCTAATTCAGTCAGAGCAGGCTTCAGGCAGGCTTCCTGCATGGGATTTCTGGCCTGTTTATTCCAGAAGCTAGCAAGATGATCTTGAAGGTTCTTTATTCAAGCTTCCCCTAGGAGTGGTGTCTGAATCATCAATGGTCAGCTGGGCAAGATCCAGTCCCAGGAAATACAGTTTGTAAGTAGCCAGGAGAGCATTGCCAAGTCTGTGCTGCATGCAGAGCCACAATGGGTCTGGCTCTAGATCAGCTCCATGCCACACCTGGCCCTAACACCTGCCTGTGAATAAACATAGCACCAAACACACAAGATGAGGTGAGTTTGCTGAACAAAGTTACCCTGTGATAGTCAAGCTGCTCACAAGTGGAAAGCAGGCCCTGCAGGAAAAGCTGGGTTAGTTTGTTAGCCTAAGATCTCTTTCCCACTCTGCCTGGCCACCACAGTGAACCAAATGGAATGATCTGCTCCAATTTTGTAGAAATTTAAAGTTTAATTGTTTTCTTTAGAGCATAAAAAATTTCCCTTGGTTAGGGCCACATTCTGTCATTGTTTGCACCATCAATTCTCTTAACATGAACACATTCAGGGCATTCATAATTTCTGTTCTCTAGGATGTCCACAGTACGAGGTAACAGAGTTGAGTTCAATGGGGCAACAGTTTGACAACTTAATTCTGGTGGCCTTAGGCTAAGTAGTGTAGTGTATGCCTGGTCAGGCTGATGGCAGAGAAATGTCTGTGGAGATGTGATGGCCATGAGAAGACATGATTCTGCCTGAATGTAGTTTTGTCCCTTGGACTTAACTGTTCAATTATTTGTGTAATGCAGCTTCTGAATAAAGCATGTGGTCAGTCTTCCTCAGTAATTGCACTTGTTGAAGGCTGCGGGCTCACTTGGCTGCCTGAAGAGCAGTTCCTCAGAGCACTGCCTTCCCCAGTCTGTTGGCCTTCCTGTGATTCCAACTAGTTTTATTTTGATGTAGACAGTGAAATACTAAGGGATATGTTTTACCCCTATAATGATAATGAGAGGATGCAAGTGTTTGCAGAATCTTTCTCTGGAAAGATAGATGGACTGGAAGACCATTTCTATTAGCAGATCTTTCATTAATAAGTAGATTTGTGTCACTGTTTCAAGGGAAACCTGTGGGTCAGCACCCAGAAAGTTCTAGGTGTCACCACTCTGCCAAGTTTTCCTGATGAGATGGGAAACCAAAGGTCACAGAGCTCAGGGAGTATGGTACAAACCAGTAACATCACCTTCCAGTCTGAAGTGAATTTTGAGTTACTGTCATTGAGACTTTGTGATGTTTCTGTTGGCTGAGCCTGTGGGCCCAGAATCACAGTTATCCGTACTGGCAGCATCCCTCCCAACTAATGTGTTCTTGTGAGCTGTGTCAGCTCCCATTTCTTGGAAGGCTTGCTCAGTGAAGCCTCAGCTTCCGGTGACACGCAGCAGACTTGCAGGAAGGCCTCATGTGGGAGGTGCCCCTGGGATGAGCCTGACCCTTATCTTGCCAGCCAGCTGCAAGGAGATTATCTGGGAACACAGCTATGCACACACTCTTGCACTGGCTGGACTGCCTCAAGACCTTTCTCTTGTGTTGTAAAGCCAGCAAGAAAGCAAGGGTTGAACTACTCTGGTAAGTCAACAGTGCTACCTTCTACTCTTTTTTTAATTTTTAATTGATTGACAATTACAATTTGTCAAGCACAGAAAAACGCTGCCTTGTTGCAGGTATGTGTAGTTGTTCTCCTGGAGAAGTTACAGCAGTTTGTGTTCAGCAGTGGCACAAGACTAACATAAAAAAGGCTCGTTGACCCATATCTCCCAGCACAGGTGATTATTCACCTGCTGGAGCAGTGTCTAGCATGAAAAACTCCACTGGCCTCCATCCTTAGTGGTCAGCACCCTCTCTGCAGCCAAAGACTGTTTATCACTTCAAGACTGGAAAGAATATTTTTCACTCGTGGTAACAGTAAATTTATTTCTGAATCTCCTCTTGCAGTTTGCATGAAAAAAGCTTTGCTTACAGATGTAATCCAGAGCTATGAGAAGGCATGAGAAATTTCATATTCTAGTTTTTGATTCCTTGACAGAAATATTCTTGGCTACCCTGGCTCTCTTTTAACTCTGTTCTTTTCAGAGCTCTCACATCTCCAGTGAAGAACATCAAATTTACCCAACTTTAGAAACTCATCCTCAGAACAAAACAACAAAAGACCTTGGCTGTGGTGTCAGTCCTAGAGTGTGTGGTGTCTACTTGTCTGGTCTCCACCTCGTCCAGTCTCACCAGGGAAGTGTTTGCAGGTGAAAATGAACAGTGGAATTCTCTTGTCCCTCCTTTGCTTCCTCCCCCTTGTGACAGCCATATGCCCTGTGCCATGCAGGTGCACCACCAACATTACTGACTGCTCGTTGAAAAACCTGACTGTAGAAAACCTGCCCAGTGCTTTCCGTCCTTCGGCTGAAATCATCCACCTCGGTTCCAACAGGCTCACCTCTATTCCCAATGGGCTCTTTGACAACCTGAGGAGCCTCCGGGTAGTCTACCTGCAGGGCAACCCTTGGGAGTGCAGCTGTGACATCCTCTACTTGCGCTCGTGGCTCCAGTGGCAGCAGAACCGGAGCCTGTACAGGGACGTGAGATGCAGCTCCCCGGAGCAGCTGCAGGGCCGGATCATTGCCTACCTGACAGAAGATGAGATCATCTCCACGTGCCAGCACTGGTACTGCAGCCTGGCCCTCCTCTCTCAGCTCTCCCTCTTCATCCTCCTTTTCCTCCAGGGTATCTTGGTTATCTTCATCATTGTCTACCTGCAGAAATTTCGGAGAATGACCGCTGAAGCCCGGAGCACCACCCGAGAACTAGGCCAGCAGGTAGATCCTTGGGTAGCTTCTTCAATAAACCCCAACGACAATGATTAACATCACAAGACAGAAGACCCTTCCCCCTTTGGGGGATGCTGTGCCAAGGTCCTATAGTTTGTGATACCCAGAGGAGACAATTCAGTACAGCATCTAATCCTGACTGCAGTATGAAACAGGACTTGAACTGGTCAGATGCTTGCTGTGTTCCTAAAGAATCAATCTTGTCTTTTTTTTCAATGCTTTAAATTCTTTGCCATGATCTTGACTGTTTGTCTGAGCTGGATGTGGTTCTGGTTTGGTAGGCTAAAGAAATCATAAACGACGGTGACCAGAACTGACTCAAACAGCTCATAAGCTCATAGGGGCTCCAGTGCTCAATTGCCCCTCTCCCACAGGATTCCAGCCAACTTCCCAGGATGCTTCTGCTTGTGCTGGGTCAGGTGAGGACAGAGGTGGGCAGTGAACTGTTTGAGTACTGAGCTAGGACAATGGAGAAATACAGTTTACTTCTGCTACCCCAGACTGCATGAAGAGCTTTGGACTAGTGATTTAGTCTTCTTCTGCCTTGATTTCCCAAGTAAAAGGGAAAGGAAATACCTTCTTGCTTGATGCATCTTTTCCAATGTTCCTCTGTGGGAGGGAGGGAATATCTAGAAGCCCATTCATTTTACCATTTTACCTGCATTCTTTTTAATCTACTTTAGTTTTAATATTGACTTCAAGTGAGTGAGACTGGGGCCCTGAATCTTTATGAGAAATTCGTCCTGAACACAAGAGTTGTTTGTCCCTGTATGGCACCTGGCATGAGAGATCTGGTCCGTACAGACTCAAACTGCAAACCCCACTGATGTGCCTACTGCTGTTTATGGTGTCCCATAATTATTTTTTAAATGAAGCAAAATTGAAATAAAATAATGATGCATGATTATGTAAACGGCTTATTTTTCTATTCTGCACTGGGTATCCTGCATGCTGTTGTGCTCCCTGGAGTTCCTCACACTCAGACTTCGTGCCAAGCAAAACAAATCCCGGGGGCAGGTGGAGAAATAGTAGAGCACACTGTAGGGTTAAACTCCAGCAGCTGCTGGCTTCCACCATGGGCCAGGAGAAACAGGGAGTTTCTTCTAAAGCCACCGAGTGGCTGCGTATTGTTTTGTGGAATGGAGAGGGTGTTTGGTGGGGCCAGCAGGGCTGTGGGGTGACCAGCAGGTGAACGACCTGTGCCCCTCAGCCCCCAAACCCAAGTCACGGGGGGTCCATTCCCCACTCAGCTCACACACGAATGGAGCTTGGCAACGAGCAGAGCCCTTTGCCCGGGGCTGTGGGCAGTGGTGGTGACAGGGCAGAGGTGGCAAGGGATGGGGCAGGCTGGGGCAGTGACCAAACAGTGGGGGAAGGTGATGGGACATGGGACAGGTGAGGGCAGTGACCGACCAGGTGGGGACAGTGGTGGCACACAGGACAGCTGGGGACAGTGACTGAACAGGTGGGGACAGTGGTGGCACACGGGGCAGGCGGGGCAGTGACGGGACCCGGGGCAGTGACCGAGCACCGCCAGGCGGCGCTGCCCCGCGGCCGCCGAGCGTCCCCTAGCGGCCCGGTGGCCGCTGCCCGAGGCCGCTGAGGGAGCCCATGACGGGGAAGGAGCTGAAGGAGCCGCTCCGGGCAGTCCGGGGCTGTCTGAGGGGAAGAATGGAGTCCTGGGGCTTCTCTGCCTCAGGCTGCTTCACCTCGGCTCAGCTCAGCCCAGGGGGCTGCGCTAGCCCCAAACGCACCAGGTGTTGCAGTGAAAAGCGCCAGGTGCTCGGGGTGGCGGTGCGGATGGAGCTGAGGGAGGAGGATGGAGCTGAGGCGGGAAGATGGAGCTGAGGGAGGAGGATGGAGCTGAGGCGGGAAGATGGAGGCCTGTGGGTCCCCTCACGGGCAGTGCACGGGTGGGGTCCATGGCAGAGAAGACGTTCCCCATGCTGTGTGTACCGGGGTCAGCCTGACTGAGGTAAGTGACATGGGGCTCTGCCTTGGGGGTCTCCTTCTGCCATTTCCTTGCTGTGCCCCGTGTCCCTCCAGCACTAACCCCTGTGGCATTGGCCTGACTTCATGTGGCACTAGGGAATGGGGGTCCAACTCAGATTTATTTTTTCTTCTGGGGATTACACCATGCAGGACTTTACCCAGTGCACCTCCTGCACCAGTATCCCCTGCAATATCACAATGACCATGACCTCCAAGGAGGGACACAGGTACACTGAGGAGCCTCCTCTGTGGAGAGGTCCAAATTGGTGCTTCATGAGGCCCCAAATACTCTCAAATCTCTTTTTCAAGTGCTCTTCTGTTTTCTAAATTATTTTTCACCCCAGAAGAACATAGGAATAGTAAGCCCATTTTCTGACTTGTTCTTCCCCACTGTCCCTTCTCCAGAATCAAGATACAGGTGTGTAAGGAACTAGCACAAGCCACTGTTGTCCCTTCACCCCTTCCTTCTCATTCCTATTGGTCAATTATACTGTTTTTTCAGTATTTTATACCTGTTGTTGAAGTCCTTTTCCTTTACTAATACATGCAAGAGATGTAAAAGACCCTTTGCTTGCCCAAGACTGCAGAGTGTGCCGGTGTGACAGAATAAATCCCTGTGTTTGCCTGCAGACTTTTAGCTGAATTTAGCTGGGTTAGAGGATGTTGCTGGTGCATGTGGGCAGTACTGATAGGCACAGGTTCAGTTGCTGGGAGAGGCTGGACTGGGAGCAGGCACAGTCCCAGCCCTGTGACTGCTTAGTCTGTTAACACTGCTGTGGGGCGCAGGAAAATATTTAGGGCTCAGTATGTCCAGAGAGACAGAACAACTATTGACTTTGGTCTTGCTTCGCTGAGCAGGCAGGAGGGCTCCTGACTCTGCATCATTAAGTCTTGGCACACAAAAGTTAAAAAGCCTTTTTGGCATTATTTGCACCTGTGAAAAATGTGACCAGCCATGGCACTGTGATAATGAATTGCACTGAGTGCAGAGTGATTTGTGTGCCATGGCAGCATGTCTAATCCATAAATCTAGAGCCTGCATATCTGGCCTTCTCCTGGCTCAGGAATCTGCATGTCACAGATGCTTTCTTGCTCCACTACCCAGTGCAGGATCTGCTGGGATGTCATTGAAGGAAGAACTGGCTTTCGTTCTGAAGGGAGACGCTGTCCAAGAATGCACAGATGCTTTGAAGGGGAAGTAGCAGTGAAATATGGCAAAGATAAACACAAGCTATTAAGATGCTTTGCAAATAATTTTCTGGTATCAAGGCCAATCCAAAGCCATGGCATGCAGGGTTGGCCTGCCAGGCCTGCTGGACAGGCTACTGCATTGCCAAAGGTTCAGATGCTTCCGAGCAGCTCCTTTTTCTGACTATTACCAGGTTAAAGAAGCCTGGGAGACCAGACCAAGGTGTTTGCAGCCTCCATGATGCAGAACTCCAAACCTGAGGTGTCTAAAAAGCAGGTCAGCATTTCCTAAGTGAAGGACCGAATGGTTGGTAGATGACATTGGGGAAGGCACACTGCTTTTTTCTTCTTCCAAATGCCTCGTTTCTCAGTTATCTTCATGGTGACTTCTGCATGTTTCACAGAGAAAAAGGCTTGAAAGCAAAGCAAGCTGATTTTGAAGCCTAGAGAATTTTAATCCCATGGAGAACACATTTTTCAGTCCCTGTACCATATGGTGACAGTGGTTCTGTTTTGCTTCAGGATTGCTGCAGGCCCTTGTTTACAGATTGCCTGGTCCATGCAACCCTTGGGAGCCTGCCGTGTTCTTTTACTTACACTTGCATAGGTTCTGCACCCTCAGGCGTGCGATGAAAATGTCACATCTGTATACACAGGCAGCAACTCATTATCACCCACAGGGCTTGGTCACTGGGACAGGCCAGTTCCGTGCAGCACTTGGAGATCAGGCAGTGCTTGGAGACAGTATGGAGGAAAGGGCTGGAGAGGCATGGCACATCCCTCTCATGTAGTCAGTGTGCTGTGCGTGCCCAAGTGAGACTTTCCAGTGGATGCCTTGGTGGCAGCCTGGTCTGGGATTTGTTGCATTGTTTACAAGTTGTAAGAGACATTTTTCATGATCATGAATATGAGGCTACCTGGCCTTCTCTAAACCCCTCATTTCCCTTCAGGATTGAAGCATGAAGGGCATCTCAGAGAAAGTGCCAACAAAAGCAGTGTTGATTCCACATCATGGGGCAGCTTATCTGTCCTAGAGTACATGGGAAAGCAGATGTTGTAGAAATATTTAGAAATGGCTTTTACTTTTTTAAGGTGTATATTTGCATATGAAAACAGAGGCTCCCTCAGGTTCATAGGCTTGATTTTGGAGGGCTTTAATGGAGAACACAGTTTAATTTAACAGGTTTCTGCAAAAGGTTAGTTATCTTGGGGAAGTGCCTTGAAAGCAGCAGGTTGCAGTGTTTTGTTCTGAAGGTAGTGTGTGTGTACATACTCTGTGTCTAGGTAAAGTTGCACACTCTCTGGAAAGACAGGATAGAGCACTACTGGAGGACATAAAAGATTTAAGTGGGGTTAGTCCAAAAAAACCTCCTCAAATCACCCTCTTAAATCTACAAGTAATTTTTTTTTCTGTTTCTTTATATATCTCATGATCTGCTTCTGCTCTGAAATGTTTGTGACTATTGAGAACAGGATATGCTGGGAGGTATTTCTTTGTATTTCCACAGGAGAAGATTATCCTGATAATTATGACACCAAATGCCAGAAATGCCCTCTGTGGATACCAAATGGTTCAGGCTGTGTAGCTGATCTGCCATCCTCGTCTGTCACAGCTGATGATCACTTCTAACCTGCCCTGTCACAGCTGTTTGGTGCCACATCAGTGCCATTCCTTTTGCACGGGAGCAGCTGTGCTCACTGAGGAAAGTCTGTCTCCAGAGCCACTACAGTACTGATGTGTCACTGGGGCTCGCTCGGGAGAGGGCAGCAAATCGCTTTTAATCTCTTGTTTGCTCAGACTTGTAAAATACACACGAGATTTGGGCCTGGGAGAGGATGAAGGCAGGTGTGCTGTGTGCCTGCTCAGGGGCTGGCAGTGATGCTCCAGGCTTAGTAGCCCAAGTAGCAGACATTGCTTCTTAAACCAGTAACTACTAGGTAAACATTTCCTTTTCTTGTTGCTGTTTCAAAGCATCAGACTGAAACGGAGAGGTTCNGAGGAGAGGAGAGGAGAGGAGGTGGTCGTTATGATGCTGTGGCTGTGATGAAAATAGGGTTGGTTCTTTGTGGGTGTTTAGTTTGAGGAGCTTTGGAGGGTGGTACAAAAAGCCCTTGCCATCGTCACTGAGTGGTGAGAGCAGTGGGTTTCCACTGACATGCCTGTTTGAGATGGGAAGGTGCCTGGAGAATGGATGGAAGATAAGTGCTCTCAGAATACCCCAGGGCTATGTAGGACAGAGGGCTCAAAATTTTTGGGGTTGGCTCTGTGCATCTGTGGGACAGAATGCAGAGGCTGAGCAGGCAACTGTGTAAGCACCCATGGCATTTAAATGCCCCTGCACTGGGAGGAGCTGTGGGGAGCTGAAATCTGGATCAAAAGACTGCAAAACACCAACTCCTGTTAGGACTCCTAGTCCTTGACTTGGTTGTTTCTCATAGGGCATGAAAAGGGATGTGCCTGTGTTTGGGGAGCTTTTTTCACCAGGAGCTTTTACCTCCAGCATTGTCAAGCTCACCAGAGGATTATGTGGGTGCCCACACTTGCTCTGCATCTCCATTACCTGATCTTTCAACACAGTGTTAGCAAGCTGGTTTTTTTCCCAGGATGAGACTTTAATTCCCTCCCATTGATCATGGCCAAAGAAGAGAGCTCAAATGGAGATTTTATTCCAGAAACAATGGCCCCCTTATGTGCTCTGTCGTGATCTCTGTGAATGAACCTGCTGGTGAAATGAAGGCTTTTCCCCAGGCTGTTTTGTACCTCTCACAGGTGAATCTTCGTATTGGGTCAGCTGCCTTGATTCCTGCAGAGAGAGAAGGGAAATAAAACATGAAATCTTTGTTCTGTGGGGATGAGACAAAATGACAGTCAGTGAGACTTGGGCTTCGTATTTAATTTCCATAAATCCCCATGTGCTGCAGGGAATATGTCCACATTAAAACCTACAAAGAGGAGGATAATTTCCCTGCAGTTGTTCATGTTTTTATCCCTTAAAACACTTGTCTCCCTTCTGCCTGGGCTGGCTGCTCACTTCCAACTTGTTGCCCTTCTTGCCTCATCCTTAGCTCTGCTGTGACCTGCTGCCTATTCTGTTGGCACCTGCACTTCCACACCCCTCTCACTGCTGTTGTCATTTCCCAAGTTGCACATAAAATACAGCTTGCTGCTTTCCCATGTTTGGTTCTCTGATGTCTGAGCTGCACCAAAACCACCAAACTTATTAATATGATCATCCAGTGCAGGAAGCTTTGAAAGCAAGACCTTGGTGTTCTTGATTACTTCCTCTCCTGTCGTCCCCTCTTGCCACTATCCATCAAGAACGGCATTTTAATGATTCCTTTGCTTCTTTTTCTTTTTTCCTGAGACTTCAAAGAGCCCAAGAAGCAGCATTGTCATTTCTGTGCTGCCTAAATGAAGGGAAACTCTCTGCAAGTGCTGCGTTTAAATTTCAGGGCACAAATTCCCATGCAATTTCCTACTGCACGTCAGGTAGTATTTTATATTCTGTCCATTGCTGGATTTGGCCTGAGAAAAAAAAAAAGAAAGACTGTATTGGTTGCTATTTCTGTGTTGAGAGGAATAAAGAGATATGCTTACATCTGGTAAAGATGGAGAGAGGGCATTGGATTGCCTGTAATTTGAAAATGTATCATGAGATGTATTTTCCTTTGTGTATATCTGAAAGGAGGATCCTCAGTAAGTGCAGAACTCTGTGGTGGTGTTCACTCTCTGAAGAAGTCAGCTGTGGGTAAGTTGCTCTGTGTTGCAATAATCCAGTGCCCTACTCTGTGTTCCAGATGTGTGGGGAAACAAATAATTCGGAGATGCAACTGCTGAAACCTGTGAAACCTGAAGGCAGTGGAGTGAAATCCTAGCCCTGCTCTGTTGTGCCATTGACTTCAGTAAAGCCAGGGTTCACTGAAGGAGCCTTTGGAGCGGGTGCTGGGCCATGCACACAAACTGCCAAGGGGAATCTCTTTAAGAAGATCCAATGCAGGAAGGCCCAGCTGTGGGGCAAGAGCACTGGATTATGCATGTCTTGGTAGTGTAACATTAGTTATGTACAGTAAGGCAAGTATTTCTAAAACCACAGGAAGCATCTGAGTCCTGTCAAAATGAAAGAAAATTGGGATGAAGGTTGGGCACTGTATTCCCTAAATTTGTTCCAGTGATTAATTAACTGTGGAAAAATTAGCATGTAATTGCAATCCCCGTTTGTCTGTGAGTTTCCAGCATTCCTACCTTGCCTTGTCTTTATCTGTAGATATCTGTAGGGCTCCATGTACTAGGCACTCTATGTTCCCAGGGATGGGAAATTGTGAAATCCATGCGGGATGGGAAATTATCTCGGATGTTTCCCATCTTAGAGGAAAAAAAATCTATCTTGGAAGAGATTCAACTGAAACCCAGAGCATACAACTGGTGCATTCATCTTCATGCTCACTTGCCTGCCTACTAGCAACACACTTGCTTTTCTAAATGAAAAATAACTCTAATCCAAAAATTGGAGCTTCAGTATTTGTTAACTGGAAAACAGACATCTAAACAAGTCCACTGATTTATATATTTTTTAATCTGTGTCTTAAAAATAGATGCATATACCAACTTTTTCTTGGTTGTGCCAAGCTGAGGGTTTCATATTAAAAAAATAGTTCATGGAATGGTTTCCACCAGCTTTGTATCTTGCACAGCCAGGAGGCTCTGTCTGTTGAAGTGTCTTTCATTGTGAGTGGTGAGAGAGTGAACAGGAAGAGGAAGATGAGATAAATGGTCTTTGGTAGTACAACCACCCTGACCTCATGGCCTGCTGCAGAGGGGAGGTGGCTTATGCCATGGGGCACTGTCTTCTCTAGAGCAGTCCTCCAGAATCCTTGGGCCACGAGTGGATTCCCCCATGATCCTCATATGGAATGAAATGGGCTGCTCTCCACTTGGCAGTTTCTCTTTGGCTTCCCTGAGCCAGGAAGGTCTGACCTGAGCTCTACAAAAATGATGAGGTCCCTGGCAGGTGTATGAAAGCATTCCCTGCTGGCTGTTCACTTGCTGCTGTTTGCTGCCTGGAAGAGGTTTCCTCACTCAGCCAAGGAAGAACCTCACTGCAGAGTTGAGAGCAAACAGCCCTCAGGATGAAGTCTGTGCACACCACCAGGAAAAGACCAGGAGTGAGCAGAATGAAGGAGTAGACCTGATGGGCAGTTTCCCAGCACCAATATCTTGAGCTGGGCCGATTACTGAGTATTTACAAATGCTGATTCAGTTATTGCCTACTGAGCTGGCCTAGTTGTCTCCTCAGCAATTCCCACAGATGGAGAATGAGTGGCAAGAATAACAGAGGAGGGAGGATCTGGTTATAGGCTCAGAGAGCAATGCCAGGATTCCCTTGCCTGTCTTGGAACTCTCTTTCTCTCCTCTTGCCCTAGTCCTACCTTTCTGGCTAATGCAGCCCTATTTCAGAGTACAGGAAAGGAAGGCTCTTCTATTGGAGTCACTGTACCCAAGTCAGTCTATGCCAAGTTGTACATAAAATAAAACATAAAATGTATTTGAGCTGCTGCACTTGCAATGGAGAGGAAAGCAGCAGAACTTGAGGGCTGCCATGAATACTTCATTGCAAAGGAGCTTTTGCAGGACATTTGTGAGCAGAAGGAAAAAGTTGAAGTCTATTTTATTGAGTAGAGTTATCAAGAAACTTAATCTAGAAAGTTAATCTCGGAAGTATGCTAAGTTGGAACATCTGTAAGTGCTTTGAAATTTGTGAGTGAAAAATGCTGGTCAGAAGGAGAGGATATGTCTGGTTCAAAGCAGGAGCAACGGAATACCTCCTGCCTACAGCTGAGCTATGCAGTAACTTCTGAAAAATTATTTCTTTGCTTTTGAAATACATTTGACTGCACTAAGTGGCATGGTGTTCTCAAAATGTTTTCTTTGGCTTGTCTAATACCTCCTGGCCTATGTTCCTTCTCTTTTTCTTCCCTATTCTTTGCAAACAATTCCATTTGAACCTTACTTTTCTTTGTTTAGGTTTAGTATTTCCCTCAAATATTTAAGGCTATGATACTCATCTTGAGTAGCAAGCCAAGGAATCACAGAAATTCTGTGTTAATTTCTCACCCTCCTTTTGCTACACAGCAGCTTCCCCAGGCAAATAGGTTAAGCTCCCAACTTGCTCCTTATTCTAGCCTAACACAGCATAAGGATTTGGTCTCTTATCTTTTGCATGGTGGGACACTTTAAAATAGCTCCAGGCACTGTTTATCCTTTTCCCTACCTTGTGATGAGCCTGCTGTTTTAGCAAGTGTGAGGAATAATTAGTAAAATAATAACATCTGTCTCCTAGATCCTTCTCATCAATGGATCTTGGAGGGCTTTGCCAAGCTGGATACCAGTTGTTACACCTATTGCAAAGATGGAGAAACTGAAGCAGGGGAAGAGAGCCTGCTGTCCCAGAACACATCAGCAGCAAAGCTGGGACTGAACACCCCTGCATTTCACACCACCCTCCTCGGAAGTGGGAGGGAAGGATGTGCAGCCCAAGGGGTACTTCTTGCACGTTGCTCTTCCTTGCTTCCTTTTCAATAACTGGCACACTGGAGAAGAGGGACCATGTTCTCCTGTTCTTCATAGTTAAGCTAATTGCCAAGCTCCCTCTAGGTTTCAATAAGTCAGAGGATGGAAGAGTTGGCATTACAGGTTGACACCAAGATCTGGGGGGCAGTGTCTGTCTCCAGACCCTGGGTTTACATAGGCAGCTGCTGCCACCTCACAGAAGTTTTGTAAGACACTGCCAGCAGTCTTCTCAAAATACTCAGATTCTAGGTGCAAGAGGAATAACAGGGAACAAGGACATTTTTTCATGTATGGTGCATTTACACGGGGAAGAGATCTCTCTGGCTTCGCTCTTGTTGACTATGAAATGTATCCTGCAGTCTGGCAATGTGCAAAACTAGCAATGGGAACAGAGGTCTCCTGTCTTGAACACACTTCACTCAAGCGTGCACATAGATATGGGACAGTGTCCTCTTTCAGTGTGCAAGGGAAGCCAAATCCTGCTTTCATCAGGTCTGCATGGCCTTGGAGTAACTTCTTCTTTGTTATGCCGCAGTGATGCACTTGGCTTCCCTACTTGTGAACCCCAACACCCACTGAGGAATGTGTCTCTAAGCCCCACCAAGCCCTCAGCCATTTTTTCTGGAGGCTGAGATACAAAGCCACTTGTGATGCCCAGAGACGGGAGGGCAGAGTGCATGCCTGCCTCATATGATAATGTGTCTCCACCTACGCCTGGCACGGCTGTGTTTTTCTAGCTCTTTTGTGGTTTTGTTGTTCTCCCCTTGCACCCACAAGACCCTGCACTGGCTATAGTAATTGGCTAAATCTTTCTTGTGTTTCTCCCACAGGACCCAGGCACAAGACCAGCCAAGCTTTTTATACGTGTCTGCAGATGGACCTTTGCCCCTATGGTCTGCCTGGCCCTCTCTTCACCCGTGGCCAGGCACTCCAGTGCATGAAGTGGACGTTTTCCAGCCCTGAGCTGCCAGAGTCAATTAACCCTCTGCTAAGGCCAGGCCAGTCTTTCTGGGAAACTAGATCCATTGGGCTGTGCATTCCACAAGCCTCTCTTTGCCCGGCATCTGGTGTATCTGTATAGGAAAAATCTGTTTCTTCTTCTATATACTTGTGTTTTGGGATTGGAGGGGGCAGAAGCCTGAGGAAGAGAGAAGGGATCAAGTTCCCTAAATTTCTTTGCTGTCATCAGCTGCCAGGAACTCGCCATGGGAGAAAACCAACCCAAAGCTGCTGGAGATGCCTTGGTTTTTCCTGGGCAGAGAATGAATGCATATAGTTTTCCCCATTCCCTCTTCCTTGTGGCAAAGTTGTCGTTGTATAAGGCAGCTGCTATAGGTTCCCACAAACTGCTTGACAGGACTGGTTGTAATGTTGCTGTCCACCTTAGTCCTTGCCCTCCATCTTCCAGGAGACTTGCCCCACTTTCAGAGGAAAGCATAAGGTTTTCCTCTGGGAACTGTTTAATTTATGTGGTTCTGCTGGTTGAGCCCCTACAGAATAAAGTTCTTAGAGCTGTCACCCTTTGGGGTCATGGGCCCCAATTCCCTTCTGTGCCTTGAGGTTTCAGAGGTCCTTGAGGTACCATCCTCCAACAGCCTGAGGAGACAGAAGTCAAGGATGGACTGGACTCTCACTGAGACATACAGAGCTTCAGTGGCTGTGTTCTTGGGGCAAACTGTAGAGTTGAGGGCTGAATTCTTCCCTGGTTGATCTCTGTCTTAAAACAAAGTACCCCTTCTGCACTATGCCCAGTGCATCTTTGTGTTTTCAGGCTCATACCACCTGTGTCCCTGTGCTTCGTCTCGTGATGAGTTAGTGCTGGTGCCAGAGGGAACAAACACAGGGTTGTTCAGGCTCCCAACACACACATGCCTGACTCCCGTCCGTGTTGTGCTGTTAAGGTCATTTATCTCTTCCCCTAAAGGCCCTGCAGAATGCTGGCCAGACCTGTTCCCGTTAACTGTGCCTGTCTTTCCTTGTAAGAAAAAGGAGTGTAATTGTGCAGTCTTCCAAAAATAATAATTAAAAAGTATAAGCTTGCATTAAAGCATGTTATGCTCTAGAGAAAGAAAGATAGGAACCTTTTTGACTGGTGCTGAGGGCAGGATGCAGAGAGTTGTTTGCTTAATGTGAAAAAAGCCAGAATTTACCTGTATGGTCCGGTCCTGTTTGGATAGAGGCTGCAAATCCCCCCTTTCCCACCTAGTTCTGTGAGTGAGTTGCAGTAAATCAGGACAAGCTGAGACTTTTTTTTGTTGGGTGGTTGGTTTGTTGGGGTTTTTTTTTGAAAGAGCCTTGATTGTCCAGCTATTTTTCTCCCTTGGTGCTGCTTCATGCTACTTCTGACTTTGATTAATAGGTCTCTGAATAAAATGTTAATCTAACTAGGGGTCCTTGGCCCAGCCCCCCCTGCCCTCCATGCCTTGCTCTAGAAATATCAGAGAAAACACACAGAGGTTTTGTCTCCCTGCAGAGCACTTGTAGCTTTTGATTAATGGGTGGAAGGGCCCAGCTCCAGGTTCGTGGCATCTCTCCTGACTGCAGAAAAATAAGCAAAAAGTCACCAAACATGACACAGAGAAGGCAAGTCCCAGGAGCTGCACAAGGAGAAAGAAAGGAGAGAGAGCAGCTTATAATTTGAGATGTACCCCGCTCTAAGCCTTGGTACTTGTGAGTCCAAGTTCAGACTCTCATCTCCATTTTAATCTTTCTTTACAATGAGCTCAGACCACATTGCTGAATTCAGCAGTTTCCAAGCTCTGGGATGTCTTAACTTCTAATATGTGCATCATGAACTACTCTACACGTTGCCCTGGGCTGACACTTCACATGCATGTGTTAAGAGTGGCTAAGATGGCTTAATAAAAAAATGAGACCTTACACTTCAAACAGGACACGTGTTTCCCCTCTTCCCCTTCAAACTCTTGCCCATTCTCTGAACCAGACTTCTTTTGGAGCTTCTGAAATGATCAGAAACATATGTTTCATTCTTGTCTTCTGGCCAGCACTGAACTCGAAAAGACTCTTCTTGTATCACTTTCATGTGGAAGCCAGACCTGCTGGAAATCTGCTTGTTCCCTCAAGGTGTACCATTTGGTGGAACTACAGATATACCAAAGTACTTGTGCAAGGGCTTGTCTACATAGGGCAATTAGGCTTGAGTGGGTCGGGAAGTCAAACTGAGCTACTTTGTTAGTCTGAAATAAGAGTAATCATTGAAGGGGCTCATCAAAAAACCTGTTCCTCAGCCCTAAGCAATGGTGTGGGATATACATAAAGTATGAAGGAGATGTGAATACCACCTTACAGCAGCCTTCCCTTGCAACCCCTATGTGGAGCCATTAGTGCTCTCCAACGTTCCTCTATTTTATGATGGGGTAACAGGAGCAAACTAGTATCACTTAGTTGCCAGCCGTAGAGCTGGAAGATGAGCTGTAGGCAGGTGGGGATTCCTGTATGGATACTCAGAGACTGTAGGGAAAGCTTCACACCAGTCAGAAAAAAGGAAAAAAAAAATCCCTGAATATTTTGAGCCTGGATTTTTTGGTCAGAAAATATGAAGGGCCTTAATTTATGCAGTTACAATACTCTCTTGTGCCAAGGAAAAGTGCTGCATCCTCAGCTACTGGAGAAATACTTCAGTTAAGAAAAAAACCTGGTGTCAAGAGTTTTATGCTTTCTTCACCTGGAAGGGATCTGTGAAGCAGTGTGGCCTTTCCTGGCACTGGTGCAGAGTAGCGACAATCACTGTATGGTCTTTCTTGTCCTCTTGGCATCTCCCTGGAGGCCTCCTCAGTCCTTGACGTGCCTGTCATCCAACTCACTCGACAACTGACATGCCTGGAGGATGCAGCCGCCCCTGCTGACAACAGCTTTGTTTCCTAAGTGATGGATGGCTTTGTGGCCCAAGCCCTGCCATTGTCCCCTGCCTGTGGCCTTACTTCAGTGATTCTTATCTGGTCCTGGGCATCCACTTCCTGCAGGGAAGGTCAGCAGTTGCCAGTGCTGCACCTTCTCCCTAGGTGCCTCTCCAGGACTGGGCAGGGGGAAGGATGACGGGCATTCCCTCCAGACTGAGTGAAGCTAAACTCTGTTGTTTACCTGGGCCTGTGAGGCACTCGGCTCTTATCATCAGGGGAAGGCAGATCCGAGGGATTCTGTTCCTTAGTCAAACACTGCCATATAGGCAGTGTGGAAGCACTCGTGTAATTGCCATTCTCTGCTCTCACACTCCTATCTTGTAAATCACCAATCCATCACAGCCCAGGTCCTCGTATTGTTCTATAATTAACTGGACAAACTACAGGAGCATTGTCATAGTTCCCCATTTATAGAGGAGGGACAAAGACTTGAAGGAAGATTTCAGTCCCCTTCAGCTTTTTCTTCCTCTCTTGAACTCTTTTTTTCTGTATCTTCTGATCCATCTCATGACTCCAAAGATGTCTCACCTGCTTCTCTGAATGAGCACTTCTTTTGCAAACCAACAATAACACAGAAAGAGTGGCTACAAAAGGAAAGACCTAAGGATTTTAACCCTTCTCATTCCACTGTAGGTGTGTGCACATGTGCTCACTCACTCCCTAATGCAAAGAGCAGCTCCGTTCTGAACAGGCTTTGGACCCTTTGCTAATGAAAACAGGCTACAGTTGCCTCATGTATTTCTTAACGATAATATGCAGAGGATTTAGCTTCAAGCAAACAGTCTCCTTATGAGTTAGACACTCCCTGGGGCTGGATTATGAGCTACAAGGGAGATGGAGGATTTCCAAAGGGTGTGGTAGTGCAAAGATTTGGGGAGGTACTGTTACTTTGCTGTTTTTGACCCAGGAAGGTGGATAATGTTTTTCAAGGTTCCATATGGCTCTTAAAGCTATGAAAATGTTTGATGCAGGCTCTGGAGCATGGAGGGAACTGGCAGTGATTTGGAGTAATAAAGCTGGTTTCTTTTCTGTAGACCAGATGAGTGAGGCTGCTGTGCTTCTGGACAGCATGGCGAGTTGGTTGAAAGGCAGAACTTTCCCTAAATTGAGTCATCTTACTTAAACGACTGTTCCCAACAGCCTTTGAAAGACTTATCCTGCTCTATTGCCCGGTGAGGGTATACAGGGCCTTGGGTGGATCAGGAGAACCAGGCCAAAGCTCTGTTCTCAGCCCTGTAGCCCTCAGGCCTACAGGGATTTCACTACTTCAAAGCAGGGTGTTTCTCTCACTTTGGCTTACAGCACCTGGCATGCTGTGGCCCTGTTTTCAGCTGGAAGCTTTAGACACTGGAGCACTACAAATAACAATGGTTTATATATCCTCTATTCTCTTCCTTTGCAAATTATTAGAAAAGGTCACAGTTCTCATGGCTGCTGCTTTGACAGCAGAATTTAGTCCTTTGTGTTGACAGTGTCACACAGCCAATTTTACTGACCTCCTGGGCATCCCTTGGAGCAGATTTTGGCTCTGGTGCCGAAGACCTACTTTTCTTCCTTATTTGAGGTGTCAGGTAGGTCTGCCGGATGAAATGCATGCTTTTATATTCTGTTAGGCTAGGCCTTTTAATAAAACCCAACAACATTGCTTATTTAACCTCCCTCTCTTAAATATTTTCCAGCTCTTGAGAGCTGTAAATTAGAACTGTCCACCCCATGGAAATTCTGAATAAGCGACCTGAGGCTGACCTCCAAGGCATGGGGCACTTCCTAGCACTGCCTGCATCCCAGTGACCAGGTCACCTCTATTAATGTATGAGCACATTGGATTCCCTCTTGTGAGGCCAGTGAGGTACAGGGTGTCTAAGCTCTGCTTGGAAAAAGGCTTTGCCACTTCAGTACATTTGAATGGAAAGGGGAAGATCTGTTCATGTTTATTTTACAGCCCCTTTTATTGACTTGATTTATAGCCTGAGGCTGTGAGTTAATTGAGGTGCAGTCCAGGAGAGGGCACCTGGGAAGGGGAGGTGCTGCAGTGCCACCAAAGGGAAAACATGCAGGAAAGTGCTTTTATAAAGAACAGTTTATTGCAAGTTCTGGCTCTTGCTCTGTGACAAGCCAAGCTTTTGCCACCAGAACTGGTAGCTCTAACTCAGGGAACATCCTTAGCTCACCATGGGTGGCAAGGACTAGGGGGCAGAGGTTAGTCAAGAGAAGGTGCATTTCTTTGGTGTGCCCTTCGTTAAAGCATCCTTCTGCCCGTCTCTTATGGGTGAAACCTGGTCACCTGTATAAGTGCAACTGTCATCGCCTTCTCTAATGGAGACCTGAGAGGGCTGTTCCCACAGCCTGATAGCAGGTGTCTTCCTTGCATACCTCCTGGGCCTGCAGAGCAGATGCCAAGGACAGTGCTCTTCTTTGGTACCTAAAGTGTGGGATGCAGTGAATGATGCACACTTACATGCACTGAGGCAGGTGAGGAAGTAGGGCTCTTGCTGAGGTCAGCTGGCTTCAAACAGGTCAGGGAAAAGGCTCCTTCAGCCCAGTGACACCCTAACAAACAAAGTAGATATAATATTGCTGTAGGTGACCAAGAGCTAAATCTGTTGTAAGCTGGAGGGTGGCAGACCAATCTGGAAGGGCTGATTCACCCTTTTCTGTGTGCCATGCAGTATTGTGACTTTGGGGTTTTGCACAACTCTCTAGCGCAGGTGTTCTGAGCCTGCTCCAGCTGCTCCTGGGCTGTTGGGTACAGGGGCAGACTGGGGCTGAAGGGTTGCCAGCAAGTGCTTGTTCTTCAGAGCTGATGGGGCATGAAATCCCTGTGTTGTCCCTCCTGAAGCTGTGCTAAGAGAGCAATGTTTCTGTCCTGTAAAAAACCCTGATAGGCCAGGTGCAAACTTAGAACAACTCCTCTTGCTTGGCTGGCTCTGCCACAGGAGGCTGGTACACTTTAGCAAAGAGCTCCTGTCCTCTCCTCAGCCCCTTCATCTGCCTTGGGAGGGAGGCAGTTCTGCCAGTCACAGCAGCAGTCCCCAGGCAGCTTCTGCCTCCCAACCTGCAGTCAAACCCATAGACAGCTGGGCAGGTGCGACAAGGCAGCCATGGTGTCCCTGCAGACCTGAACCTCCCAAATTCTCAGCCTGCTGGTTGGTCTTTGGGAGCTCTTTGTCAGGGTTCTTCTTCTGTTCCTAATTCATCACCAGCTGACATGAGCAGGAAATAAAAAGACCAATTTACCCTCCATTTCTCCTGTGCAATGAGCCCTTTTCTTTAAGCCATCAGCCGCTTTATCTTTTGCCATCAGAGTGGCTGCAGTACAGCTTGTTTTCAGCTGTCTCTGGACATCCTTGAATCTTCAGAGCACTTGTTTAGCCCCACTCAGATAATCCCCTCTTTCACTCAGAACAAACAAAGTGCTCCTGGGCCACACCGCACTTCCCCTGCCCCATTGTGGTGCAGGACTGCAGGGGCTGATGCATTCCAGTGTGTGCTGAGGGGGATGTTCACTGAAGACAACCTGCTGATGCTGGTGATTTTTTTACATACCTTCTCTGGTTGGAGGGCTGAGGTTCAGAATGACACTTGCAATGATCTCATGCACGTGAATTTAGAGTCGTCCCTTTGCAGATGTGTCGCTGTGTGGGGTACCCGGTCAGACTGGGGAGAAGGTAGAAGCTTCTTACGCCAAACGCGTTGTGTTTGAGGCCTTTCCACGCAGACTGGAGGAGGCCTGGGATCATTCCCCTCTCGCCATTCCATCAGGCTCTTCCTCCTCCCGCTGGTCGGCAGAGGGCACCAGTGACCCAGACACGGTCCTTGGGATGCGCTTGCTCTGCGGCTTCTACCGGCCAGCGGGCGAGGAAAAGGGACGTCCTGCTCTGGGGCAGATTTCTCCGGGGATAGAAATGTCCCCAGCCTGAACATCCACCTGCTTGCTCATTCCAGCCAGCCAGACTGGGGGAATGGGTCAAGGGGCTGCTTCACAAAAGGGTTCTCTGAATCCTATTATCTGCCCACGGGGCTCGTACACACAGACAGGACTGAACCCCGCTCATCTCTGCTGCGGTGGCTGAAACAATTGTTGTTGGCAGGGTCAGTGGCTGGATCAGATCCTCCTGCCTTTCCTTTGCTTCATGTTACAGGTGATCTTGGAGGCGTTTCACAGGGAACACTTCTCTGGATCAGGGTGCAGCATTTCTCAGTGGGAAATTTCTATTAGATCAAGAGACAAGCTATTTATGAGTTAGTACTGGCTCTGTGAGCACTCCCTACTTAGCCTGCACTTGACTTTTTCTAACTCCATCCCAAATCTGACCAAAACACAGCTCTGCTAGAGCTGTTTGCTGCTCTTTTCTACTGACACAGACATCAAAAAACACATGTAGTGTTGCAAGGGCAGCTTTGAAGCCAGATGTGCTACAGTGACTGGCACAAAAGGTGTTTCTTATAGGCTTCTTGCCCTGGTTTTGAAGGCATGGGGTATCTAAAAAGACATTCCTTTTTCCTTATTTTTGTTAGATCTCAAATTCTTATTTCCTTCATGGCCTGCTGAACTCCTTGTAGTATGGCCTTTTTAATGTAGGATCTGGCTCCACATTGCACATGATTAAGTTGCTTCTCCAAAGACAATCCTATTTCCCTTTTCCCTGGTCCCTCCTTTTAATTACACATGGCACTAGATTTAAGCCATGTGTAATTGCAAAGGAAGTTGATAGAGAGTGAAGAAGAAATAACTTTTCTTTTTTTTCCCTGGAAATACTTTTCCCAACAGATGAACAGGGGAGAGTGAAGCCAAATTTTCTTTTCATTTCAGATTTCTCAGCAGCAGTGTGTAGACAAACCTGCCATCCCTCAGTGTGCAACCCGTAAGAAGCAGTCCTACCTTTGGAGTCCTAACTAGTTCTGACTGTCAGGCTTCAATTGTTCAGCATCTCCCTACCAGAGGCATGTGTTGCAGTACACCAGCTGCAGTGAAACTACTGATGATACTGCACATCTTCTGATTTATTGTCAGAACTAACTCCTAATCTGCTTCATGTATGTAAGTCTGGAAGAATAGCACTGATTTTAGCAGACTTATTCCAGGTTTACATGCTGTAACTGAGGTTGGGGTTAGGCTGACTGATGTCTCACCTTTTGTTCCTTCATGGTTTTCTGTCCCATTTTAATTCCCCCTGTTGTTTGCCTAACTGTAGTTGTCCAAGGGTGAGCAATGAGTCCTGCAGGAAAGTCTTATATATCTGTTTAAATCACATCACTTAAATCCTAAACCAAGAATATCAGGTGCTTGATTTCTTTTTCATACATTTCTGTGGACTGTGGCATTTTTAAAATTTGAACTAGAAAAGCAACAGAAGCTGGAAGGCTGCAGTAGTGACATATTTTGGGGTTTCTTTTTCCATGTGGAAATGTGGGAAAGGATCTGTATTAGAGGCTATTTTTTTCCAGTCTTCTGGAGTGTTCTTCCTCAAACATTACAAGCATAATGTTACTGACTTTGAGTTATGTTGCCTGTCTAAAACAAGGAAGATTTGGTTCATTGCTGGAAATGATAGATGATTTTGTAACTGTATTTAATTGCTATTGATACTGGCATGCTGTTTTGTTTATGTAAGTAAAGAATCTTTGTACCAGCCAGTATAGAAGTATTTATCTTAAATTTGTTGATTGCATATAAATTCTAGGCAAGCTCTAGATGTGTGTTTCCAGAATTGAATTCAAGATGCTTTGTAAACTCCAGAAGACAACAGTGCTTCTGGAAATATATAAAGCGAGTGGGTTGGGAGTCGTGCGCTTTGTAATGTGGTCTGTGTAGATCTGATGGAAATGATCAAACTCTGTTTGTAGATGGAGGGATGGGGCACAGAGAACCAATTACAGGGGATTTAGGTTAGGATAAGTTTCTCTGGCCATGATTTAATGTCATGTTAAGTTCCTCAGAACAGCTTCATTTGTTCAATAGAGGAGGTCTTAGATGTTCACATCTCCAGTACATCACCAGCAAAGGCTCTCTACATATCTCTTCAACTCTTAGCCCAATGCTTTTGTTTCTGGTGTCAATTGTCCCAGAACAGTGTAGTTCTTCATTACTGCTCTGATTTCTCTTATCTCCACACCACTGTTACTGACTAATCACCTTTACTGTGGGAAGTGAAAAAATAACCTTGCATGCTTTGGACTTGGCTGGTGAAGAACTTGTGAGCTCAGAGCTGATGTTCAGTGTTGGCATCTGCAGTTCATCCACATCTGGCTATTGCTAAAACTCTGACACAGGAGAATGGTTTCAGTCTTCTGGACTACAGTCAATGTTTAGATTGTACTGTTTGTTCTTCATGGAAAATCTCGGTGCAGGAAAATACTTCCAGGAAACTGTATTATTTCTAGTGCAACCTGGAAAGAAACACAAATAAATCACCTTTGAAAAGGTGAAATGAAAATGCTCTTTTGATGTTTTTATGCCATCGTATTTGCACAAATGGCTGTGCCAGGGGTTGGATTTGTTAACCAAGAATGAGAGCAAGAGCTAAGATATTACATGTTCAGCAGAAACAAGAAACCAAATAGGATGGTTTCTCATCTCCCTTGCATTTGATAGTGTTTCATAGGAGTAATCCCAGTTTTTGTATGTAGTCCATTCTTAGAGTGGTTATTGCAAAATAGGAGTCAAAACCATGTACAGATTATGCTTTTTCTCCTGGCTCCATGACTCCCTGGAGTTGTAATCTGCCATGTATCACAGACCTTGTGTTTCAGAGAGGTTTTGAATAAAATGCTGTGAGCCCTGTGGCTTTTGGGAGAAATGTCTTCTCCAGTGGCCTGGGGTTGATGGGTTTGGGAGTAGTTTAATGTCCAAGACAATTCCATGTTCAGCTTTGCCCAGTTTAAAATAAGCCATGGTTTTTTAAATTGGTGCTGCTGATACAAGAGAAGGTAGGGAATACAGAATTCTGGTACAAAGAGAAACCCTGCAATGAAGGCACTGCCCCCAGAGGGACTTGGGGAGAGAAACCAGGAGAGGGAAGGGGCCCACACAGCTAATTGAAAGCGCATCTTCCCGTCAGTCATGGTGCTTGCCCATCAATCATTCTGGCACCAACAGGATCTGACATCAGTAGGGAATTAAATAAACTCCTCTCTCTTTAGGGATCTGCTGATGGAAACCCGTAGGGGGGAAGTGAGCAGAGAAGAGCAGGAAGCGTGTTCGTGGGGGAGAAACAGTCTCAGCAGTCCTCTGGGATGGTGCAAGTCTGTGTCCTTCCTCTTTCTCACACCAGCATGTTCAGCTGAAGGGATTTTTCAATGAGTCCCCAAAAAGGTGAATTTAAAGCTGGTAACAGGCCAACCTCACCTCATTTTAAATAAACAAACTGCAATAACAGTATCCTATAGTGAGTGCCCTGAAAGCTGAGTGATGCACTGTGCAGCTGAAAAGTAGTTTTCACCCTTGGGTGAACTTCGTGTTATTGGACTGCAGTAACTGAGGTGAATCTTGACCAAAGTGTCAGAGCAAAACACTGGGAAGGGAAAGTGGGTTAGAGCAGGGGGTTAGAAAATGAGCCCCTGTTTCCTATCCTGCTGTGAAACTGTCTCCACGGTGAATTAAGATGTGATGTGAATTAGGATGTGATGTGGATTAGGATATTACAGATTGGACCTGCCTGAAATCAGGGGTTGAGTGCAGATAAAGGGACTGGTATGTCCTTTGGCAGGGCTATCAGCAGTCCCTCGGGGGTCAGTGGCAGAGTGTGTGCACCGTGCTCCTGAGGAGAGCCCTAGAGCAGCTGGAAACCATTCGGTCACTGACAAGTCCCCTGATGGACCTCTACTGACATGGAGCGGCTTTGGTTTCAGGAAAGCCAAAGGGAACCTGTCACTAATTAGACACACAGCTAATTAACGAGAAGCAAACAAAGAGCAGCAGCTTGTGTTTTGGGAAAGCTCAGCTTTAGTAGCCAAGGACGTCTGCTCCTCCCTTTCAAGCGATTTCAAAAACAAACAAAGCAGGGAGACTTGCATTTCAAAGCAGTGCAAACACTACCAGCCTCAGAAAGCCTTCCAGAAAGGACGCCCAAGTGTGGGATTTAGCAGTGAAAGGAAAAAGGGCTCTCCAGGTGTAATGAGACCTTCCCTGTTCCCAGATCAGGGCCCTCTGAATCCCCAGTGTGCATCTCTTACCTATTAGCCTTTAATTTTTCCTTCTTCAAATAAACACTCCTGTTACAATTTTGGGTGGGTGCATGGGAAAGAAAGGCAGGTATGGAAACAAGAGCTGCCATTTTGTGCTTTGTTACTTTCCAGATCTTACAAAGATGTGTGGTATTTCAGTTTAAAAACTTCTTTTGTGCATTGTTTTTATTGATGTTGTATACTGCTTTATTACTGTGGGGTTGGCTAGAGGCATAGGTCAGTACCAAACTAAGCAAAAATTACCTAGACTGTGTAAACAGATTCTCAGGAGTGTATGAGGCTCTGTGTGAGTGCTAAAATCTTTAAAAAGAGAAGTGTGTTTTCGGGACAGGCGGAATCCAAAACTGTAATCTCAGTTATGAGTCCTCCAATGACCCTGAGAAATCTTGCTTAGGGCCTGATCCTCCAAAGAGTCTTGTCAGGGTCCCAAGTCCTGCTCAGAGCAATCGTTTCACACTAACTCCAAATACAGCAGTGCTAGCAGGACCCATTAACTGAATTTAGCTAAGTGCTTTGAACATGAAACATGGTAAGAATGCCAAGTTATTTGATATTTGGTGTATTTCCTAGAGCCATGCATGTAATTAATGGAGAATCTCAGCCTTTGACAGCCAAGGCAGTTTCTAATCCTCCTTGTCATAGGAAAAAAGTAATAGCTGGAAAACAAGACTCGAGACTCAGAAATAGGAGGCAAATTTAGAAGAAACAACAACCCAACAAATTATGATATCTTAATATTAATGTCATGGGTTTGGAGACAAAATCATCAAATGTATGACACTACGTGACTATGCTTTAAATTTTTATTAAAAGAAATGCATTAATAATATTTTTGTGCATTCAGTATAGAAATTATTGAGTCCTTATCGTCACTGTCTGATGTGGAAATTCAGCACAGCATCTGTCATCAGATTAGTCTATCAACCTAACTTTGACTGTTTTCTTCCTTCATCTTGGAGGGAGGACTGTATTCCTGGTTAGGGAAAAGGCTGGGATTTGCAGGCTTAGTCCCAGTGCTGTCAATGGCTTCCTGGATGAGCCTCTTGTGGTCCCGCTGGGATCACAGTCCCCAGCCCCACAGGGAGCAGACATCAGCTCTACCAGATTGCAGAGTGAAGGATATCTCCCTGTTTCCATGGGATGTTGCAGTGTTTAACTCCTGAGTGTTTTTAAAGCACCATAGCCTCCTTAACAAGAAGGAGTTACCAGAGCACCTGGGGTTACACTCTAGTGGTAGACCATCATATGCACTTACATTAGGATTTTTTTTCAGCAGTTATCTGTTTTTCCTGCTTTATGGCCTGATTTGAAATTGTCTTGTACTCTGCTATCAGCATGGATGTTTATTGCTGTCAAAGGACCCGTTCAAGTAATCAGCAAAGCCACAGCAGGATTCCTTCTTATATCGTTTTGGCTCAGGTCTCAAATATGTACCAGTAATTAAAAAAAAAAAACAAACTAGGGAGAGAGAGAAAAAAGAAGGCAATGGCTTCAGGTTACAACAAGTAAGGAGCATATCAACTTTTCCAGACACAGATTGGTTTCGCTATGCCTCTCCCCATGAATATCCTTAGCTTCTATGAAAAGTTACTGGAGGCAAATACATTAAGCACTTCATAAAGAAAACATGGGGTGGCACTTCAGTTTCTCTGTCTGGGATGTTACTTTGCTGTTTTATTATTGAGACTGCAAAAACCCATCAAGGAACAAAGCAGGATAAGAACATAATAAGAATTTTCTATCCAGCCAGCACACACTGGCTGAGGGCTGTTTCAGATGGCATCAAGTTTCTTTAGCCTACTCAGTGCTTGAAAATGTGCCCTTGATTTCAGCCCACAGGAACGTGGGCTTGTGCTGCTTTATTGTCTAATGGATCTTTCACTTGATCTCCTCATACAAACACGTTGAGCATGTGCTTGGGTCACTTAGAGAAAACTGAACCCCACTCATGTTCTTAGAGTGTAATCCCTTAATATTGATTACTGTGTTGCACAGGGGCAACAGGTAACAAAATCCATGTGGATTCAGACTGACAGCTGATCGTCCCACACACGCACGGTTCAGCTGGTGAGCACTTTGCAACGTCGGGGCTGCTTTCCCTAATCGCTTCCCACTGGTGTATGAAACACATAAATATCTTGGAACAGAAATACCAGATTGCAGCAGTTGTTCATGTGAAGGGAACAGATGCAATGGAGGGTTTTACTATGGAGTGTGTTCCTCCCTAGATTTATCTTGTAGGCAGCTCGTGTTTATCTTTTGCCAGCTCACGTTAGACCAGAGTAGAGTAGCCTTGAAGGCAGTGTGTGAGGAAAGTATTTTGTTAAATAAAAGCAGGCAACTAATTACAAAATGTATGGGGGGGAGACCTAGGTGTTCACGAGGACAGCTTTCCAATGACCAGAACAACTCTGATTGGATTTTACGTATGGTTAGGGCCATGTCTTCCATTTCCTGACATTTGTGGGGTTTTTGGCTCAGTGGAAGCCTCATTCTTCTCTGTGGCTTTTTGGGACTATGCAATACTAATTGAAATTAAAGTGATTCATAGGGGATACTTTATAAACTTGGGTCTGAAGGGAGATAGGAATCTCAGGAACTGTTGTAGCCTGAGGCTGATTTCTAAATATAAAGTATCCTGAGATGATCTGTCATGTTTGAATGTCTCCTTGGTTCAGTTTAATGGGAGCTCAAATGCTGGTGGCGTGAAACAGAGGAAAATGGGCTAATGGGAACCTTTACAAACACTTGAGTCAAGATGAGTGACTGGTTAAAGGTATCGTCTAGTGCTTGGTGATTGCTGGGCTTTAAAGGGGCATCCTGTGAGGGCAAGGAGCAGAGGTGCCAACTGGCTTTCTACTCAGCTTCCAAATATAGCAAGTGCAGATTTTGCACCCGGATGGGGAGAACTGCACATACAATACTGCTCATCAATAACCATACACTAGAGTATAAAGGTGCAGTCCAGGATACTTATGGGAAATGTGTCCATTAAGATCACTGTATCATGTTACTCCTAACAACAACCAAAAATGGAGGTAAGCTTAAGTTCATGTTACTTGAAGCATTTATTAATTCTCTACTGTTTGGTAATAAGAGTATTTCTGTAAAGTGTTCCACATACACCCCTTAAACAGGCCTGCGATTTTTAAAAGCTGCATTCTCAGCAAAATCAGTGACTTTGGCATTCCCATCTCCCAGCTAGACACCCTAACACTGGATTTTTTTCTCAGCATTTTTATTTGGGGTTGTTTTGGCATGAATTTCAAACCTGAATGCATCAGTATCCCCAGGCTATCTTGAGGATCTGATCTAAGAGGCATCTTCACACTTACCCTAAAAGGTTGGAGATGATATGTGCTGTTAGCTCATTTAAGACCTACAGGTTTGTAATAGACTTGCACTTATAGGTCACTAACGATCCCTTACTAGCTAGTGAATACATGACCTTGGCTGTAATGTCAAATGCTGCTGAGAATCATTGTAGCCATGGGATATTCATGGCTTGCACTTTGAAGTTGTGGTTTCCTTTGGGATAAGGTAGCTTCAGAGGCCACAGTATTTGAACGTGACTAAGAGAAGAAATCAAAATCTGACATGTGGAAGGGGTTTGTACATATGGCATTTTAAACTGAGGCTGCAAGCAGATGAAGTGTTGTTGCTTAGGGTATGACAGATTTGTTATTAATGACCACTTCATTATTAGCTTTATCTAGTTCTCACTCTGTTGTATTACACTCAGTGTGTAATACCTGGATCTTCTCCAAGACTTTATCTTCCTCCCTATTCTCACTTCCTTCCAATTTGGAGAGACATTAATTGAGACAAGGTTTCCTAATTTATTATCACAGAGTCATAGAATGGTTTAGGTTGGACTGGGCCTGAAAGACCATCATCCATGGGCAGGGACACCTTTCACTAGACCAGGTTGCTCCAAGCCCCATCCCACCTAACTTTGAACACTTCCAGGTATGGGATAGCCACAGCTTCTTGGGCAGCCTGTGCCAGTGCCTCATCATGCTCTTGGGGAAGAATTTCTTTCTAATATCCAATCTACACATGCCCTCTCTCATTTTAGAGCCATTCCCTCTTGTCCTATCACTGCATGCTGTTGTAGAAAATCCCCCTCCAGAGGGACTAGAGCTGTTTAAAAACCCATTTGTCAACCCAAGATGCTTAGGGAGGGGAGAGTTAAAGTACCAGCCAGCTGGCCCTCGGCTGCACCCAACAGAAAAGAAGGCACCAGATTTCACCAAATAATTCTTAAATCAGTCCCCCATCTTTTAGCTGACCAATTGCTATTAGAAACAAGCATTTACATAGCAGGGAATCCTCAACTTTCTTGGGACAAAAAACTTAATAGTCTGTATTAATAGAGAGAATTTTTGCCACTTTTTATTATGTCCTGAGCCAAGCAGACACAGGAGATTATTTCTTTTGATTTTCTCCTGTTTAAGACATATTCAAGATCAATGTACACTGGCAGTGTTGCAAATGGAGCCTTTTTGTAGCTCCACATATCCCTCTTTTCCCTACTTCTTTCAAGCTCCACCACATGTGATCAGATCAGGAGATTCGGTGTCTAAGTGATCTGGTTTACATGAGAGCAGCCCAATCTCTGGACATTTGCAAACTCCTTTCTGAAGCTATTGCCATATTTAAAGACTGCACTTTCACAGTTTGGCTCTCCTGTTCCCAAATATTGTTTTTCATATTGTATGCTAATAGCCATAGTTGGGGCCATGGATTACAGGAATTTAAGCTGACACCTTATAAAATGTTAGAAGAATCCAGTGGGACATTTAGAACATGAGTGAATTGGAGCCAGCTGGAAACAGAATACAGGAGGTGGATTTTCTCCTGGAGGGGTGCTAATAATTCCTGGTAAAGATCAAAATGAAGGACAGTTGGGTTTGTTTTGGATATCACATGGCTTTACATAAAGAGAATTTAATTTCAGTCACAGCTTATTATCAGGAGGTTTTTTGCTTTCTAGTGGAGATCCACTTTCCTGTTCTGTTTGCCACCTGAAGGAGTGTATTTGCAGGTGTGTGCTCTCCTAGGGCGTACCACCCCAACATGGAGAGAATTGTGTGGAGCGCCCAGAGACATCATTTTCTTAGTCCCACAGGGCAAGCAAAGTTCTGGAAGGGATCCCAGGCATGGTTGGCAGCACAGCACGAGTGATCATCTTCTGCCCCCAGGAGTCCAACACAGCCTCCACTCCTGTGGAGTGCTCTGTGGAACACTCCAGTTGTGCTCTACTCTGTGCCACATCAGTTTGTCTGCGTGGCAGCAGGACAGCTGGACATGAGGGTTAGAAGAGCCCTGGACTGGTTGTTCCCTGCACCACTCCAGTTTTCCTTCTGAGCTCAGGGTCACAGACCTTAGAGAAGGTGAGCAAGCCACCAGCACTTTCTTTTCTCACTCTCTCAGAATCATGGAATTGATTGGATTGGAAGGCACCTACATTTCATGCTGTGATCTGAATCTTTAAGTGTTTCCTTCCTAGCTCTAATGCTATTCTTTTATGCTCATCAACACTGCTTTGCCCTAGTGCTGCTTTATTTGCTGCCTATGCCCTGAGACCAGGGTGCACCAGCAAGATGCTCATTCGAAGCCTGACAGCTAAAAATCTTCATTCACTGGTACAGCCAGGTCAGCAGTGTCCTTGGGCATTTGCTTAGCTTTGGTGTTGTACTCAGATGACCTTAATCATATGCTGAAACACTTTTCTGATTTGATGCTGAAGGATAGTGCAAATGGTTATGCCACACCCCACAGTCCATTAGACAAACGGTTTTACTATATGAGGAGGGATGGGAGGTCTGTGAAGTTTGTTATAACTTTTAATCAGTAGCAGAATGGCAAAAGGAAGAACACTTGACTTATTTTTACATTAGAATTGATTGGATTCCTTAGAACAATAGCTGAGTTTGCTGCTGTATCTCTGATGTTTGCCAAGCAATCTCTATGGCAGCAAATACAGCAGAACTGCTGTCAGGTGTGAGCATGCACACAGCCTGAGTAAGGAAATCTCAGGTATGCAGGATTTGTTACGCAAATATTCACCGTGAACAATGACGGGGGATTGGAACGCTGAGGATTCCTCTGCTTTTCTTAAAAAGTTGTAGAAACTCTTTTCTTACAGGGAGGAAGAATACCAAGTACTTAGGTGTCTACTGCTGCCCACTGTGCTTTAAACATGAAAAATACCTCCAGTTGTAGCTCATTTATCTTCACGGCATAGGTTGTGCCTTTTCTGATGAAATAAGTAACCCAGGCTCACTGGGGTACTTGTGAGTAAAGGGAGGAAGAGACTTTGTTTATCCTCACATGGGGTGCAAAGACAAGGAAGCCATCCCTCAGTGACTTCATTGCTTTGGGTTCAATAAGTTTTCTTCCTTATTACCCCTATCCTTCATGCACATTCTACCTGTCTATAGGAACCCCCTCCTCTTGGCATGCAGGGTGCCTCCAGGAGCCTGCAAACTATCGAGGTTTTGTGTTTTCTCTGTAGGCTTTGAGTACATGATGCAAAGGGAGTCAGTTCACTGTGCTGCTTTCTTTTACTGCATTGAGTCCACTCTGTGTCAGGGATGCCTCAGGATGGTAATAACTGCAGGGTCTTTTGTTTGATACACTGAAATTCATTTTCTTCCTCCTCCCACTGCTGGCTGGCTCTGAGCTACTGTGGCAGACACTGCCAAAGAGACCCACAGCAAGTCCTTGTACCCTTTGCTATTCCATAGTGCCCCTGTATATTGCTCAACAGCCATTATGGTCTTCTCTACAGCAAAAGAGCAGTTTAAAAAAGAACTTGCTGTATCTCACATTTTTCCCTCTGAAGTCTGATGAATTTCCAGCTACCACCTAGTGTTTCCCTCCAAAATACTGGGACATGGGATGCTAGGGATGTGTTTCTTCTCCCTCAGTAATCTTCTGTGTGGCAGATACTGCTCTAAAGAAGTTCACAGAAGAAGTAAGCCTCTTTTCTTATACTTCAGCCAGTTTCCTTTGAAGAATTTAAAGCTGCAGCCAGACATCATGCAGAGTAGATTCTCATTTTGATCAGTTCACCTGAGTTTTATGTACATACAGGTTTATTCAGATGACTTGTTAGGTCAGTTAATGTAAGGCAAATGCCAAACACTTGGGTGTTCATTGTGATGTCCTGGTTATTTCTAAACCTGCAAAATACCTAATGATCCTTTGGATTGTAGTAGCATGTAGAAGCTCCAGAATCTCATTGTCCTGCAGCTAAACAAACATATCACAACCTACCTGCCAAATACAGCACATGCTTCATCAGTGTCAGTATTTACAGAAATCATCTGTGTACTATACTGAGAAGTTTTGCTTGATGTTGTCCCTTTCAAAAATTAAAGGCAGAGTGGTCACTTGTATTTACCAGAAAAGGATCTTGTTTTAAACATGAGTTTTTTTAAGTTGCCAATATCTGTATGCACATTTTGAGGGAGTGTGATGATTTTGCAATAAAGAGTATTTCCATTTTTCTTGCAGAAGGCTTTTTGCCAATTTTTTAAACCCTTAAGAGAAAATTTTTTGCAGGGGCTTGGTGAGAAAATGTTCTTTATTGTTTCAACATGTCTTGGGACAAATAGAAACTGGTCCTGAGGCAAGACAGTATTCAGAATTAAAATAATTCTCTTAAATATATTATTCCAAGATACTGTTGATATTGATGTGTTTCCCAAAGTGTGCATGGTACAGTTGTCTGTGTCCCCCTTAATTTTAAATGATATTGCCTTATTCACTTGATTTGAAATGAGAGTAGAGGAATTTTACCTTAATTTTACTCCCTTCAGACACTAACTTGGAGGTGGTTTATCCTATATGCTTGGTCCTTATTCTGCTGACTGTGATCCATACACCAATAACTATTATTTATGGAGTGAGGTGCATTAGTGCTAAGTGACACAGCATGGTGGGTGCTTGGTTTTATCAGCATGTGACAAGAGACAGATCTTGGTCTCTGTAGCTTCTATGACAGTGATGGGCATCTTTGAAAAATTTTGGTATTGTCTCCTCCTGGTCCCCCTGTTGTGTCACAACACTGCATGTTTTTTCTTGCTGAAGGAGAACCCCTACATCTGGGTTGGGACACAGTTTCACAAAGACTGTGACTTGGCCATAATATCAAAGGAAACATGAAAAGCAGAGCTGAGGCATAGCCTGGAGCCTGTGCCTTTAAGGTGCTGCTTCAGACAGTTCAGTAGCTGAGGTGCAGGACAGGAACCTGAGAGATGAGTGACTTGCCAAGAGGTCAGGCAGGAAGTGATTACAGGGCTCCCCAGTTGATTCAGAGTGCCCTGCTCTCCATGCTGCTCATCCTCCTGGGACACAGCACTTGTGGAACAGAAAAGCACCACATGCCAGTTTATCCCTGCCCTCTGAGAGTATGCAGCCAGGATTCCTCAAAAGCACAAATCACTGAGGAACCCAGGGCTCTGCCATTGTATGGGAGAGAAAAATGCAGATACCTGGAATGGGAGAAGAGGTGTCTGTCTGGAGGAGCAAACAGAGAGGTTGGGAAGTTTCCAGGAGGCAGTTCCAGGCTTGCTAACATATTCTGCAGGGTGCCAATAGCTGTGCAGAAGCCTACAGTTGCAGCAGGAGCTGCTAACAGATATAGCTCATGGCTCTATTCACCTGCGACACACAAATGTGGTACGAGGAGCTGCTTGTAAATTGGATTACAGGTTTGGGAAGACTTTTTTGTTGTGTATTGCCAAGTCCTGGCTGTTCACTCTTATCACCTACAGCAGGGAAACTGCTCCGTGGGGACATTGCAAGTCAACTACAAGGGTCCCCACCACCATGAAGAGCCAAAGCCCAACCCAACTGCAGGTGACAGTCTGACAGCATGAAGTGGTGAGGAGGAGACTGTCAGCTGCATGAGTTTGGTAGCCTGTCCAGAAGAACTCAGCTCTCTGGATGGCCTTTTGCGGATTTATGGAGGTAGATAAGCATCAGTGAAGATGAATAATGATGCCACACAAGGTGAAGGAAAACAGCTTCCAGGAATATGAAATGTAAGAAGAACACGAAAATAATGTCAGAAATAGTGTCTATTCCAGCCCTGTAGGTATCTGGCAATAAAAATGTATTGATTAGTTGACATTCTTGCTAACAGATGCTAACAAAGAGAGCCTGTACTAGGCTGATTTTTTTACTGAATCATGGCTTGTGCATTTTAAACCACTGAAAAGAAATTCCAAAAGCCTAATATTCAAATGGGCCCTGCTCCCGTTTGTACAACTGAATCTCTCACTAGCAAACAGGGGGCTGCTTCCCCTCTTCTGCCACTCATAAACTCCAGTCTACTTCCTTCTTGGCAAATCTCTGGCTCTGCTCTTCATATTCTTGTGTATCTCTCTTCTGTAGCCTTTGGGGGCTAGATGCGCCTTGCCTTCAAAAATTGTTTGTTAAAGGAGTGTCCTTTCCTGGCCCTTCCTGTGTTTGACCTCTTAGTGCTCACTTGCACTCAGGGATAATAATTCAGAATGACCTAAAGTGTGGTTGAACCATGCAGCAGCATGGAGAGCAAACAGCTCAGGCAGAGAAAGCTGGAGTGAGCACATCCCTTCAGGGGGCTGATGGAGCAGCTGTTAGATCTGTGCCATCACAGTGGGTGAGACTGCCCGGGTGCTGCAGTCTTTTCCTATCTGTACCCAGGAGCTTAAGCAGAGTGAACTTTTGCTTCATGACTTTTTATCAAAGCATATGTGTATCTCAGAACAACCAACATGGTTCCCTGTCCAAGTTCTGAACTTTGCAGTCAAATTCTGTAGTGTTCCTTCAAATTAAATCCCCACTGATGTAAATTTTTATTCAGTGAAGTGGTGGAGAAGTAGTTCACTCTGATTCATGGCAACAGAAGTCCTTAATCCCGGCTGCTCAGCTGCTATTAATACCAGTCTTTCAGTTCCATTCACTAACGTTTTTACTTTAATTCCTCTGAGGGATCTGTCTCTCAGATGCCTGAAGTATAAGCCCGATCCCTGTATAAGAGAGACTTCTCTGTTTTGTGGGTTTGATGAAAAAAGCAGTTCTTTATGGGGTGATAAATTAAAGCTGCCTTCTTCCAGGTGTAGATGAATTGGATGGGTAGAGAAAAGTGGCTTTTTAATGCAGAGGCGTGTGTTAGCTTAAACAAACAAACAAGAAAAAGAACAACTAAATCTGGGCATGAATTATAGCCTGCTTCAGATTTCAGTGTGTCACGTTTTGAATTGAGCTGGAGTACCTATGGCTTTTTTAAATTGCGTTTGAACAAAAGTAAATACAAAGAGAAAGAAACCAGGACAGCAAAAGCCTGCAGGAAATTCCTCTACTGTAAACAAAGTCACCTTATGATTGATGTGAATGTACAGCCCCTTGTAAACATGTCTGTTTACTTGCAGGAAACCAGAAAGAACCCACATTGGGCGCTGCTGATTTTATCTAGCTTTGCTTAAATGCTTTTGGCTTCCAGTAGTCACTCTAGAGGGAGCACAGGAATGATGGCTGCTCCCTGGAAAACTCGAGTCTACTGTACTTTAAAATCTGTGCCAAATGCTGCAGATGGGCAGAGCTTCACAGGAAAGATTGATATTAACTTTTTTGGCTGTCCTGAACCTCAGCAGTGAAAGCTTATTAATAGTGGATGTGAAGCATTCTTTCTTTGCAAAGGAGCTCTGGTTTTCAGTGCACCTAATGAGCGAACTTTTATACCTCTAAAAAGGTATTAATAACCCTGATCCTACACCATGAGATTTCTGTAGGCTCCCACTGAAAATTCATTGTTCTAACAAAGATTGTCTGTGCTGCTGAGGTTGATGAGATTTGTGTTAATGAAAAATGCGAGAATTGTTTGTGGGACATGTTGTTTTTCTTTAAGGTTCAGTCATACCTGAGAGTGAAATCCTGGCCATGGCAGTCCACGGGAAGCTGGTCATAGCCTTCAGGGGGCTGCAAGTCACAGCAAGCAAATCTGGTTTTTTTTCTAACAGATATATCAGAGAAATGATGGGGTTATCAATTGTCTACTTCTCACACCATTATGAAACTTTTGTAAGGGACCTTCTTAAAAGTTTGGTTTTAAAAAAAAAGAATATATTTACACAGTATCAGCTGACTCATTCTTACCCATACACCAGTGAATCCTTCAGAGAGCTCTAAGGGATTGGTGCTATCATTATCACATATTTGCAATTAAGTCTGTTCCTTAGCATAGTTTCTACTAATTTCCTCAGTACAAAGCCTACATACTCAAATTCCAGGATAATCCATAATTATGTGTTTTAGTGAGCAGACATTTATGATGCCTAAAAATTTAGTTCAACATCTTGATTAAATATGACATTTACTCACTCTTTGCGAAGACAATCAGTCTCCCCCTACAATTATGTTTTCTATATTTGCACTTTTTGAAAGTCTTTGAGTGTGTTATAATCAGGGTCATCATCTTAATGGAACAGTTGAGAGAGCAGTCCTAATGGCTCCAGTGGAGGAGTAGTAATGTTTCTGGGCTGAGTTTAGTGAAGAACAAAATTGGCTTTGAAATTGAAGCTTTATAAGGAAAGTCCAAAGTCTGAATATTGGCTCTGAGACATCTACCAGGCAAAAGAGTGACAACAGCCATTTCTGGCTCCCTTCAGGGTAATGCCAATCTTTGCACTGCTGACGTCAGTGATGCCAGTAAGAATAATGAGCTAAAAGTAAAAGGGGAATTTGGGCTAAATACAGGGTAAATTACGCATGCCACAATTAATGTAAACAGACAGACATATTAGCTGAAAAAATAGTTGTCTAGAGGCTGGTACAGATTTCTGTACTGAGAAGGGAACTGAAGATTTGTAGGTGCAGGCCATGTGGGTTTGTGTGCTCGGGCAGACCCTGAGCAGCAGCACTGGTGCAGTGGTAGTGCTGTTCCAGGGGCAGGATACTCTCCTGCTCAAAACTGGGCCATTTTCTCACTACTGGCACTGCTGATCAGCCTTTTACCTCTTGAATCGTGTGCTCCTCTGGTTTGCTAAGCTGGAGAGGACAGAACAAGAGAAGAATTTATGCCAGACTGAGAACAAACATTGCCTCATGTGGGTGGTTTTATACCTCAGAGGCCAATACTTCAACTTTCTGACTTGTTTAGCCCCTTCTTTATTTCTGATGGGAAAACAACCCAGAAGGGTGTAAATCATGATGCAAGTTTCTTCACCCCATGTAAAAGTGAGAAACTGGAGCAAAAGGGGCTGGCCCCATGCATGCAAAGACAGAGACAGCAGAATTAATTTCTTCCTAATAAATTTGACACAGAGACTGGGAGCGTGTTTATAAAACCCTATTGGAGAGTAGAGGAGGGTTTGTGTCTTTGTTTTTTTAAAGTGCAAAATCAGGGCTAGTTTATTGGACCCATGGGGTTGGACAGCATGTAGAAGGCCACCCATCTGGAAACCAGCTGATCACTGCTGAAACTTTCTTCCCAGGCTCTGTCCCTTCCCTGACAGGGTGCTGGGGTTTTATGAGAGGCTGACAGCAGGCCTTTTACAGACCATAACTCCTTGTCTCAACAAAAATTGCTATAAATTAGCTGGAAAAAGGACCTGAGGGGATTGGCCCAATCTGGATCAGGGTGCCAAGTACAAAGTCAGCAATTTTAACAGAATAATCTGAGTTTTCAAATCAATTGTGTTTGGAAATGACCTTTATGAGAAATGGGCAAGTGGAAGGCAGGAGACAGGGAGCAAGAGGAGGTTATTTCTAGATGTTGAAAGTGTAGACCAAGTCTCTTCTCCCCAAAGACTTTTCAGGGTTTATAAAGGAAATCAGCTAGTCTTTCATTCCCTGGGAGTTCTTATTTCCTTCAAGCTGAAGGCAGCTTCTATATAAAACTTAGACTTGTGCTCTCAACCTGGGTATCCAAAATTTTATAATCATTCAGAAACCAAACTTGCATCTGACCTTCACAGTGGATCCCATTTTCACAATAACCTAAACCTAATGCATCTTGGAACATTCCACTTCCATCTGAAAGATGTGGCAGAAAACGCCCTTCTTATCCAAATAACCAATCTGATACTAGGCTTGTATCCCACAGTGATTCCACAGTAAACAGTTTGGTTTAGGATGGAAAGAGATGATCTTGAACTATACACTGAACACAGCTGAACAGTGGGTCTGGTCCTGTCAGCTCTGCATGAGCTGAGTAATCAGTGGGGTGATGCTAATTCAGAGAAAGAAACTGAGAAAGCTTTTCGAAAGAAGGAAGTTAAGTACAAGCTAAAACTTTAATAAGTACTAACAAGCTTTGTTCAGGAAGTTTTTTGATGCACTGTAGACAAGTAGTTACCTTATTAAATCCCCAAGCAGTGTTTCTAGGTAAGTAGACTGAATACTTTCTGATGAAAGCTATTTATGCCTACGTTTGTTTTGGAGCTTTTGGAAATATCAGTGAAACAGAAGAAAAAAATGCCATTAAAAAGGATCAGAGAGCAATTTGTTTGAGCTGATCATAAGAATTGTCAGAGCAAACTTCTGTGGTGTACTTTCATGTCTCATGGCAAACAAGTTGTCTGTTCTGTTGCACACAAATCTCATAATCTTGATTTTTGCTTTCCACAGTGGCTGAGTGATTGAGCCAAGCAGTTGAAGAAAAGGATGGAAACCCCTTGGACTTCTTGTCTTGGATGGAAGAGGATATCTCTGAGCAAATCAGGAAAATACTTGTAAGCAGGGATGACTGCAAGAAGCACTTGTAAGGGACAGGGTTGGCAGGATCATCTTGCCTGGATGTTCCCAGCAGTTACTGGCCATGTCCTGTTTGGAAGGGAGAGCAGGTCAGCGAAATACTGTAAGCAAGAAAGCCCTTTCAGATCCCTGTCTACCAGAAGACAGCACCAGGTAGGCTGGAGAGGGCTTTGGATGGGGACACTGCTGGCATGAGACTTTGAAGAAGCTCTGTGAATTGTGATGTTTGCTCAGTCATTTTGCATTGTCTTTGTCTGAACTCAGCATGGTTTATGGAGTGGTGGGGTCCGGCTGTTGTGGGCTGTGGCATTTGGCATTTGGCATTTGGCATTTGGTATTTGGCATTTGGCTATGCTGGTGCTGAGCTTTGGCATGGTGTGAATCAGTAGTAACTGGGACATGTGGTGGGTGTGGGTTTAAGATGCTTTTTTTCCCTAGTCTCTTCCCAGTAATGTCCCTTCTGCCTTTAGCTGAAATGTGCTTCATTTGTGGTTTGAAATGCTGCTTGGACTGCAATAATTAATTATGACAACATTTAAAATCCAGTCTGGTTTACATAGGAATGTTGACAATGATCCATGGTCCGGCTAGAGCACAAGCCAGAAAGGCAATGTCTCCAGTTGGTGCAATCCTTGCATGGCCTTTAAGGTGTAAATAGGTGTATGTGCCTTTTGTGTATGTTAGTGCACAGGGCTGTGGGACTGCATTCTCTTCCACAGGGTACAGCTGGGGAAAAGGCATGGATAACAACTCAGTGCAGAGCTTTGTATAGGCAGAAATTGCCACAATTTGAATTTGAAATAAATTTGTGGGGCTGTTTGCAGGAACATTTGGAGGCTCTCAAAAATGTCAGAGAAAATACACACTTCCAGTGTGTGAAATGTCCTGGCAGAAAGCTTAGCAGAAAATAAACCAAAACTTTCACCAACTTCCACCAGCTGGAGCTGTTACTGTAGCTGCCAGCCTGCCTTGGTTCAGAAATTGCCTGCTGCTGCTTGATCTGTAGCACTGCTGGGGTTGAAAGACACAGTGAAAGGGAGCTCTTTAAGTTCTCAAAATGTATTATGTGTGAAAACATTCAAATATACACTTAATTTCAAACAAAACTGTTGAGAATCAGTTTTTTTGCTGTTTGCAGACATGCCAGGAACTCTGCTCTCTCCTGCAATAGCTAATTCTATAACTTAGTCAGACTGGGGATGTTCCAGCTCCTCTTAAAAGCAGTGGAAAACTGCTGGTGGAAGGTGGATTGGGCTCATTTGGTACCCTGTTGAAATTTGTGGTGATAGACCAAAACAGACAAAGATAACAGCCTCAGACTGTAAATTCGTTGGGGCAGGGACTCTCTGTTTGTGTGCATTGTGTAGTGTTGAAGACATTTGTCGACACTTCGGAAATAATGAATAATGCCAGTGTGAGGAGGAAATCTCTCCACTCAACCCTAGGTGTTTCTGCTGCTAAGTGTTGAAAGAGAAACACAGAGCCCTGAACTTTGAAGACTTGGCAGGTGAGGAGAAGGAAAAATCTTTTCACTTTCCATTTAAATTTCAGCTTAATCTGCATTTGTTGGGTCTGGTAAAAATATTTGAGCTTTTAATTTAATGTTGTTGGTTTTGGGAAAACTTCTTGGGATGCATGGCATGAAAACACCTTAGATATGAGGCAAGGTTTTGATTTAATTTCGATTTTCATCTGTTTTCCATTACAAACCAGACTAATTGCAGTAAGATTCTCTGTGGTAAAAAATACTTGGGGAAGTGTGAATTTGAAAGTTCTCTCACTTTACAGTAACTATAAAAACAGTCAGCAAACAGGTTTCAAAATGATTTAGTATGGAAGGGAGCAAAGTCTGGTTGTCTTCATAGTAGCAGGATTTCACTGGCACTATCAAGTTTTCAAAGTTCTCAAATTCAGTCTATTCATATCTATATAAAAGTTTCCTTGCACACTTGAGTTGCATTTATTCCTATTTTATAGACTTGTAAAATTGAAGCATGAGCTGCCGTGGCCCTGGTATTTGAAGTGCCCACGTTAACTGTCCACCATTCTCTGTTAATGGCTGATAGATAGGTGTGCTCATGACAGAAAACTGCTTGTTTAAAAGAAAGAAAAGTTAAAAAATAAGGGGGGGTGGGATTTAAGCAGTGCTTATAGAACAGGACTGAAGGGACCCTTGGCATGGTTTTTCCACTTGTGCTATAAATCTGGACATTGAATGATCCTGATTTTAAAACAACGCTGTATAAAAGCACTCAGGGAGTAGGCTGAAGGAGTGAAAGGCAAAGATATCTCCACTGTCAAAGATAGTGTGTCAGGGGTTTTTTGCCTTGATGATATTTTTCTTTGGCTACAGACTTGTCACAATTTTTACTTTATTTCAGATAGTGTCTTAGGAGGCAGTCACAGGATTTTAAGCTGCCATAATAAGAAACTGGCATTAAATGTCTGCACCACGAAAAATAACATTGGGCTTGTATTTGTGCCTTATTTTGCTATTTTTTTGTTGGTTGGTTGGTTGGTTTGGTGGTGTGGGGGTTTTTTGTTTTTGATTTTGTTTTTGTTTTTGTTAGAGAAATATTTGAATCAACTTTTGCACTGAAAAAGATGAAGTAACTACAAAACAAGAAACCTCCAAAGAGCACCATATGTTGGGTTCTGTCCTAGGATAGATTTGTAGGGAAAGTCTTAATGGGACACATTAATTGGTAGTGTATGCCCTTGAGAAACTCTGGCTTGCAGTGTAAATGTCACATAATGTGTATTAGGTGTGGGGAGCTGGGCTGTGGTCCTGCTCCCTCCTTCAGGCGTAGCAGAAGGTAAAAGCCCTGGTGACTGTGACGACTGAGACACACATGTGGGACAGCTCAGTTTTCTCTTTGAGACAGCTCGGGTCTGCCTAGCTTAGCCTTCTGTTTTGAAAGATCCATCTGCATCAATGCTTAACAACACCTGGGACCTTCAACATGAACAGAGCAAAAAATTCTGGCTCCCTTATTTCCATGAGAAATAGTGATTCTACAAATTTTTTAATTCATGCAAGTCTCTTTTTGGGGATCACCCTGTGGAAACAGGCTCCTGTGCACTTTGTGCTTATCAGTTCATGATACACTATTGTTCTGTATGTGTTGACATCATTTGTGTAGCTGTTGAGAGAAGCAGGAAGGGAGCTGAAATGCCAAGTGAATTTTGAAGTCGTTATCATCATGTGGAAGAGGGACAGGTGTCACATGAAAAGTGACAGAATTGACAGGACAGGATCTTGTGGCTTAGTACTTCTGAAACACCAAGTAAACAGCAAGCAAATATTTACAGAGGCAAGGAGAAAAGGGGTGTCAGATTTGCTGTCTTCATGAATCCAGGCCCCCAGGATCCCAATGGAAGCTTTTCTGTATTGTTTGTATAGAAACACGCTGTTCCTCTTGCTGTCTCTGTGGTTTTGTGGATGGTTGGTTTTGATATTTACATGTTAAAAAACCCCAGTTACTGGTCTTTATGTAGTGGAAAGTTGGGTCTGAACTGTGAAGCGTGAATACATGTGTGGGCATTTCCAGGATCTGGGATTCTGTAATTAGGAGGTTTTGGTCTGGGCCTGTCTCTAACTGTAGCTGAGCAAGAACCTCCCCACTGTTAACTTCCTTTTGCAATAGAATACAAAAACCCCAAATCACCTAAACCATAAAAAACCTCTCCAGGTGACCTAATGAGTTGTCATTAGGAGGTGATTCTCTCTTGTATGAATTTTAAGCTCTGCCAGGAAAAAGGTATTCTCTCTGATAATATTTCCTATATCCTGAAGGGTGGAGCCTCTCCTTTTGCTGGATGTTACACCCTGTCTTTCCTCAAAGAACCAGTCCTGATACAAAGAGGATAATGCTGGTCGGGCAGTAAGCTACATCAGCTGAGGGAGTGAGTCCTTCCTATAGTGAATCTGTGATGCTGCTGTACTGGAATGTGTAGAAGGAGCCAAGAAACAGTTATGGGAGAGTAAAATTGCAGTGTTTGTTCTGGAGACAGGCAGGAAGGAAAAAACACATACAAAGCGATCTTGGTATGCATGTGTATGACATAGCAGAATACTCTTTAGGCACATGACACATTTGATTACATTAAAAATCCTTTTGTTCCCTTTTCTTCCCTTGCTTTTTATGTTGGGTACTATTCTTGCTCTAGGGGTGAAGGATGGAGATGGGATGTTAGATCTTCAAGCCTTCAGACCACAGAAACCTGATCAGCTGCTTTTTCGTTTGTTTCTAGGACTGCAGAATTTAAAAAAAAAATAAATTCTGTGTGAGGTATAGGATTGTCTTTGGGATAGGGAGCTCCTGTGACCCGACTGAGCCAGGCACTCTGAGAAAGAGATGAAGACTAGAACTGTGTAGGAGATAAATGGGGAAGGAAAGTGACATTGCCACCTTAATTTTTTGTTCTCTAAAGTCTTCTTGCCTTGATTGTAAGGGATAAGTTTTGCATTTCATTGGCAGATCTTCATCCTCTCCCCTTCAGGGCCCATCCAGAACAGTGAAGTACCCAGTATTCTTTGGACCTCCCTGAGAGCTACTTGTTACTAGTTTTGAAGTCCCCTGCTGATTGCAGGCGCAGCAGAGATAGGAGCTTTGTTGCCTAATGCTCTCCCGGCTCTGTGTCCTTCTGGGGCTCCACCTGTCAGCACAGAGGATGTGGCTAATTTGCTTGTTTCCACCCTCACAGGAAGAACTGCTTGTACTGATGATGATTTCCAAGTGTGGTGTTTTGTGGTTACATTATTGCTTCTGCCTGTAATTTCTCATACTCTGGCACACAGGTTGTTTAATAGCATCCTTGGGTTAACTCCATGATGACGAATTTGCTGAGACTGCACAGACTGCTCATGTCCTGTGGTAAGAAGCTGAGTGGTAAGGATTGATTATAGACCTTAGTGCACGGTTAGGGTTAGGGTTGGGTTGGCCCTTGCTTTACTATGGAGTCAGTGTGTGATACTAGGCATCCTTCAAGGGAAAGCAGTGGAAGAGTCTGTCCAGGCCAAGCAGAGGCCTTCATAGACATCTCCAGAGTGGGCTGGCACCCAGGACCTGCCCCGTGAAGCAAGTGTCTGGGATTCCTCCTGCCAGCCCAGGCTGAGAGAGCAACACAGCCAGGCTCACCCCCTCTGCCTTCGCTCGTACAGTCCATGGTGGCAATGTGCAATGCAGGGGCTGCTTCTGTCTGCGGAGTTTTCTGAGCAGCCGAGAGCACATCACCCTTCAGCAGCCCAGCCAGAGTCCTTCCTCTCCCGCTGGCAGATTGATAAGGAGAAACTTTCTTCCTCCACGACTAAGTGCTGCTCTGATTTACTGCAGCTCTTCCTCAAGCACTTCCGGAGGTCAGAGGGCTGCAGACATTAGCCCATAATGGAAGACCCGAGGTCATGTGTAACCAATGCTGATGGACCTGGGTGCTGTGCAGTGCGGCTGGGAGTAAATAAAGCTGTCCCCTGACTTGCTTTGTAAAACCTCTCACTAATGTGACACAGAGGGGAGGATGGAAGAATAATGGATGGTTCTCATCAGAAGAAATATAGTGCCCAGTGGCTTGTGAAGTGAGCATGTTTATCTGTTATTCTTGCGGGATGCTACCCTGCGGTGCAGCTGTGTTCCCTGAGCAGGCTCTGGGGGCCATGCAGGCTGAGGGCTGCACTGCTCCTGCCCAGGCAGCCTTTCCTCAGCCCACCTTGCTCCAGCCTTGTTATTTACCATTTGTAATGGAAACTTAGAACATTTCTAATGAGATAACTACATTTTAGTTCCAAGAGCACTGTAAAAATCCTGTACCGCAGTAACGCTAATCTGTATTTGACGACCTGGGATCATTAATAATCAGTACAAATTAACTCAAGTTAGGTTGACTGTGATAAAATTCCTGATGGTCCTTGTTTCAGTAACATTTGGAAGCCGCCAGCTGCAATCACTGCTGATAGAAGGAATTAAAAATGTGGGTGTCCTGTGAGCAGAAGTTCTTTTGGTGGTAACTGAAGGACTGAGCACCATGTGCAAGGAAGTGGACCCAGACAGCATGCAGTACTGTATGTGCAAATGAAGGGGCTAATCCTAAAGGCAACAAGATTTTCTGCATTTCAGTGCAGTAAATCCCACTAAAATCCATGTCAGGGCTCTTGGAGGTTGGCTCTGAGGCTCGGCAGCTGCACACTGCTATCCCTGAGTGGCTGAGCAGCTGTGGACTAGGCTGCTGCAGGATTGTGAGCTGGAGGCCTGAGAACCAGCCACCCTTGTGCTGTGTGAGCAGGACAGGGGAGAGAAGAGCTCAAATGGTGATGGAGGTACCATGCATTAAACATACTGGTTATGACTGCAGTGCTGAATGCCTGTGCTTGGTGCTGCTCTGTCTCTGTGTCAATGCCATCTAGGAGATCTGGGAAATCCCATCTTTAGTGCTGTGTTCACTATTGGTTGACTCATAATCAGAAGAGGTAGGTTGATACTGGAGGAGGTACGGAGAAGACCTCCTAAAACGATCAGGAAATTGTACTGTTTGGAGATTTTATATACAGAATTTGTCTTATTTTGTCTAGCAGAATAAATAGCAGAGGGCTGTGGCTGTGCTCTCCCAGTACACTGGGAGTAAATTCAAGGGAAGCAGGTGATTCATTAACACTGAGAGATGGTGTTCTGTATTTTAGTGAAAGCCTTAAGGACTCATAAGTGAGTTGCAGACAGACCCTTGGATGGGGTTTTTTGCCCTCTTGGACACTTTTATAAAAATCTGGCACATCCACTGGTTCTTCCCAATTATACACACACACCCACACCCAATCTGCAGAAAATTTACAAAACTGAGTTAGGCAGGATGCCTTTCTCTGGGCATGGAGCCTGTGTTGTGTATGTGTGTAATTGAGACAGTGGGCCAAAAATTCCATGCAAATATATTGGGCTTTATTGGGCAGGATTTTTACATCTGAAAAAGAGAGCTCAAAAGATGGGAAGCAGTCTTTTTGAATCTTACTTGAAAACAATAACCATGCTTAGCACCTCCATTCATCCAGTAATGCCCCAACAGGACCTGTCATCAAGTGGTACTCAGACCTGCTCGTGTCTGCTGCAGCTTCATTACTGGACATTAGGTCTATTTATACTGCTTTGAATGCTCCACGCAATTCAAGTCCCGAGGAGAAAGACAAGCTCAATAGTCCGCACAGCGTTTGTTTGCCTGGTGTTATCACCATCAGCAAAGGAAGCAATTTTCACAAGCAGCAGGAGCAGGGAGCCCCTCCCGGCGTGGCCGCGGATCCTGTGGTGGCTGCACCTCCAGTGCCTGTGTACCGCTCACACCTGAGGCCCGCCCTGGCAGCACGGAGGTGATGACAATAGGTCTGTAAGCTAAACAAAACAACGGAATAAAAGGTGCTGAAAGCCAGCGGCAGGTGAACTGCTAAGAACAAACCCACATGCCCATCACCCCACCTTCAAGACAGGCTGAGCTGTGGCTGGGCAAAGCTTATCAGTTCAGTTAACACATGGTCCTTTCCCCCCTCCCACCCCAACACCTCCCTTCCCAATTTTCAACAGTTGTTTGATTACTTGTGTGGTACAGCTACAGAGAAGAAATTATTGGCTGCCCCCGCTTCCTCCTTCACACAAAACAGGGAAAGCGGCTCCACTGGGGCTTTGTACAGTAGCCAGGTGCTGTTGGGTCGTTGGTCACTGCTCTCTTCAGGAAGGTAAATATTGGGCTAGAAGCAATTACAGGTGTGTTCAGAGGAGCAGCACATGGTCTGCGGCTTTCACACCCTCGCGGGAACCCCAGCATGCATTTGCATGTCTCCCACTGAACCAGCTCTTGTTGGTGTGTCTTCAGCAGTAATTGGGTCAAGTAAACATTAGGCTCTGACACTTGGAGAGATGGTGCACACATGAAGGTGCACTTTGCAGGGGCTGAAGTGGTGTTTTTTTTTTGCTCCAGCCTGGTTAATGGCAGCTGTGTTAGGAAGAAAGCAGATAATCCAGCTGAGTTGACCTGTGTTCCAAGACTGCTGGTGTCACCAGAACTGTGTGCACTCCAGCAGTTTCTGGAGCATATTTCTCTCCTGCTACATGCTGCCAAGTGCTTGCTTTACTTCAGTTAGATTTTCAAGGAAGATGAATGGAATGAGAGAAACTCTGTAAGTTTTCCCTGTGGCAATACACCTTCTAAAACACCTCTCATCTAAAAGGCCAATGACACCTGGCTGCAGAGGCACTGGGTTTCAGGAGAAGGCCTTCCCTGAGGTGGAAGCAGTGATTCTTAGAGATAGATGAGAACAATTGTCACGATTTGTGTGTCATTCGATCTGTGTTCACAGGTGATGGCAGAGTCTGTACTAGCTCTTACCATGTTTCACTGCTGTGGAAAGAAATCCCTGCTCCATGGTGAGGAGTTGTGTAGAACCTGGCTAGCAAGTGTTAATATTATGGTATCAGCCCCAGCCTGTGTCATCTATATGAGACTGCAGCAGACAAACCCAGCACAGAGAGCTGACAGGGTAAACAGGGAGGCCAGATAAAGTACTGCAAAGGGAGCAGAGGCACAAAGAAATGGAGTAACAGGGTCAAGGTCACACAGCAGGTCAGAGTTGGGCCAGGTCCCGTGGGTCCCAGGCCGATTCACTGCCCAGTGCAACCGGCAGCCTCACACACTCCCTTCTGCAGACAGACACACTCTGGGTTTGCTGTTTTAACAGCTGCAAGATTTGCACAGGATAGGTTCAGGTTATGTGATGTGTTCTTCCAGCTTCTTAATAGGAAAATCCAGGCAGCACAATGGAAACTTAGGCGCTTTTTGGAATAGCTTAGCATGGTGTTAAATCAGGTTTGTACTTGCACAGCACTGTTCATGCAGTCCAGAATTTCATGAATAAAAAAAAAGCAGGGCCATTTCATTGCAGCTTCTGTAGCAGCNGAGAGGAGAGGAGAGGAGAGTAAATCTGGGATACACAGATTTTTAGAGCTTCTGTGAATCCAAATGGTTCTTGGGGATGGCAAGGCAGAGAAACCTTTTAATATTTTGTCCCTGCTAGATATCTGGGTGGTATTGCCCAGTGATGAAGGGAATAGAAAGGGACCCATTTATCATCTCTTCTATTTTTTCTTTTTATTTACTTTCCTTTTAAAAACACATTAAAAAAATTAATTCAGTGCTGGGGAAAGGTGACAGATTAACAGCCCTAGAGATTTCAGCACTCTGTTTATCCTCTGAGCAGAGAGCTCTGAGCATTCCCAGTGCTGCTCCAGCACTGTGCCCCAGCCCTGACCTTAGGGAGCAGCTCCCAAGAGTGCAGCTACCCCATCCCTCCATCCCCTCTGGCCTCCTGGAGCCACATCCTCTCAGATGGAGCAAGAGGTGCTGCTGGCAGTGTGAGTCTGTGCCAGGGACTCCTGCAAGTGAGGAGATAAATGATGATCCACATCTAGACTGCTCAGCAACAGGTTGTGTTTGTTCAGGACAGCTCTGCAGGGTTGTTGCTCCAAGTCCTCCAGGCCACACTTTGACATGTCAGTCCGCTTTCCAATTTGCAGTCTTCTCCCTCTAAGGAGGGAAAGAAAGCTAATCCTGTGAGGGTACAATAAAAAAGGTCTTTGGGATGCCCAGGTATCTGTGGATGGTGCTTTTCATCTCACTGAAGTGCAGCTAAAGTGTGGTTTTGACAGTTTGGGCATTTGCAGCTCCTGCCAGCTTCTGGAGAATTTTTGGATGCACTATACTCATATGGTTTTATTTAGGGAATAAACATGCTACACAAATCCTAGCATTAGGTTGCCAACTTTGAAAAGGTAAAATTCATTCCCCATCCCTCCAGCCTTTCTCACTGTCATACTTGGTTAGATTTTGTTTGATAATTCTCACTATGGGTCATTTCAATTTCCCACCATAAAGGCCTTGTGTAGTTACCTTTTCATCAGCTCTGGTGTTTGGAATAACCCTTTGCAAACGAGGTATTTCCCTCTGCCATAAAGCTGGAGTGTTTGGGAAAGGAGAGCATCCTTCACAAACCACTCACCATGGGTCAGGATGGGGGTGGCACTGGGGGGGTAAAGCTTCCCAGTGCACATAAGCAATACCTCCTTGCAATTAGTAATGCTGCCACTGCCCCCTCCCCTCACTCAAGAAGTGACATTCCAAGACATGCATTTGGTGTTTGAACTACCCTGTCTCCTGGACCCAAGGGACAAGGGCTGGGACAGCTCTGTGGGAGGCCCTGGTGTTGAATCCATTTGGCTTGTGTGCCCAAGGGGCCTTCCATCATCACCTGCCTCCGTCCGAGTGAAGGCATCCAGGGCACCAGGTGGTACTCAGGAATTTTATCCTGTGTGTGTTACTCTGGGAAGAGACTCCTCCCTTGCTTTGCTGCCTGTGGTATCAGACGATTGACCCCATTCCCCCTTTTTGCTGAAGGGGCAGAAATTTGATAATGGCCTTAATTATGTCTGAACATTAAACAAATGCTCTGGATCATCACTGCTGTATCCACTTGTCCATAATTACCAGGACTGGACATGGTGGCTTCAAAGGCCACCCAGTTATCATTTATGTTTACTATAAACACAGCAGCTGTTTTGAGTTACGAGGGTGGTCATTTTCCTGGAATTTGATGAGCCAGACCCTGAAATCCTCACCTGACACCAGCTCTCTCCCTTCTCTCCTTTCCTTCATGAAGAAAATTCAGTATGGGAGTGCTCTATGCCACTTAAAGAGGGAGGAATGGGTGGACTGTGCCTCGTACACTTTTGGGTTTTGCAGTTTTTCCAAGCTCCCTCTGAATTCCAGTGAACTGCTCTGTGTTTGTGGAGCTCTTCCATGTTTGCTCATTTGGCAAGCCACCAACTACTAAGAAAAAAAATAGGATTGGATCAGACTTAACTGAAGTGTTAAAAACTTCTGCTTTTTTGAATCACTTTGCAAAATAGGTGAAAATCCACTTTGCAATCGTGCGAATTGATGAGGTCTTATGATGTGTGAGTTCATAAACCACACACTGCACTGTGCACAGGGGAGCTCTGGGTTTCAGAGTGTGGCTGGTGTTGCTTGGACTGTGCTTCCTTAAGAGGGGACATGCACTATAGCTTTACCTGTGCCACTAGGAATGAGACTGTCCTGTCTTAACTCAATGCACAGGACATTCAAAAAAATGTTCTGTCTGTTGTTAGCATGGTCTGAGGCAAACAACAAACCCTGCTGCAAGGTCAGGAAGAGCAGAAAGCTCAGACAATTATAAAGCTTTGGAGCTTTTGAGAGTTCAGAACAGGTTGATGTTGCCCATGGCTTTGGTGTAATCTCTACAAAATTACAAATTGGTAACTCATGATGGCAGCAGCAGAGTGTAATTTATGAACTGCCTCTTACGGCCTTTCGTGTCGGTGCAGTGGAACTTAGTTGCTCATAGTTCAGCCAGAAGACATGGGACTTTTCCAAGTTTTTCTCTTAGCTGAAAGTCTTCCATCTGGCACAGTTTAAGAAATGCCATCAGAGTGGGTTTTTAAACTAGTTTGTTGCTGTGTAATCCTTCCTGATTTTTGCTCTTACTGAATTTTTACCAGGGGAAACTCAAGTTCAGTGGTTACAGAATGGACTGTAAACACAGATGGGCTGAAAGGGAATGAAAGGACAGCAACATATTTTGTTGCTGTGATAGCACCAGTTCATGAGAATTGAATTATAACCTGGGGAAATTTCACACCACTGCTGGAGAATAGAGCTGTGCCCATGCACCCGTTCTAGAGGCCAAACACAGACTCCTCCTTCAGGAAGAGAGGCATGATGGAGCCACTGCTGTGCAAGTCTTATGCTTTCTATGTGTGGAAACAGTGCATTCAGCCTCCCCCCACCTTCCCTGGTTTGTGTGCAGTTCCTGGGAGCAGAAAGGCAAACCACAGGGGACTGCAGATGTGCAGCTGGTTGGCACCTGCAACCTGACTGCAGGTAATGTGGGTCTGACTCAGTTATTCATCGCTGGGAAAAGATGCCTCATCTTATCTATAAAGGAAAGAGCAAATTGGCTGGGTTTTGCAGCAGGTAACACATATCAGGATGATGTATTTATAACGGGAGGAAAGAACAACACAGCCAGTGCCTATTTATTTATTTTTTCATGAATTACAAAGGCTAAATAGACTAAACACTCTTTCATTCCAGGAAGAAAAGCAGTGCCGGTACATGGAATTGAGAAATTCTGTGAGGTTCAGACCATTACATTGTTCTCCTCCCAGTCAATAACTGAGATAAATCACAGCCTCAAACAACAATGTTCACAGAAAAGCTCTGGAGACACAGCTACAAAGCCAGCTTTGTGAGAGAAAGCTCTTCTCTAAGACTTACTAAAAGCTACGTTAGCTGATGTTGTCATGCTATGGCAAGTGTATGTGTTCTGTGATGAGTGGCATGTAGATTATCAGCAGTTTGTGTGTTGTCAGTATTTGCAAGTGAATGTGTTTCATGTAAATTGAGAAAGATGTGTTACACATCTGGAACGTTGCCTCAGGTCTCCTGCAACCTCCAAGGCTTTTTGGCTGTGCATTGGAGCCAGGGGCAGTTAATATTTTCATGTTCTCAAGGTGAGGATTTCAGTGACGTTCCCAGAGGACTAGAGAGGGATGAACGATGCAGTGCTCTCCTGCAAAGGTACGAGTTCAAGGAGAATAAGGAATAGGGAGCTGAAAGGAATGATTTGCAATATAAAATGTCAAAAAGACAAAACAAAAAAGTGTCTAGCAATACTGTACTGCAAAATGAACTTCATGTAGGAGATAAACATCAGCGAATAGGTTGCATAGCCTTGGCAACATGACAGAATGGGTGCCCAAATATTTGATGTTTTTCATTTTCAGCCCTTGCGAAAGCCAAGAGCCAGATCAGACACATGAAATGTTTCACTTGTTCTCAGGACCTGGCCCACCTCCTCTTTAGCCCTCAGCCCTCCAGGCCTGTCAAATTGCAAAGGATCAGCTGGAGCAGGTGTCAGAGGAGATGTATCAGTGCAGAGTTTTGCTGGGGTTTCTCAGAGCAAGTGGCAGGATCTCTTTTATCACGCTGAGCCTTCTCCTGTCAGCGAAGCAGACGGATGAAATTTCCTTCTCTGGAGACCCCCTCTCTGTCGCTGTGTAGCCAAAGGATTTTGTAGGCTCCTTTACTGTCTTAATTCTCATCAGATTTGCATCATTATTCAGGCCTAGAGAAAAAAAAAAAGGGCATAAGGCTGACCTTAAAATAAAAATCTCTCCACAAACCCCATATGAAGAACCTCTGATTTTGACATGTTTGGAAATATTTTGGGATATTTTGCTTCTGAGCATTTGGAAAGTACAGACTGAGCTGTTTCGTACTAAATTCTACAAATGCTAAACATCTGGCTCTGCTGACATTACTTCAGGTATTCATTCTGAGTCATTTAGTGTAGAGTGTGTTTGAACTTATAAAGAGCAAAGGTGCTTTCTATATTTCAATAAATGTGCTTAAAATGCAGTAATGGTGCTGTGGGTCCAGATTTGGAATGCTCCAGGGAAAACCTGGAAACAGAATTTCATTTCAGCCCTCCATAAAAACTGGGCACTTTTGGACCGTGTTCAAGTTTGATTTTTGGAGTGCTTTAATTTTGGGGCATTTCAGCCTGGATTGTCTTTATTTCCTACCCTTTGAGATAGCTGAAAGATTGCTCAAGTGTCAAAATGCATTGAACATGAGAATTAAACCCTCACCTATGACCTTTATTCTTTCTCTCAGGTAGTTTGGAATTAGTAGAACTACTAATTCTGTAGTTTCAGAATTAACATGGCAACAAAGGTCCACATAGGGGAGGAATAATGAATTACAAACAGAATCTGGCACTCAGCTCTGGAGGGTGAATGAAGAAGACACAAAAGGTGCAGCAATGGTAGTTCTCAGGTGCTGCTGTTTCCTTGGGATGGTTTTCTGTGGTTCTTGTCATCATAAAGCAGAGGGGTTTTGCTTATACTTCTTTATAGACATAGTTAAACACTAACAAAAGGCAAGAAAAAGACCCCTAAATCAGAAAGCGGAGTATCCTTGGTGCCCTGTGGTGATTAGCCAGCAGGACCTCTCTGTTTCAAGGCTATAAAAATGATGATGAGAGGAGGAACTGGTGCCCTGCCATACTTTGTTGGGGATGCTGATTTGCACACTCGTGTTGCAGTCATTGCTGAAATGTGCAATAAAACACATCAGCTACTTGACAGGACATTAGGCCATGATGAAGAGAGTCTTGGAATGAGCAGCTCCCCTTGCAGGCTGGCCAGGCCTGGCATCACAGAGGAATGTGCCCAGTGCAAGTCCAGCTGCACACTGCTTGTTGCTGCCCTCAGCTAGAGGGCTCCAGCACCACCAACTCTGTTTTGCTTGCAGAGCAGGAATCCCACAGCTAAAGTATTGTATCCATGATTTATCCAGGATGCAGCCATTCTGTAGCCTTTGGTTCAGGGAGGCTCAATGGCTCCCACAAGAAGAAGCAGAACTAGGAGGAAGGCTGGGAGCTCAAGTTGACAGCTCCTACCAGAGGCAAGAATTGGCTTGTATTCATTTGATTTATTGTTTTCCCTTCTATAAATATAAGTTAGGAAATTCTTGCACTGATTTAAAACAAACAAACTTTCCCTACTGAGTGGGAAATTCAGAATAGCTGAATCCCTGTCCCTGCCTGTTATTCCAGGCAAAGGAATTGGTATTTGTTATGTGGAGGTGTATATTAAACACTTCTGATATTGAAAAGGAAAATGTCAACAGTTTTTATCTGTAAAAAAGAGATGTTGCACCATGGAGTTGTCAACCATCACAATAAAGGAGCAGTCCCACAGCCCAGCTACAAATACATTTACAACCAAATGCCAGCACAGTCCCTTGAAATGCCAGGGATAATAATATATGGATTTCATTTACCTTTTTTCATTACAGCTTCTAAAAAACCCTCTTAGGTTACAATAGAGACAATAAGGTTTGAGGGAAGAAAGCAGTTAAAAAGAATAAAAGAAAAGGTTTAACAGAGCCACAGGATTGAGGTATGTTTATTGGGCTGTATGAGACCTGTCCAGCTGGAATCAGCATCAGCAGTCACCCTGACGGGTGCTATTCCCGTGATGTCTCTATTCAGATGGGATTAGACGCCTGTCTGGCTGCTGGCTGAAAAATCATTATTTTTAGTGCCGTGTCCCTCTAGTCGGTTTTCGTTCCCCTCCTGACAACGTGCAGTTGGGATACACTTTATCTTCCCCCCTCCCCTTGTACCAGGTTTTGAACAAATAGAATTCTCTCTGGTTGTTAAGCAGTTCTCCCTGGTCCTTTTTTCTCGTTTCCTACCAGAGGGTGATGGATTTGGTAATTTCTAAAGACCTTCCCAGCTGTTTTGGACATGAAGACAAAAACAAGCTTGGAGAGATTCATCGATATTATGGAAGATTAGCCTGGGAGTTTAAGGATTTCTTTCAAAAAGAAATTTTTTTTCCCAGTTTGACTCTTTCCTGGTGTGCATGACTAAAACACCCATGATATGGGATCAGTGCAAAGACAGAGGGATCTAACCCTCAGCTGCTGTAAACCAGTGTTGCCCAGCAAAGTTCACTACAAGCTCCCCATGTTTACACCTGCTGGCAAACCACCCGTGACAGAGGCTGTGTGTCTGTCTGGGGCCAGGGAACACACACAGCATGGCATTCCCTTGCTGGTTTCTCATCCAGAGCCAACAACAAAGAAGGTGGCAATCTCTTTTCTTTGAGCCAGGGGTCCAAGTGTGGCAGCTAATTGGTGGCATTTGGTTTTCCTCTGCTCTCCCCCTCCCCTGCTCCTCACAGAGCTAGGCAAGCTCTCCCAGCAGCACTCGGTCTATGGTTGGAGGGCATAGCTGTCATTCCATTAGGCTTGGCTAGGCCTGCGTTAAAGCGTGTCATACAAATTGAGGGGATCCAGCATATTGACAGACAGATATTTAGCATGTAATTGCACTGAAAGTGCAGCACAAAAGCTCTGGGAGGTGGGAGAGTGGAGGATTTGGATTGCATGAGATCTAGTTGGAGTGAGGTTTGGACTTTTTTTCCAAAGTGCATTTGAGCTCTTAACAGGTGTGATGGTAAGGCATAAATACATCATCCCACAGCCACTGGGGCACTGTGTTAGTCCTCCTCCAGCCTGCTTTGTCCCCTTGAAGAAATCCTGTTTGAGGCAGTATCTGTTACAGACCAAGCAAAACCATCCCATGGGCTGGTGCACAGCTCCCACCCGCTTGTGCTCAGATCCTTTTCTCAAAGGAAGCTGAGCTGCACATCTCTGGCCCTGTCCCTGCCTGACAGCCTCCTGCCTCTCAGCCATGCAGCAATGAAGCCCAAACAGCTCATGCACTACAGCTTTCTTAATCACAAAGATAGAGCATAAATTATCATGTATTGGGCAGTATAAAAAAAGAATCATTTTAATTTCTAGGCTTTAGCATTGGTCATTAAGGACCAATTCTAGTTCTGCTGAAATTCTTGTTTCCAAATGCAACCAGGGTTGTTGTTACTTGATTCTCCTGGTGCCAGTCTGCACGCATCTGCCCTACTAGGGCTTTTAGGAGCCAAGGCTTTTAGTAAAGGCATTGGGTCTTAGAGTTCAAAATTCATCAGTGACTTTTACAAAGACATCTCATGCTCCCAAGTCATGTTATTTTTAAAAGCTTGGCACTGAGTGGCTGTCAGCTGGTGGCATACCTGGGACATGGGCCCCAGGTCTGCTGGCTCAGGTGCTTCTCTTCCTTGCACCTGCCATTCCCCAAGGACTGAGCACCAGTGTCTGCAGACTCTATGACTTATCTCAGCCAGAACTACTAAAGTAAAAATCACATATTGACTTCAGAAAAAGCATCTGAACTGGAACATGCCCAAATAATCCCTCAAGCACTCAGTGGCCTGAGGTGGGAGAGCTCTTCAAACATATTTTTTTGCCGTGGTCATATGATGTGACTGAAAAGGGAAGGAATCACTGGCTTTTAAGTCTATGTGGTAGGGCAGGTTGAAGATTAAGCTGCTTATGTCAACTAATGGGGAAATAGATGTAAACCAGTCACTGGTTCTGTGCTGGAGTCAGGACCAGCAGTGAGAAAACGAAATAGTGCTTTTGGGCTGCTTCTTTGCACCACACCTCTGTTTATATGCTTTGCTGAACTGTACCAAACCACCCCTAAGATGGAGCTTGTTAATGCTAAACTTATAAGAAGAAGCTGTTAAAACAGGCTTCTGAGACTTGATTCTGAGTTTATTTTGAGCTTTACTGATGTTTAGAATTTTTAAATCTGTGGTTTTGAACCTAGCTAGAAAGCAGCAACAAAGGGGTGCAAAAGAGTGGGAACACTTTAGTTAGGAGATTTCAGGGACAATGACAAGGCCATGGAAATCTTAATTGAAGTTATTAATTTACACAAAATGGTCCTCTCTTAACTCCCACCAGCAGCTGAGCAAAGACAGCATTCCTCAGTGGTCAGAGCCCAGGACTGGGTCTGGAGGTGTGCATTAGGTGCTGTACACACATGTAAGAGGGAATGTTCCTGTCACTGCTCAGCCTATGTGGATGATATAATATTGTAAGGAGCTGGATGGAATGTAGCAACAAGCAGTGTGATTGATCATTGATGATAAGCTCTTGTCATGTTCACTTGATTTAGATTGTTTTAAGTGTATCATTTACTGATGTACCATTTAATGTCTCTGTGAGAGAGAGAGGGGAGATTCCACAATCAAGGGGGGTTTTTGTAAAAAATGCTGTTTTTTAGTGCATTCATTTTTCAATGCTCAAACTGAGAAAGTTTAAAGGGGTCTAAATTCTACATGTGCCATGTTATTCAAAATAGGACGATACGCTTGAGGACCTGGATCCACAGATCTCTTCCTTGTTAAAGCATAGCTTTTCTAAAACTTGTGCAAGAACTGTAAGGGAGTGGGCAGTGCAGATAGCACTTGTCCAAATGGGCACATCCCAGGGATGTAAGCAATGATGGGACATACTTTGGGCCCAGCTTATGCCAGGTGAGTTTGCAGTGGTTCCCTTGACTGGGATATCAGGACTCCGTTTATTCCAGTTTAACTGAGGTCAGAGGGGCACTGGAGGATTTCTGTGGTGCTTCAAGATCATCCAGAAGGAACAGTGCCAAGCTTTTATAACCTGGACATTACTAGTCCAGGGCTGTTGCTCTGCTGCTCACGGCCACACCTTCTGTGTGCTTCCTCTTTGTACAGCCTGGGCCCAGGTTGCTGTCAGGGAACATGATAAAGGAATAGAGCTGCAAGTGGGATCACGTTTCTCTTCGCTCCTTGTGTGTATGTGTGTGTGTCTTTGTTTGTTCTGTGCTGTAGCTCAGGGGGGCTCGTAAATCTTGGAGACGACTGAGGATTTTTTTTTTCTCCCCCTTGTATGACTGATTGTGCAAATTTATGTGTGGTATTTCTCTCCCCTAACCTCACTCTGTAAAAACGAGACAGGAGGCCAGTAAATTTGCAGCAGGAGCTGTGCAGGGTTGTGGGTCCCTCACCCCCTCCTCTTTGCAGCCTGAGGGCTGGCTGTTCCTTAAGAGATAATGATTTTGGTGTTTCTGCTGGAGGTGGGATGCTGTTTGCAGCATTCTGGTTTGCTGAATGAGCATGCTTTGACCCTCAGCTTCAGCACCAGCTGGTGTTAAAGAGAAAGGTGCTTTCAGGGGAAAGTTACACTCTCCCAGGTTAGTATCCAGTGTGGGGAAGGTGAAAATCTTGAGGTGTGGGTTAGAACAAGATATCCCAAAGAACACCCTCCACTCGGTGCTGAGACATGTCTAAGAACATGGTCTATTATCTCTCTATTATCTCTTGCAGTGACTGAGCTAAGAAAAGCTTCAGTGTTTCAGAAGTCTGTTGTGTTACAGGAGCAAGCTGGGGGTTTAAAAACTCTTCTAGAATCATAAAACTATTTGTGTGTTTACTTCTAATTCCTGAAATATTCCTGAAAGAGGCTCTGCTTGTGTCCATTTTCCTGAGGTAGAAGGATGCCTTGCACCCAAGCAGTGTTTCTTGCCTTTCCTCTGACTGATTTCAGCTCTATTAATCCCACACAGCTCAAGCTGTGACTGGGAAATGCAGCTTCAAGTCTGAATGCTACCCTGAATTTGAACTCCAAAAGGAGTATTTCCCCTGAAGAATAAGCTGTTGTTTTTAAAGCATTTACAGGTTTATTCCAGATTTATTCCAGCAGTAATTGCTTTAGCATCAGCAGCAAAAATGAAATTTTGGCTCCTTATTAGAGTTAAGAGGCAGAATAATCATTTAAGGTTTCATCTCCACATGAAGCCATAGCCATGTCACATGGCCCAGCTTAATCAGTTTTAAATGTCCTAAAACCAATCTGGTTTTAGCAAAGCTTATTAAATTCACTCAGTGAAGTACCTCTGTATCCCTGGGTGAGACCACATCTCATGCACTTGGGAGTTAGAGCTGTTCTGATAATCTGAGCCAGTTCCAGCCTGTGCAGGAGCACAACCAGACTTTTGTGCTGCTGTCCAAAGCTCCAGGTGGACTGTCAGGGCTGGGCTCCATGGGGGGGACAGTGAGGAGCTGGGTACACTGGGTGGGGCAGGGGTGAGTGCTTGTGACGGCTGGGCTGGGACCCTGGTACCTGTCAGGATTTGTAAGGAGGTCAAATGACACTGAGCTGGCTTGTTCATTTCAGTTTTGTCTTTCTGATTTGGAAATAACAAGGGTTCAGAGCCAAAACCTAGGACTTCTATCCTGCAAGTTGGTGCCTTGTTCCTTCCATTAGGACACGCATCAAAACTGATTGATCAAAAATGAAGTTTTATATTGAAACCCCAGTGTGAATTGAAGTGTGGACAGTAGCCTCTCACAGCTGTGTCTGTGTGAGCCCAGCGTGCTGTGTCTGTAAAGTCCATAGGTCAGATTCTTGTCCTGGTTCTGCCCTGGGTCTGTTATCAGACTATGGTCTGTCTCTTAACCCTCTGGATGACATTTTAAAGGGCACTTAATGGCCAGCTGCAACTAAATATCCAGGGAGAAGTGACTCCTCAGGACACCCGGGAGCTCCAAGGCCCTAGCTGCTGCCTTGGAAGTATGCAGGTAACAGTGCTTTCCAGTCAGGCCAGACTGAGTGAACACATCTGAGCCCTGTTATCCTTCCAGAGCATGAGGCTCACCTACTCTGAGCAGTATTTGGTTGCTAGAAGGACCGTGCAGACACTCATAAATCTTCGGAGTAACTCTGAAGCAGCTTTGTTGACAAATTGGCACCCACCTCTCCCCCCACCTCGCAACATGACTCTCGCACTCAGGGCTGCTAAGAGCTATTTCAGGCCCCGTAACAAATGAAATATTCATCTCCCCTTTGCCCTGGCAATTGCCTTCACACCACCCTTTTCCCTTCCTGCTGAACTGAGTTCTTTAGCAAAAAACCCCTAAGCCAGCAGTGGCAGCTGCAAAGGACAGGAGCAGGGTGACTGTTGCTCTCCAGCCCCTCAGTGCCACTGAGCCCTGGCCAGGCACCCGTCCTCTCCACATTGCCCTGTGACTTCACAGCCCATCTATTGCTGCTACAGCCTGGCTGAGAACTTGGCTCCAGGCTTCCTCTCTCCTTGTCATCCTTCCCCATCAACAAACCATTCCTTTTGTATGGCACGTGATCCAGAAGTCTTGACTGTTCTTTGTGTCTCTTCCCATCCACGTTTACCAAGCGTTGGGGCACCCAGGGCCTACCTTGTGACTTAGGTAAAGGGGACCTAAAGAGCTGTGGGGTGTGAGGTGTGTATTTAGCAGATGTACAGAGAAACAAAAGATTATATGTGGTCATTGTGCTCCATGCCATTGCAAAACACCAACTGCTGTATAGCATGCAGAATAAAGACAGCAGAGACTTTCTTTGAAGCCTTTGCTTTGACTATATTTTTTTTCCTCCCACAGTGCCAAAATGCTCTTAGACACACATCTGCCTTAAAAACAACAATCTCCTCTTCCATTAGCTCAGTTAAAGCTTTTCTGCAAGCTTTTCATTTTGAAAAGACAAGGAGAACCAGAAAAAGAGAATGAGCCCAGGACAATCAGACATGTGGTTCTTGTGACAAAAAAAGTAAATTGAATTTTAGTCAAGAAATGTGAGAGATTTAGAACAATACAGTTAGTACTTAGTGGAATAGCTGCCTGACAAGCAGGTAAAACCAGGGTAATCCTCCATCAGTATGTAAAGCAGACACAGAACAAGAGCAAAGAAAATAGAGAGCAGGCTCTTTGCTTGACAATTTAAATCCTCAGGGTACAATAGGTGTATAAAGCAGCACAGCAGTAGCCATGAGTGAGTGTATAATAACTTTCACTGTGGGACATGGGCATAACCTATCTAACACCAGTCAGTGCCACTGGGGATGTGGCCATAAAACAGACTCCTCTTGCCAGTGCAGCTGTGCACATGTTGTTGCTGTGTGGCATCAGCTAAAGCCCAGCATACCTGGGACAAATAAAGCTTTGCAGAGAAGAGCAGAGGCAGGCAGCTTTGCAACAATCTAGGAATGTTATGATATTCACCATTTCTTCCTTTTTTATGGAAGCAAGTGATGATTGAAAAAGCTAAACAGGCTCCAGCTGCCCCATACCGCTACATGTGCTGGTGCAAAACCTCTGAAGTTTCATTTTTAGAAGCTACCTGCTGTTCTTGCAAGAAGCTGTGTGTCAGATGAGACAGCAATGTTACTGCAGCCCTATGCAAAAAATATTAACCTTGTAAAACCAAAGAGTATTAAAACACTTAAATCTCAAAGAACTGATGATACAGCCAGCACAAATTTATTTAGCAAAATATGTTTGTATTTGCAAAAGAAATGCTGCATGTCTGCAATGCTTCTGAAGGGCAGGTTCTCAGAAGGGGAACCCCAAGCTCACTCACAGAATGACACACAATTTTCTCAGGTAGGACAATTTTCTGCGCTTGCCAGTCATTTTAAGCCTCACATACGGGTGGCTGCCTTTGTCTTCCAAGTGCCTGCTCGTACAATGAGATCTACCTGTTGTGTTATGACAGACAAGTGATTAACATGAGAAAGACAAATCAGATCTGATGTTGAGCTTCCTGGATATCTCCCTTGAATACCCTCACAGATGTTTCCTCAGAAGCAAAAGGAACTGTCTGTGCTCCTGGTTGCTCAGAGAAAAACATTTGTGATGGAGCTTCACTCTTCCTGTGGCGCTACAACTCTCTTGCCAAAGGATCGAGACATCCATGAGGGTCACTGTAACACAAACACTAACAGGGCATTGATCAGCTGCTGCCTCCACTCTGTGGCATGTTTGCAACAGAAAAAAGAGCTTGGGTTTGTGTCTCATGCAAAGGATGTGCTTTGGTACTGTTCCTTCTTCGATGGAGTTCCCATTCCTGAAGGCCTTGCAGTATCTCACTGGGCAGTAGTTCTCAGCTCAGGCCCAAAAGAGAACTCCAGAAGGCAACAAACCTATAAGCAAAGGCACTCTTTGTCCCCAGCCCCTCAGTGAAACGTAACTGGAAATACTTTTATCCTAGGAATGAAGTATAATTTACAAGTCAGAAGGTCATTTAAGTATATGCTTAACTTTTTTATACAAGAATTTAGATTTCTTTATTGGGTAAGGATGCCTTCCTGAACTGGGCACTAAATTGGACTTTTTTTGCAGCTTTTTCAATTACTTTCCCATTCAGATTAGTCTTTAGTGAGATACGTGATTTGATGAGTCCTCCAATTTTCCAATTCTTCAGGTGCATCCATTCTACTTTTCATGATTTAATAGCGGGGTTTTTTGGGTTTTTTTTTGTAGTGATGGTGCTTTTCACCTTTTATCCAAGCATCTCCAGTAACTTTTACTTAATTGTTTGATAAGTCAAAACTCAGCCCTGGTGTACCTGATACTATGTGTCATCCCTTTTTTAAGAGGCTAGGAAGCAAAGGAAAAGAAATTTAAAAATCAATACACAGCAAAAGAGCATTGAGGTAAGTCTCACGAGTCTGATGTCTCATTCCTCCCCGGCACTCGCTGCCTGTTGCAGCATTGTGTGAACCCTGCAGAGCCCCAGCTGTGGTGGCACCTGTGCAGCTCGGAGCCCGCAGTCCCTGTGCAGCCCACGGCCCTCCCTAGGACCTGTGGGATGCAGTGATGGAGCTGCCATTTACCATTGAAAACAAACAACAGGCTGTGGGAATAGAAGCAGCTTCCTTTTCCCTGCAGCCCTGTCAGGCCATTTTGGTGCCGGCCCGCAGTGCGAGGAAACCCGGAGCAGCCCAGGGCTCCCAGGCACGGCGCTGGCAGCCGGGGAGGAGCAGGAAGTTGGGCAGGGGCAAGGTCACCTCTTGACCTCCCATTCGGCAAAGAATGCAACTTGCTGTCAGGCACTAGGGAAGGCTTTTTTTCTTTCTGCAGTTAAAGATCCCTGAGGTTTCTGATGGGAAGGAGCTTACAGCATGATTTTTATTTTATTTTCTCAAGTGTTTTTTAAAAGAGGAGATGCCAATGACATGGTGTAATCACCAGAGAGCTTTGGAGAATGGCTGTTCACTCAATGGGTATACAAGGGCAAAATGCTGGGATTAGTACTTCATTATGCCTTTGGAAACATCAGGGTTCATAACTGATCTTGGCATAACGTGACCATAATCTTTTAAAATACAATGTTGTAACAAAGAGGGAAATGTAATCTCTCAAAAAATAAAATTTGTTCTTAATTTTTTTCTTAAAATGATGGGATTCCATTGCCATGTGGGTTTTGTAGCCATGTAAGTGAGAGCAAAGTCAGGTCCCAGTCAGACCTTGATTCAGCTCCTGTGGTTTGTTTGTGCCATCCTGTCTCTTGTCCTTGGAGTTGTGAAACCTGGAGCCAGTTTTACTGCCATTGTAGGGTGAAAACAGGGCTGTGTGCTTCGGAAACTTTGCTTTTCCTTGGTGAATCCCCTGCCAGTCTTGTCTGGTGAAAAGTTTTGTAGAGAAGTCATTCCTCTTCAGTGCCCCTCTATACCCCATTTCTTCGTCTTCACTGTCAAGAAGCTGTGACATAGGCAAAGGGATCTATTTCTATCTCGTTTTACAGCCAAAAAACCTTCCCTCTGGGTCAGTATCTGATAATGTGTCACAGCCACAGAACAGCATGGTCAGACTTGTCGCTCTAAGCACTTTGGAGATGTCATCCCATCTGAAAGTCATTCTTCGCAGAAATATCCATGGCCAAGAGGCAAACAACCTGATTTGAATGGAAACCTGCTGAAGAGTAAAGAGAAAGACAGAGTGAGAGTCCCAGCCTGGAAAGTATCTTACTAATACTTAGCAGGCAGCTCCCTGAAAAGAAAGCTGTCTGATTGTTTTAGGTATGGTCTCTTTTCCTGTGAGAAAGTAAAAATCTAAATATGAGGGTTCTTAAGTATATTATACCTTATGCTGGTGTAAACCTAATGCATATTGAACAGGTTCATAGATTACCTGTGGATTAAGTTCAGTGTTACTCTGAACACGATTTGGCCCTGGTGTAATGTAACTAGAGAGACTTTAAGGGCAGAAGAGGTCTGCTTTGTAACTGCAGACCGAAGATCTTCAGCACTGGCAAGATATCCAGCAATATTTATGGACAGGTCACAGCTCCCCTGCTCTACTGCAGAAAGATCTCCTATATTTTAAGTGTGAGTGATGGAGAAGCCCCCTCAGTTCCAGTTGTGAATGCCACTCACATTTAGAAATGAAACTCTTATTTCTCATATTAATTGAACTACTTGGAACTTAAATAACCTGAATTTCAGGGTATCTTCTCCTGCAAGAATGAAAAGATAATCCAACTTTCTGCTAGTGATTTCTGGAATTTTTTTCCAATGCTGGTATTATATTTTCTTCCATGCTATTGAAAAAGAATAGTGAAAAGGTTATTGAACTAAAAGCACAAGAATACATCTGTCCAGAATACTCCCAAAACCTCCCCAAATCCCTCCCTCTTAAAAATTCTTTTCATATTCTGTCTTTGAAGTGATTTCAGGCTATTTAATGCATCCTGCACAGATTTTTCTTAGTATTTTCTCTCACAATATCATGAAGAACTCAGTGTAATGTCTCACAGAATAGAGGTGCAGTTTGTTCCTCTGCTGTGTCTGCTCTGTGACAGAAAGTGTTTTGTGACATCTGCTAAGGGGTGTGAGTCTCCCTTTACCTGGCACTGCCTGACACCAGTGCTCACATCATTCCTAGCTCAGCTGCAGAAGAGGCATGCCAGCAATTCTGATTTATTTATGTTTGCTACCTCCAGAAAAGAGGAGGGGTTCCATGTTAAACACTGAGCTAGCCTAAAATCAGAATATATTTAATTTGCATCAAAAAGTGTTCAGTTGGCTGATTACAAAGTTGGAAGCAAGTTAGTTACAAAAGAAAAGCTTAATAAGAAAATCAGTTCTTAAAGCATACCTGAACCCTAGCCAAGGCACAGTGAGCTGTTGTGTAGCTATCACAGGTGAAGAGCCCACATCAGCTGAGCTCCACCTCCCTGCTAGGTTTTGCACTCTAGAGCAGACCAAGGCTTTGGACTCTATTTTCTCACACCAAAGGAACTTTGTTCATGTTTGTTTGTCAGTCAGATGTAACTTAGCTCACCCTAAGCTTGCTTTTGGTATCTAGGACATTAATTTTAGATTCTCCCCGGACAGCATGATGAAATAGGAGCCATCTCACAAGGTTTTCCACTTCAGTTTTATTAAAGGTTTAAAGTAGATAGGAGCAGCTGCAGACATCTCTTTGGTAAAGTTTTGGCAGAAGGCTGAGGCATGGTTTTCTGGGATGACCAGGGTTGGTGGGAGACCTGCTGGCTGTAAGGATGTCTGTAATGCTGTGCAACTTAAAGATCATTTAGAACACTTAGACACAAATCTTCAAACTCACGTAGGGATGCACATCTCCACTCAGCTGGTACATGAACATTTACATCAGCTCTGAAACAACATCTTGTACAAAGCACAGCAGCTCCCACAAGAAATATGACACCTTCATGTCTGGTGAGAGTTGTGGGTCTTTTAAGAGGTGGGATGGGGGGAAGAGGTTTGATACTCACAGTAGGCATTTACTGTTTGCACTGCTACCTGCTGGGGAGAGCTCAGGGTCCCAAGCAGGAGAAGACACCTGCATCTTCCTCTTTGATGACTAAGCCCTATCTGTTGCCTCTTCATTTCATGAGTGCTTGCCTAGGCTGTAAATGCACTGGGACTTTACAGCTGGTGGAAATGACTGGGGACCCCTTCAGGGTCCCAGTGTTGCTGTGGCGTCTCTCCTCTGGCTTCTCACATGTCCAGGCTCTGTTCTGTCTTCTGCCTGCAGCAGCCATGACTATATTTTTGTGCTAATTGTTAATATAATACATGCCAAATTGCTTTTAATACAGATAGCTCTGAAACTAAACAGCATCACAGTGCCCTGCACTTTGCTCTGGGCAGTCACTAAGAACAGGACAATCCTTACCCCCAGGGAGGGAGGCCTTGAGGATCTGCCCCAGCTTTATACAGAAAACAGAGATAGCTGAGTCAGGTACTCTGTTCCTCATGAAAAGAGATAGCTCCTTTAGATGCAATCTCCTGAAGTCCTCAGTTACCCTTTGAATGTCTCAATTTCCCTCTCTGGACTAGTAAGAATGACGGGAATGGTTGGGCTGGGTGGATCGGTAGCTTTGATCCTCAGCTGGAGATTAGGAAGCGCTGTCCCTCCGCCGGGCTGGGTGAGACGCACAGGTAGGCACAGCCCTGAACTTTGGGAAAGTTCATACCCGAACTTTGCATCCATAACCAACCTGTCCTGTCCAGACAGGAGAGAGTTTGGTCAGTGCCTGTAGGGCTTGGGTGGGGGTAGGGGTGAGGAGCTCTTGAATAAAATGATGATGATTAATTATTATTTCATAATGAGGGATTATCACAAGCTTTACAGCTAAATAACCCAGTACTTAGCATTTCTGTGCTGTGGCACCGTGCACGTTCAAAGCGTTGTACAAACAGCAACTAAATTACTAAAATGAAGAGATTATTTAATAGCCTGTGTCTTTGCATTTCTCAGGGAAGGGTGGGGAGTGTTTAGAAATTTGCCCTTGACATTACCATGCAGTCACATTCCAAGATTGTGGCTCATGTTGCCAGCCCTGTGATATGCTTGTTTGGCATTTACGTTTGGGAGACTGTACTTACGAAAATAAAACTAATAGGCTTACTTATTGTACCTAATAGATACAAGTGCCTCACAGTCTTCCCCCTAACACCCTGCCATAGAGGGCTGAGTGGAGAACTCACAAGGTGAGCTCTTTGGCCCAAGTGACATAAGATGTCAGCTTGGTCATAAGGTCTCTGACCCTCTAAACATATTTTTACCTAGCACACTCAGTCTTTCAGAAACACCCCCGTGCTGCCAAGTGGTATCAGTTTATCTCCAGTGGTAACATTTGGATCCCAGTTCAGTGTCCCACTGTCTATTCTCCACAACTTGCAGGGTGTTCATTTTTACAGACTACATCTTTCATTATTCACTCTCTGCATGATCAGCCATCCTCCATAGGTGCTTTCAGAGGTCTTGGTTTTCTCCTCAGTACTTCACCTCAGTGAACACTGATTATAACTAAGGTTTTAGTGTCTGCCAGAGGGACCAGACTGTGATAGCTGCAGGCTGGAGGAGTAGGAGAAGATACTGTGGGGTTGGGAAAATTGTTGCATGTAAACCAGCTTGGATTCAGATGTGATATGGTTGCATTAGTCTGATAAATCTCAGGCCTTACTAGTTTGTGTACAGTGCTTAGCTCACCCAAGCAACATATCATGGCATTGGAGGTGCTGGTCTGTTCTAAAACTCAGCTTACAGTTTGTGTCTCTGTGCTCTTGAGTGTCTGTACCACGCTCCATTTCACAGGGCAAACTCACCAGAGGATCCCAGCCATAGCTTAAATCTGTTCTGTTTCTCTCTATAAGTGTCCAGTGCCTTGAATGATCTTTTGTTAAGTGGATTGCTACACATGAATGACTTGTGTGGGGAGTGAGGTTTGTCTTTGCGCAGCTCCTGCGGCAGCTGCTCACCCCATGATGTGTCTGGCTGGGCTTGCACCTTCCCACATTACATCACTTTGCAGCCAGGATTTTGTTTGACACTTACATAGCTAATGTATTGACACATAAGTTCAGGTATTAAGATAAAAGCATTGCCATAATTTCCTACTTAATCCTAATAGTAAGAACTCATTTTAAAAAATTATTTCAATACCCCTTCTCAGTAGATTTGGTTAGGAATTACGTATGGGTTTTTATTATTTAGTTTTTACACAGCAAAAGGTGCAGTTAAGTTCCAGGAATGCTGAAATCCAACAAATGGTATTTTTTTCCTGTGGGCAAATGTATTTGCAAACTAATTTTAAAATACTTCTGAACTTTGCTGATAAGTAATAGTGTTAATTGCTCTCTAATGAGCCTAATTGCTGTTGTAAGAGCACATGGAGGCACAAGTCCTGATGCCTGCTGGAGTGGGAATAAGCTGACAGGTGCTGACACAGAGGCTGGATAGCTGTCTGAGCTCCTGTGAGGTGTTAGGAAAAGTCCCATGGACATTTATTTTGGTGGGGCTTCATACATTAATTCCATTTGCTCTTGGGCTTTTTGAAGGATTTGGCTCTGTTCAAGCTCCAAGGCTGCTGGGGAAGGAAAGGTGAGGTTACACCTTAGCTCTGGGTGCTGATTGACACAGCTCCACATTGTTTCAGAAACTGGAACCTTTAGTACTTTGCCAAGCTGGGAAAAACAGTGAAGTGTTGCTTTTCCATCTCTTTTCTAGACTGAACCATGTTGATTCCCTCAACATTTCTTTAGCGAACGTTTCCTTCTAAGCCTTTCCACTCTGTCCTTTTGGTCCCTGTCACACTGAAGCCCAACATCCAGAAACTGGGCAGCACTTGGCGAACAGGGAGGAGAGTTGGTCTCACTGGCCCTTCCCATTTTCATACAGCCCAACCCTCTGTGCAGGAGTGGGAAACTCCTGTCTCAGCCCCACTTGCACTCCTCAGCCCTAGCATGGCTGGAGAGCACCTCTGAGCTGGGAGCTGTTCCTGCATGGATGGGTGCTCCCTGTGCTCAGTGGTCCCAGGGGGAAATACCCCTGAACCTGATCTGGACCTGCTGTGCCAGTGAAAGCCACACATCTGGGTGAGATCAGGCAGCCGCTTCCACCCAGCCATACTGTGAATTTGGACAAGTCCCTTGTGCTTCAGTTTGCCCATCTACAGAGCATGTGTACCTGTCAATGCCTCTGAGAGCCTTAGGAAAAAAAATCACTTTGTAACTACTCATTATTTATTAAATGCAAGTCAGGAGTAGCGCAGGGACCGTGGAAGATTTATGTAGCCATAGGAGAAAACAAGGCATCTTGTTTCCAGGACATCCATTTATAATTCTAAGAGAAAATTTTAAACCTTTTTGTAAATAGCGTAGAGAATCTTGTCTACAAGGTGAGCTTCAGTTTTGGAGTTGGAGATTGCTGGTGTATCAGTATCTTTAAGAAAATCTGGCTCTTGCTCTTGTGTAGACTTGATAATCTATGAAAAGTAAGAGGAAAATATGAGAAACATAAATGTGGTCCTGTGGCTGGTGATAATTATTATTCTGTTTTGATTTATCGTTCACAGGAATTTTTTTATGAGAGCCTCACAGGCATAATTCTTTCTCGTGCATAGTTTATTTTTTGCCAAAACGACAAGAGGACAGGATATTTAGCAGAATATGTATGATGGGTGGGTGGAAAACAGAGGGGATTTGGACTTGTGCCAAACACCAGGAAGGCGAAAGAATGAGAAGAACCCAGCTTATTGCAATACTGTGTTGCTCTTTATCTTGGAAAGGGGTATTTGCCTCAAGTGGCACTCCTAAGTCATCATGGGATTTTATTACAGGTATCTGTCTGAACTCCAGCTCAGCCCCAGCTTCAGAGGGCTCTTCAGCCATTTGCATAATTGCAAAACCCTCAGTGATCAAAACATATGCAGCAGGCCAAAAAAATCAAGAGTTTGAAAATATAATCTTCCTTTTAGCATCTGAGCCTTTAGGATATGTTTGTTTTGCATTTTTAGGTGTTTCCCAGTAACCATGAAGAGCAGCTAAGTGCTCTGCTGTTCAGGGTCTTCAATCCAGCAGCTGAGCCTTGGGATTGAAATGAGCAAATAATGGAATAGCTGCCAAAAAGTCACCAAGGTTGTTACCCAGCAGTGGGGCATGACAGAAAGTTGCCAGATGTTATACAATAAGCGCAGACATGACTGGTGATTTTCAGAGGGGCAGTGCCAAGTGTTTTGGAAGGGCTGTTTCTTATTTTGAATATTAAAATGGAAGATTTAACTTTTGGGAGTGCTTTTGAAAATATTCCACTCGCATTTTAGCAGAGTGCCAGCTGTCAAGAACAGGAACTTGTGAATAAGTTGTCTCAATGCCAGGTGAAGACTCAGCTTTCCAACCATATCATTGTGGCTACAACTTCTCACCTTGAAAAGGTCTTAATCCCATGTACAAGGTGCACAGGCATTTATAGGATTTATGTATGCAAGAGAATTGTGAGGCCTGCCCTTACTTGCAAAATAAGATGAAAAAACTTATGTTCAGCTCATCTGCTCCCTGATCCCACAGTGACCTCAAATCACTGGAAAATGGACATTTGTTAGAATTACTTACCTATCCTTTCTCTTAACGTGCAGTTTGTGAGTAGGTTTAGGGGAAAATCAAGTAGATTAGAATAAAGCAAGCAAACAAAGCACTGAGTAATTTTATTCTTCTCTATTTTATTTTTCTGGTTTTTTTTTATTCTTATGGTTTTGATATAAAGAATTTTTTGCACTTTATTTTTTTGGGGGGGACTACTTAATGTAGTCCTGGAAACAAAGCTAAAAGAGAGCAAATAAAGCATCTTTGTTGTTCTATGAAGTTTTACCAGCAATTAATAGTAAGATCCTATCACTGATATGCCAGCAAACCCTTTCCAGAATTTCCATCTCAAAGCCTGAAATTGGTGCATTTAGGGAGGCTTCATGGAGAGCTTGCAGTGCCCAGGAATGTGAGGGTGTTCAGCATCCTCCAGACTGAGCCCTGGGGCCGGCTTTCAGAGGTCTCCAGCGCTGAGCACCTGGGGTTACTGGACTGAAAATGGGGCTGTTCAAGGGGTATTAATAAAATGCTCTGCAGGAAATTAATTACATTTTGAGGCTGTTATTACCTTCTGTAGAATTTCTTCTATTGTTGCCATTGGAGACCAAGCCCAGAGTCTTCATGGCTCTTGTACACCTGACCTCAAAGAGAGTTTTTGCCTTCACAAGAATAGTTGTGGAGTGGGAACTGTGTTCTGGAATGATCTTAAGTTTCCCCTCAGGCTCTGGAAAGGGATCAGGATGGAACAGTAAGTTGGGGATTCTGGCACTGGGCTGTACTGGTGGGACTGATGCTAGGACTTGCTCTATAGCCCATATTTGGGGTTAGCTCCACACTTTTAAAAATTGAGGTGGGGCAAGAGCAGGGGACAAGGAACATCACAAACAATTTTTCAAGCTAAACAGTGTGAAATATTTAAGCAGCTCATCTCATTTGACTTTCCAAAGTGAAGTCTGAGAGGTGACTTGGCTACAGTAGATGAGCAATTTTTCAGAAGGAAAATACCAAGAACTAAACACTTTAATCTGAGTGGAAAGGCAGAACAAAAAATTGGCTGAAAGGTGAAGCCAAATAATTACAAAATTAGGGACTTCCCCCCCCCGCCACCCTTTTCACAGTGAGCATAATTAATCATTAAAACAAGGTTATATGTATATTTTTGTGTTTCTGGCTTCTTCAAATCAAGAGGAGGTGCTTTTGTGGAAGACAAGTGGTGAGTGGCCAAACACACAGTATTGAACACAGTGTAGAAATACCATGGTGATATGCTGGGATAGGCAAGGGTTCTAATAGGAGATATTGATTCTTTCAATTGATCCTCTCTGACTTGTTGCCATCTTCTGAAACATCTCTGTGCTCCACAACTGTATTTCAAACACAGTGAATGGATTTAAGATGGAAAGAAATGCTGCTCAGCACCAGATGAGAGCTTGGAGCACTGAAATGAAAGTGGGCATGACTCTGCCTCACAGAGATGGGAAGGCACTTGCACAGCTGTACCGCCTCAGAAATTCCTGGTGATTCTGCAGAGGTCAGTCCTTCACTCAAAAATGTGTTTCTGATTAGATTCTGCCCCCTTGCAGATAACAGTGCAGTCAGTGACAAATCTAGGGGCAGAGAGGCTTTTGGAGCAGCTACCATGCATTTGCTTTCCACTGGGCTGACACAGCTCATCTGGTTTAACTTCTGCATGGCAGCTGGGCGCCAGTCAAGCCTGTTGTGGCTTTCCTTGGAGACTGCAGTTTTCCTCAAAAACAGCATGGCTGCTCCACCAGTGAAATGATCTGCTCTTCTCTCAGTGATACAACAATTACTTATAATGACTGATGTCTAGGTCAGGCAAAGAGGAGAACTCTTTTCCAAACAGCAACGCTTTTCCTCTGCAGCCAAATCACGCACTGTGTTGAGCATTACAAAAAGAAAGGGCTTTATCTCAGAGCTCTCCATCTGATATTTTATAAACCATGCCTGAGCCCTCTTAAATGGGGCAGAAAAGCTTGGCAAAGATACTTATGAAAGGCAGCTGGACCCAATGAGTCTTTTACCTACTTTTCTGGGAAAGAAGTCTTGTCTTAGACAGCTGTGGATGGAGGAATTGATGATCCTGCAATTAAGACCCTGGTTGAAGAACTGCGTGACCTGGATTCAATAGGTCAGATCTTCTGTCTGGCCCTGGGCCGACTACTGTGATTTGTTATGCCCCTGTTTTCCCGTTGAAAAATGGGAATGGCAGGATTAATTTGTCTGGCAGGGGTACAGGGGGATAGGTGATGCAGAGTGTTGGGTTATAAAGTAGAAAAACTGAAGAATTCCCAGAAAAGCAGAGCTACAGCCTCTGCTCCAGAAGGCTTTTGAGAGTCCAAAATCCAGCTGACATCGTGAAGCAGCCCCATGGCAAGGGAGGCTGGAAGGCCCCAGGCAGGGATCTCTGCAAAGCCCTGACAGCAAGCCCACTTGATCCTGGCTGGCACACCTGGGGACAATACCAAGCTGAGGGGCAGGCACAGGTGCCAGGTCTGTACCTCAGCTGCTGGCCTTGTGGTCAGTAGATCTAGGACAGGCTCAGAGCCCAGGGGAATCTCCTTGGCTTGTGGCTGTGGGACAGTTTGGCAAGCAGATGGCTGCCAAGATCCAGAGCTGCACTCCTTCGCTGCCTGCATTTCAAAATGTTTTGGTTTTGCACTCAGTCCAAAACGTAATCTCCAATCCTCCACGGAGGAGCATTAGCATTCCTGCATTGCTCTTCTAGATCTTGATCAGCTCTCAGATATATCATTTCCACTTTATAACACTCATTCTTTTTTATTTTTTCATTCACAACCAATTTTATCTGAAGCTTAACATCAGAAAGTTGCCAGTTTTGTTCTAATTACAGGTGACTCTGAGCCAAAACCTCAGATATTATCATGTGTGAGCGAGTGGGAAAGGCAGCAGGGAGAGCAGCACACAGGTTCCTGGCCTCAGCATCTCAGCCTGGGCAGGCGTGGGGCTGGGAGGCAGGGGCTGGGGCCTAACCCTTGCTCTCTGCTGCCCTAAATACAGTGCTGCAGAGCCAAGCTCTCCACTTGGTTTTGGGCTATGGTATGTTCACTGTATTTTTATGCCTGTTTCTTGTACCACAGAAACAAAGTTCTTTGAATGTAAGCCCTTAGATAACCCAGGATCAGGTGCAGAGAGAAATTAAAGGCAGGGTAGTATGGAAGAGACTGCAGAGGAAGAGAGGCGGGAAGAGTAAACTGGGAGCTGCAGGTCCTGTGGAATCAGGCCACACAAACTTCCATATCGATCAGCCTGAATTCCCTATGGGTATTCTCTGTCCCTTCCCAGCTGTCTCATTTCATGGTGGATTTTAGTTGACTTTTAAAATATTTTTTTATTTGCTATATTTCTCTGTTTGAAGATCCTTCCCTGTCTCTGGCTGGGGATGCTGACAAAGCTCTCTGAGCCATCAGTTCCCCAGTCTTTCCCTGCAAGGTGACAAAAGTTTGTTGAAAGCATCAGGGTGGTTGATGCTGTTTTGCTTTCAGACTTCATCATGGGGAAAAAAAAGAGCATGGAGAAGTGCATGAAGCGTGTCTGCAGTGACTAATGACTATTAGGCCCTTATTGCTGTCAGGTGAACTGGTAGCCGAGCCTCAGACATGTGGTCATTGTCAAGAGGAATTTTTGACTCCCCTCTTAGGAGCACCTCCTCCTCCACTCCCAAGCCATTAATTACTTCCACCATCCTTCCAAACTGCCAAGGAGTGAGGAGCAGCAGAGCTGGAGATGAAAGGAAGCAGCGGCTGCCCCGGTTTCCAGGTCTTTCAAATAACCAGTCTGTAATAACTTCCACAGCCAAGGGAAATGGGCGAGCTGTGGGAGGAAGGTCAGCGCTGAGGGGAGGAAGGCTCTCGCGTAGCAATGATGTAGTGGCTCCTAATGGAAGAAACCTGTGGAATTAATCAAGTGCTGTGCCTCATTTGTTAATGACAGCACGCCTAAAACGTGCACCAGCCTTTCTTGTTGGTGGGCAGCTGAGACCCTGGAAGCTCAGGCTGTCAGCATGGGGACCAGGGTCTCAGGACAATGGCCAAACTCTGTAGCAGTGGATGCTGAGAGGGATGGGGTGCTGGGATGGGGCACGGCTGTCCGTGAGCCTCATCTCTCCAAGCTGACTGCGAGGGAGCTCTGAGCGAGGCTGGTGCTGACCTCCCATGCTTGGCTTCCAGGCTGTCATGCGTGAAGTTGGTCACGCTCAGTTTCCCCCAGATTAGCACGGAGTATTGAGATGACATTGTTCTGGCTTGCTCGCTGCGGAAAGCAGCAGCTCTGTGGAACCAGTTAAGGCAGTTTGGGCCCAGCTTCCATCTCCTCACCCCCCCCACACACTCCAAAGTTTGGCCTTGATTTCATGGGCCAGAGATGAGCAAGAATCAAAGTAGAATAATTACTGCTAGTGCATGGGGCAAGTCCCCAGCTCCTCACCCCCAAGCTGCCTCCACAGGCTGAGCACACAGACTCAACAAGTGAGGGTGTGCTAGGAGAGAGGTTCTCCTCACATCCTGGGGAGGATTGCAAGCAGGCAGAACCCAGCACATCTTCTTGATTTATGGGAGAAAGGGCTAATGTGGTTTGGAGAGTATTTTACATTTGCACCTCCCCTAACACTGTCTCTGCTTTGCGCATGGATATGCACTTCCTGGGGGTAGCAGAGTCACCCAGAGCTCCTGAAAGTTCCTGTATATTGGTGTCCCTGTAGCAAACCAGCCCAGGGGTTGTGTCCGGGCTACTTGCACCCTCATACCCTGTCCCATACAGCCCCCAGCTGTGCTCTCACCTCTGGCAGTGAATAACTGCCCAAAGTGTTGCTGGGGGACCATTTTGGGGAACCTCCAAAGAGGTTCCTGGGGGACTGCTCTGCTGCTGATGAAGGTGGGTGGAGAAACAGAGAGGGGTCTCTGCATCCTGACATGCTGGTCCTGCTGTGCTGTGCTCTGTGCTCCTTGGACAGAGATGAAGCTTTGGCCCTCCGTGTGTCTGATGTAGTTAATGTATTAGGCCTATGTGACTCCACAGAGAATTGCAGATATGAATGGTTAGCACGTAATGAGTCTTCTCAGATATTATGGTCTTCCTATGCATATAAAAAATAACGTACAGTCTTGTTATAGGAAACATATGTGTCCTTTCTCCAGAGGCTGGGCAGATTTCTGTTTGAAGAAATGACAGTCTGACCAAAATGCCAAGCCCCACATAGTATCACATTACACCCAGGAGAAGGGCTGAGTTTTCTGAACCTAAGGCTCAATTTAAGCTCCAATTCCCTTCAAAGGAGCGCAGCTGCACACTGCCTGATGGGGAAGTGTCTTCAAAATATCTGTGAGGTCACTGTCTGATCTTGGATTAGTCATTTACTGCCCCATCCATACCTCAACTTCTCTGCTGGTAAAATCACAATAATACCTATTGACCTTCCAGAGTATTCTCAAGATCAGTTGCAGAAAATGTTACAGGGCAAAACCACAATGTAAAGAAATGTAAAAGGATAGATTTTCTGTGCTTGTCATTAGTCCTGATTCCTGTCTAGGAAACTGTGTTAATTAGTGTACTGGAATATGAGCTTGAAAAGTCACATGGTTGGAAATGTTTCCTCTGAAAGACCAGTACTTGTGGGGAGTCTTTCAGAAGCTGTAATCAGAAGCACCTTAAAACCGACTTATTTGTGAGGTACAGGTGTCACAGTGTAAGGATATCACACTTCAAAAGCTGAAAGTGAGATGCAGTGGCTTGGATTCATATTTCCCAGGCACAAGAAATATTGACAAACATCCTGTCCAAGGAGGAGGGGAGGTGCTGAGCTCTGAGCTCCATGAAAACTTGGCCTTTAAAAGCCAGCCAAATGCCTTGCAGCGTTCCTGTCACTGCATGCTGGGCAGGACTGTCCAGTCCTCAGAGCTGTGGGCCATGTGCCAGCGATGGGGCATCTTCAGTCACACACTACCCCAAAGCAGCAGCTCATGGGCTCAGAGCCTGGGCATTTGCAGGTGCACCAGCACCTCTCATCCCTGAGACTCATCCCTGAGCTGCTGCTGCAGCGTGAATTGGACAGCCCAGAGGAAGGGCTTCATCAGCTCAGAAAAGAGTCTTTAGTAAGAGACAAAGGTACTGTGTACCTTTTAATACAATGATCTCAAGTTATGCTTATGCTTTAGGCATGTAACATGGAAATGTGAAAAAACCACAGATTCACCCTTGTGCACAGCATGCTCTGATGGATGAACCTGACACCCCAGGATTCTTTCATAATTGTCTGGTGTGTGTATGTGCATCTCAGAGTGAGCCCTAATGCTTTTTTCTTCTTCAGCTCAGTGATAAATTAAAGTCTTTAGTCCCATTAAAGTATTAAATTTTAGCTAAGTCCTTAATTAAGCCCTCCTTGCTTTAATTAAGGCATTAAGATTTAATTAAAAGTTAACACATTGACAAAATCTCCTTTCTCTTCTGCCTTAACTCCACTGGAACAGGTTGTGGCCTCAGATGTGATCTGATGCTATAAAATCAGGAGACCTTGCTGATGCTTTCCCCCACGCACGTGAGCAGGCTGAAGTGCACGCCAGCACTTGCCAGCAGAGCCCTGAGACCAGCTGGCACATCCGGTGTAGCTTTTACAGGAGGGGTGAGGTGCACTCAGTGTCTCCTCCCAGCTCCTCTCCCCTGGTCTGGGAGGCAGAGCCCTGCTGAGCCCCCACTCGGGGCGGCATTCCTCAAAGCACTGCAGGGAAAATCTGTACATGCAACTTTGGCCTTTCAGCTGGCCCTGGGCAACTTTGTGCAGCTCCCAAGGATGTGTGTGTGACAGTCACCCTTGGAGGAAAATCCCACCCTCGGTGTAAAATTTAAATAAAATCAGAAGAATTTTTAGCAGGAAAAAAATGAATTCTAGAAAGTGGCAAGTAGGTGTGAAAATATGGCTTGTAATATGCTCTCTACCTGTGAACTATAAGGAGTTACAAGAGCAGAGATTAGCAGCCAGGACACGGCTGGCTCAGTTCCAGGCTGTCCAGCAAGAAGCCCAGTGGGAGAATATGCTGAAGAACTTGTCTGGACAATTGTGCTTTTCTGGACTTGCTGGTACCTTGCTGAAATCATGTATGGATTCTTGACACTTCAGTGTCCACTGCCTTGATTGTTTCCAGGAAAGGTGAAGCACTTGGGCATGGAAGGCAAAAGCACTGTAAACCATGTAGTCTTTTAGTAATGTTTCACTTAAAACTTCCATCAAAACCTGCATACTCTGACTTGTCAAAACCAGCTCATCCCAGCTGTCATTGCAAAAGCCCCTTACCTTGAAGCGGAATAGAATTGGCAAGGAGAAAACTGCATTTTTAATAGGTTGCATTTCTCCAGCACTTCTTTTCCAAGGACCTCCAAGATCTCTGCTATGATAATGACACCCTTGCAGGTCATACATTACCACTTTGTTTTCAAGTCAAGGAAACCAAAGCTCCCAAGTAGAGCAAGCTTCCAACAGTGCCTCAGCATCAGAAGTGTAGGCTGCCAGCTTCTCATGTTTACAGGAACACTCTGCTCTGCTGCAGACATTCACACATGGCCAGTAAGTAGGCTCTGTCTCCGGCCACATAGTGGGTGATCACCTCAACCCTTTTGGGAAAAAAATGGCAGGTCCCAGGAGTTTTGGCCGGATGCATACTGATGAAGTACAAATCTATGTGACCTGTTCTCCACAGGAGAACTCCTCAGCTATGATGCAGTGTCCTGCATCATCTCTTTTTGTCAGAATTAAGAAGGAAAACTACTTTTACACCCTACCTGTGCAGAACAGAAGACTGTCCCAGGGTCATCTGTGTTCTGCTCTCCTACAGCACTGACAGATTCTTGAGAACCAACTCTACAGCATCTGCTTTGGCCAGCAGGCCTGACCATCTTCCTGCACTTGGCCTCCTGCCCAGCTTGCTGTGCTGCTGCTGGGCTTTGGGTGCTCTTGCGGGTGATGCATGCACTTGCTCACCCACGGCACTGCACAGGGCAACAGCTTTGGCCTTTTGAACTGTTCTCAAGAGCTGGTCCAGCACTACTTGCCTTCGGCCTTGGCCAGGGGTTCTCGGGTCAGTGTGGCTGGACGGGGAGGGGGACGCTGGCACCCTGTGTAGTCACAGCGCTCGCCGCGAGGTGTCTCCGTGCGCTGCGCTACGGCCGCCGCGGGCAATCGGGCACCGACGGAGGGGACAGCGCTGGAGCGGGGACAGCGCTGGAGCGGGGACAGGGCTGGAGCGGGGACAGCGCTGGAGCGGGGATAGGGCAGGAGCGGGGACAGCGCTGGAGCGGGGACAGGGCTGGAGTGGGACAGGGCTGGAGCGGGGATAGGGCTGGAACGGGGATAGGGCTGGAGCGGGGACAGGGCTGGAGCGGGGATAGGGCTGGAGCGCGGCTGTGCCGTGAACAGCTGATCTCTACCTGCGGCTCCGCTGCTTGAACATGCACAGGCACCTCGTGTGGAACAGGCAGAAATGTTTCCTATAGAGGAAGGTTGGTAGAACAGGAGTTAAGTAGAGCCCCCATCATTTTACCATCGGGCCTCTCAGTAATGGGAAGGAGTTTATTTATTTCCTAAATAACTCGAATTCATACCAAAATATATTTAAATGCTGACAGCACCCCTGAGAGCTCAGTGGTGGACAACAAATGAGAAAACAAGTAGCTAACAGTATTTGGAGGCAGAAATTAAAATGTGCAGCCTGTCAGTTGGTGACCTGTGATAACCAGCCCAATAACTTATGTGGAGCTTGTATCTAGCTCTGTGCATCTGTGTCAGAGAACAGGCTGCCTTTGGCTCATAAAGAGAGTAGTGGCTAGAGTCCCAGTGAGAGGGTCTTTCCCAGGTCTTAGCTCTCTGGGGAGAGGAGAGGGGCTGTGTGAGTGAGCAGGCTGGGCAGTCATGGGGAGGCCTGGGGAGATGATGAGATGCAAAGTGCTGCTATGCTGGACTGCACTTGCAGGCACCAAGGTAGTAGGCAACACAACACAGAGATTGGTGAATTCAGCCCAGATACCTTTTGGTGACTGTTTGTGGAGAAAAGCTTAATGTTCAGACACCCTACCTGAGCTTGAGGTAGAAAGATGCTTAGAAACTCTGATATCCTCACATAGCGGCAGGGCTCTCGCGCATCAACTTTGTCAGTGCTGGTAACCTCTGGGAGCTGATCTCTGCCACAAACCTGGGAGTTTAATGTGTCACATCTGAAATGCTCTTTCTTGTGTTTTGTCATAGCTCAGGCTGAGTTTTCCCCAGGACCCCTAGCAACCCTCCAGCAGTGTCCCAGGTTGGAGCAAGGGACCACACACTCTGCAAGCACCTGCTTGTCATCCTGAGGTGTCTGGGCACTCAAAACAACCGAGAAGAAACCTGCACTTCTCTGCTCCCTCTTTGCACAGGATACATGTGATGATAGGAAGTGGGAAACTTGCCAGGGTATGAAAACCTCTCATCCTTAAGGAAATAAGTCCCTGCAGGGAGCCATTCCTGAAGAGTGGGCAAGACAGCTTGGGAATCAAGTCCAGGAATGTGGGATGCCTGCTTGCCAAGGAAGCGCCTCGGCTGCCTGCTCAAAAGGGAGGAATTACTGGAATGTTTGGGGGATCCAAGCTATGTCATTGTGAGATAGGAACCAACAGGATTAAGAATAAACCCTAAATGCAGAAAGGTTCCAAACTACCCCTGTTCCTTCAGTGATCATGGGAACTTGGCAGGCTCTGGAGGAGAAGAGCCAAGATTTACAAGAGATCTGGGGCGGTTCAGTATGTCGGGCACTCAACAGCAAGGCTGTTTGAAAGGCCTGAGTTGTGTGATGCATGGCACTCATTAAATCACACATTTTTGTAGTGTCTGATGTCAGCCTCTCTGCCCTGCTCACCGGAGCAGCTCTCCCAGGTAGAGGGGCTGTCACGCCTGGGCCGAGGCGCTGCATGATGGACAGCACAGAGGCCAGAGAGCCTGGTTTTGATGGTTTAGCTACATTTGAAAAATCTTTTGCCAGCATGTTCATGTAACTTGAATTTTTTTTCACTTCCAAAACCAGTTCCTTGGAGCTAGTGCAATGTCCCATGGTAGGAAAAGTTTGGGACACCACATCACAGCAGCTTTTAGGAAACATTTCCAGCCCCACAGCCAAAAGAAGGACACAGTGTCTATGTTAATATCCCTCCTGCCTGACATAGGTCCAGCACTGCCTGTTCAGCAATTCCTGGCCTTGAGACTGGCACAAGATTCAGAAAAGAATCAGAGATATATATGACTCGCCAAAATACTCAGAATCCTAGTATTGACTTAAAACACAAGGGTTTCCAAGCCCTCCTGCTCCAAATCCTATATGCAGCTTTCAGGAAACAGGGAAAAAGACCTTCTGTCCCCCAGCTGTCTGCTGAGAGTATGTGGGGAGGCTGTTGGGCTGTAACAAGTGAATTTCCATGGGATCTTTCTGGATTCCAGTTATCCAGAACTTCAAGTCCTGCAAGGTCCACCCTACAGCGGGACACTGAACCTGAGATCGACTCAGCTTTGCAGCCTTGTCCTACCAGCCCCTATGACCACCAGCAAGATATGATGTAAAGGCACATTGGCAGCATCATGGCACTTTTGGGGAGATCTGACTCCTAAAGATTCCCATGAGCTCTGCAACCCTCTTTGGCTGCCTGGGAGAGACACAAACATGCATGACTGCAAATATCTATGGGGGAAAGCAACCATAGGAAATCAAGTTTCAGTGGCCAGCTTTGTACTATAAATTCTTTGCTACAAGGTCTGTAATTGCCTCGGTTCCATAACACACCTAACTTCTCCACTACTTGACGTCATCCTAGAGCACTTTACAAAGAGACAGCGAAATTCCCAGACCTAAAGCAAACAGAGAAATAAAGTGACTCATTAATGTTTCATCAGTGATTCTCTGGCAGGTGATGTGGGATGTGAGTTCACATTCACAAATACATAATTTTATTACTTATATTAATTCAATGTGTTACCATAACTCTACATAGTGATTCGATGACTGTAAACATATACCCAAAATTATTTATTTTCTTGAGCTTTTCAAAGAAGATTTTCTAACAAAGCTAAAGTCTAGGCAGAAGGATGTGACCTCTATTTAGGAAAGGTTCACCCAAAGACTAAAATTCTTCAAGTCATGGCCATCTTAAAGCTTGTAGGGAAGGGATAAGAGAATGGAGTTTAAAAGAAAAAAAAGTTCCTGTTTGTTAGTTTTATTAGGAAGGCATTTTAATGATAATTTTCTCCTCTGTTCTTTCACAGAGTGATAAGAATCTCTTTTCTTCTTGTTTCTTGGAGGGCACTGGAAGGCATCATGGGTCAGCTAGACTGCCCTTTATCCTCTCCCATCCATCACAGTTCTGGCTGGTGATGGGTTCAAGGTGTTGCAGGTTTGAGATCCTAAGCAGTTCCTAATGCCTCCTCCACACTCTGAAGCCTGCCTTGTTTTTTCAGTAATCCAACCTTTCCCCTTCACCCACGAGAGAGTTTAAGGCATCTGCTACCACAGATTTCTGAAGAGAATGAGGAAACTGATAAAGAGTTTTCGTTGTGCTTTGATTTCCAGAGGAAAATCTTATTCTAGTAGTAGTGACACACTGATACATTTTTCGTAAAGGGTAAAAAGGAAGCATGAAAAATTTCAAGAGAATAACTTATAGCTGCCTTCAGTGCTGTTATACTGTTACAAAGGACAAAAAGGGCACAGTCATTAATGTGCCCAAAGATTTTCTTTTTCAGGATCATAGATGAGATACAGAAATTAAATTCTACCTTGTGTAGCCCAACAACGTTAATGACTTGTGAATTGTGATGTCTTGATATAAACCAGGACTGCCTATATATTTAGTTCAGTCTAAAGGGACTGAGAAGCAACTGAGAATGACATTGTCAGCATGTTAGCACTGAGTTAGTGAAGCAAACCCCACAGCTTTCAAATCTGCATCAAGCCAATTTTTTACTTCACAACCAGACATTGCTGTAAGAGCACACACAATCTGATGTAGTACAAGGTGAGGGAGAGCTACAGGGGCACCTGGCAACCTGAAGGAGAAAATATCATCCCTAATTTGTTCAATGTTAAGCATCACACCCTTGCCATTATTTAACTTTACCTGATCTTTAGTGGGATAATTGGTGTTTAACATCTGTATTATACATCCTTCTTGAGGATGGTGTTGACAGTGCAGCCTCAACACAGCCTGAATGGCAAATACTCTGTGGGGTGCCCTGCCCAAGATAGAAATCTCTGATCTTTCCTCCAGCCAGACTTGCCTGTTTCCTCTCTGACTAAGGTGTAACTTCTGAGTGAGTTGTGAAACTATGGGGTTGCTGTTGTAAATGTGATCAGACAGAAACATGTAGATGTTAACCAGGGAGGGCTTGCCAAATACATCCTTATGCCACTGCCTTGAACTTAATGACATTCAGATTAGAAACCCAAGTGCTCCAGACTGCAGGTGATTGTTTTGGGACCAAGCATGCTACATCTGGATCAACGTCATCCCAGCTCTCAGTGGATTTTTGTGAAAGCACGGTTGAAGATTTTAAATAAAAACCTTCATAGGGACAGTTAAAACATAGGGATGTCAAAACTCCTCCCTGTTCCTTGAAACAATCCCTGGACACCAGGCTGATGACTGTCGGATCTGACAGGGTCCAAGCCATGTGCTTGGAAAGGCTCCATAAATCTTGCTCGCACCTTTGGAGCACTCCTGGTCTCAGGCTGCAAAGGGAGCTTTCTGCAGGATCCCTTTGTACAGAGTGTGCAGACAATGACATTTTTGTCTTGGTTTTCATTTCATATGATTGCGCCAGTTGTCCTGGATAAGATCATAAACTTGTCCTCACTGGTAATGTGCTTTCACAATGTCTGGAGGAGGTGGGAGGAGGTTAAAATTAATGCACCTCCTAGCGTGAAATTATTCATGGCTCAACACTTGTAATTACCAGGGCCAGTTTTAGGAAGCCCATAGTTATGAGGAATTTGATATTTTAAGACTTAAAACAAATGTTTTACAAGCTTTATCCTTTGCCCACTGCAGAACACATTATAGTCTGGTAAAATCGCAACGTATGTGTACCATCCCCAGCCATTCCCATCAGCTGATCACACCTGTCAGTCATTCATCACCAACCATTGCCTGTTAGATAATAAAATTCAATTGGGGTGGGGGGAGGTCAGCCCAGCCATTGTGCTAATTCCCCACCAGAGCAGGGCTCCTGCAGGCAGGCCCAAGGAATCCTGTGCAAAGTTCCATGATTTGTTATGTGTTCTGGGGGACTCCCACACAACTCCTAAGTGCTTCTGCAGCTGAGTCAAAGCGATTCAGCTTTCACTGGAGACCAAAATACCACAGACTCGCAGGGATTGTGTGGGTGTGTTTTCACACCAAGACCCTCAGCTCCTTTGCCCCATGGAGAAGGCAGCTGGCCTGGCAGGCCCCTGAGCACCCACTACTGCTGGGCTCTTCTTCCACCAAGGAGTGCCACTCTGCTTCCCTCTCCTACCATTTTGTTCAGTGAAAAGAGATCTGTAGTTCAGTTTGTATTAAGAAATTTGGATGTTGCATCACTATTAGGTAAACAAATACCTTTGACAGTTAAAGGACTTGCATTATACTTCAGATGTCTTCTTCGTATGTCACTTCACAGTCTACTTACACTTTCAAACCAGGAAATATATGATTGTTTCAGACTTGTCTGTAAATGTTAGTAAGTCAATTTTGACCTATGTGTTCCAGGTTACCTGGATTTCTGTCTGTGTCCAAAAAAGGCCCCCAAATTTCTTGGTGTTTCAGACTTATTTTGTTGCCAGGTTGTGATTTGGGCTGTGAAAACAGAAACAGGTCAGAGTTGTTGTTCCTATTTGTGTGTCTTGGGATCTTTGAGGGGATCCAGCAAGTTAGAATAGAGGATTGCTCAGAGTGCAAGATTATCCCCAAAAAGAAAATCCAGTTGTATTTTGTATTTTCCACTTACACATGCAAAGTAAGCTGTTACTAAATGACAAATAGGGCAGTTGATGGTTAGTGATTGCAAGAGTGTTCAAGGGGCCCTCCAAAACATTCTGTGACAGCTTCCTCTCATCTGGTCATACCCATTCATATTATACCATATTTATAGGTATAAAATGCATGACTTTAAGCAGTTATTAATAAATGAGCCCTTGATATGAAACACAGACAAAACTATCTAGTATTAGACAAACCAAGCCACTATTTATGGAGAAACCACATCCACTGACAAAGTCAAGCTTTTGAGGGCTGCATGGTTTTTCCGGAATGAAAAAGGAAGCAGGTTGGATTGTAAAATGCCTGGTTGGGCACTGCAGCCAGGGCAACAGAATAGCCCAGCTCTGCTCTTGGGCAGGGCCTGGCCCTTTCTTGATTTATAAATGAGAAGCTCAGTTGACATAGGAAAAAAAATCTTGTTCTGTGTTTTTCAGTTAATGTTAAGTTTGTCACGAGTACAGGACTCACACATGGTCTTAAATGTATCTGGATATCACAGAAAAAAACCATCACAGCAGATACTGATGAAGATTCAGAAAACACAACAATGTGCCAAGCTTTGATCCCCTAAGGAGCACAATCACACAGCCTCTTACCAGGTTCCAAGGCCAGAGGCCCATTGCCAGAGCAGCATACACCAGGCTTTATAACACCACAGAAAGGAAGGAATAGAAATTATTTAAGACAACATGCCCTACTCTACTGAGGTGCTCTTAGGGCAGTCAAACAGCCTCATTCATAGGTTTATGTTATTCTAGGAAAGACAGCTCTGGAAACAATGCATATGAGAACAACACGGGCAGACAAACATCGTCCCATCCAGACAGTCTGAATTAATGCCTGGCCAAGTGTTTGGATTTTAAAATGCCTGTCCTAGTTTCAGGCGACCAGATGCCAACTCCCATCTTTCCAGAAGCAGGACCTGACCCTTTGTAGGAGGACCTGTCAAGATCTCTGCTTTAATCATCATAAATGGCCAAAAGAAAAATCAGTCTATCATACTGAGAAAAACTTTTGAGATCACCCCTCAAGGAGGATTGCAAGTAATCCCTGTGCAAAGGCCCTGTAAAGTGATCTCTTTCAAAATCATATGTATGAAATTAGTTACAATCTGCATGGTAACAACCCAAATTTTCAGCTTGACTGTGCAGGACACAATAAGGAGCATACAGATGGTTCTAAGGAGGGGGGTTCCACATACCATTTCATTTGGCCATGTTGAGATCTTCGCTGCATCTCAAAGGCTGTCCCATGAAAATGTGCACAATAAATCAGGGTGACTGTGTTTTTCTGGTAGAGCCTGACCCTGTGCCCTTTGAAACTTGTGACTAATCTCTCCCTAACTTTAGAGGTATAAGATCAGCACTTCATAATTTAGGGCCTAATTTTTGTCTGCATGAAGGTGCTTTTACATTCTCAAAGTTGTGAACCTAAATGTCAAAAAAAATGAGCCTACAGCAGGAACTGTTCAAGGAGCTTGCCTTTACAAGCCAGTCACCAGAGAGCTCTTTGATGATCACTGATTCTTTCAATTTTATTAAATTTACCAAAAGCAAGCCTTAACATTCAGGATATTGCAGAGGGACTAAGTGATGGGGGATCCCATGAAAATGCACAGCTAAATAATGAAATTGCTCCTTCCCAAGTACACAAAAGGACTATATTATCCATGATAAATAAATACTCATCAGACTGAGAGTGGAGTTTTGGATGAAGTGCAAATCATCCCATTTACTGTCACTGTCAAAAACCTATCCCCTAGAGCAGCATCTCAGTTGAAAGAGAGGCAATGGAAGACAAAGAACTGTAAAAGAAGTGCAATTGAAGCAACCTGAAGCAACCTTTATCTGGGATAAAGTGGATCTAAAAGAGGCAAAACAGAGCAGCCAAACTTAGGACTTCAGAGGGAAAGTCCACTTACTCGAGGAGGAAAAAAGACAACCTGTTAAGAAAAGGGCAAGTGAAAAGAACCTGTTAAGAAAAATAAAATACTATCAATTTTGTATATAATATTATCAGAAAATTATAATAACAGTGAGGGAGACTTCATAAAGGAGCTGATAAGATAAGTGGTCTATCTTCTCTGCTATCTTACTAGAGCACCAGTGTTATGTTTTTGCTAATAACCTTATCTTCTGTGGCCTAACGTCTCTGATAAGAGGCAAAGCAAATGCTGTGTTTTCTCCGGTTTGTAGTTGGCAAGCAGCTTGCTAAGCTTGTTCCCTTTTCTTCCATAGTCCTCAAAAGTGGGCATCTCCCCAGGTGGAATGGGGAGAGGCAAAGGGCCAGCTCAGGATGGTCACAGCATTAGGTCTGGGGACACCTGGGGACCTGTGCTGGTTCTGTCCTAGACTTGCTGGGAGACTTCAGCTGAGTCTGTCCATCTCCTTGCTCCTGAATTTCCCTTTAGTCCCCAGCAGAGACAATTTCTTCAGTACCCAACAGCAGGACTGTGGTCTTGCAAATAATACAAGAGGAACGGTTGGATATCAGAGGAGAACTTGTCCCACCAATTTGAGAGCCATGGGATAGTCAGGCAAGGCAGTCCTGTCTACCATGCCCTGTTCAGCAACTGGAAAGAGGGCCCAAGAGTCCTGCTCCCAAGTTCCTCACTCTTGCATCACTGAAAATATGTTGTGTACAACTGTTAATTAAAATTTTGCTAGTAGACACTTGAAGTAATGAAAACCAATACACACCTGCCAGGTCTAAAGACATTTTCTTCAGCGAAACTATTAGATCAACATACACTAAAACCTGGCCTGTAAATGTTTTGGCCCCAGGGCTTTTCTCATAGTACATTAAAAAAAAATGTCAACCCAAGTTAATCCTCCTTCTAACAGTTGGTAGATATGGTTTATCTGATCAAAACAACAGGACAAAGGGATTTTACTGACTTTATTTTCATTATCATTAAAGTAAATGTTTTTGCATCACTGAAAAAAAAGTTATTGGAGGGTTATCATGTGCTGTGGCATAGAAATTGTCCCATGCAAATCTTGATTCAATATTATTATACACTACTGTAAACAGCGTGGTGTTGATTCAGAGAGAGATCAGGGGAAGGTATATTTCAGTTAGTCAGTTCATTTGTTTCCAGTTCCTGCTGGGGCAGTTGAATTCCAGCTGCTGACTCTGCTGTGGTGTTGATTCTGTCCCTAAGCCTGCAGGTTCTAAGGTGAAGCAGCACTGCTGAGCACATTCCATGTTCCATGGCTATTCTCTCCTGTTCCTTGGTTTGTAATTCCACCTCCTCCCCCAGGAAAATATAGGTAATGAGATGATGAAACTTATGTACCTTATTTGTAGTGGACTGTTTATTGAGTTGGTCCTGAGCATAAATTTAAATAGGTACATTCAGCCCTGTGCAGGAAAGAAAATATTGCAGATATATGAAGTAAACCATACAAATAAACCTGTCCTCAGGAGCTGTATTAGGCAAGGAAAGTCCTGCACAGCACAGACCTTGCTAAGCAGTTACCACTCCACACGTGCCCTCATTAGGATAAAAGTATGTTACTGATGAATGAGAGGCCAAATCCCACTCATTCCCAAAATAGGAAGGCAAGGCTATGGGCAGCTCTCTCAGGAGGAGCCTGTTCAAACCAGTCTTGTATTTCATTCCACCTTGAGGTAGTTGCCCACTGCCTTGGCTTTGCTGGTGGCACAACTACAGCAGGGATTAAGATGTTAATCCTCACTTCCCATTAGCACTGGCCAGTGCTGAACATACCTTCCAAGACCTGACACATGCCTGTGCCATACATCCCAGGGCAAGACCCTAGCTGCTTTCCCAGCAAACACAGCACAGATAGGTAAAGCACAAATAATGTTTCCATAAATCTCTGCAAAGCACAGGCACAGAGGGGAGAAATGGCCCCAGACCTCCTTTTCAGAGCACTGCTTCTTGGCCCCATAAAAAGGGATCATTAACTAAAATCCCCTGGCCTCCCAGGCTTATCTCTCTCTGTAGGGCTGTATTTAGGACTAGAAATGGGATCTGGCAATATTTAAAGATTCAGATTCCTTAATCATTCATGGTGGGAGAATGTCACTGAATGGGGATCCACACATAAGCCCCCAAGATGGGAAAATACAGGGAGCTTTTGGTTGCTAAGGAATAAATTAGGTTAAACAGAGCACATATCCTTTCCTCATGCAGTGCCTGTCTGGTGGGAATGAGAAGCCCTGAGTTTGGTATGCAGTGGTTTGGTGTCTCTGGAAACATCTGGATGGCAAGACAGGACTGTGACTTTGAATATTGTTCTGCATGTTTCTGGCTGCAAAGCCCTATTTCCTCCCATCCTCTCATCATGAAAATACCTCTCCCCATGACACAATAGGGGAATCTACCTTCCAGTGGGTTAAGAGATTTATTTCAGAGCAGCTGTGGCAGGGGTGTAGATAGAACATACATGTGCATTACAGGGCAACAGAGCCCAAAGAACAGCTGCTCTGTACACACCTGCTGTGGGGACATGAGAGGGCAGTGATTTATCTGCCAGCATCAGTGGAAAAAAGCATGTACCAACCAGGCATAGTCAGCCTCTCTTATTTTCCAGCTCTTCTACGAAAGCTGTTCCCTTCTCCCACTCTGTTCCTTGCTTTTAGCCCATTGTAGTTGGGTTGTGCAGGATGTGAAGCCATGGTCAGTTCTCCATGAAAGTGGACAAGATGTTTAAATCGACAAGAGGTGTTCAGATCCCCTGCTGTGGAAGGCAGCCTCCATCCCATGCCGATTTGGATACCAAACACAAGCAATGCTGCAGCAGGAGCTTGGCCTGTTTTGAACCCAAATGGGCAGATCAGATTTCTGCTTTCAAATACTGAGACACAGAGAAGCAAGCAAAAAATGATGGTGTGGAAACAAGAGAAGCAATACTCCAACGCTGCCATTGCTGGGGGACTTCTCTTCAGTTTTCTCTTGTAGGTTTGTCTTTCTTTTTGCTCTCTGTGTAATGTCCAGCTGTCTGAGTGCAATGAGCTGACAGAGTGTGTGAGCCTCGGTTGGGTGCCCGTTGGCTCAGCAGCCACAGCTGCACACGGGGGAGCAGCGACACATCCTGGGATGGCTGGGCTGAGTGCAAGGGGTGGCACCAGCTGCAGCTCTCCAACTGTGGGAAAGATGTGGGGAGGCTGGGGCCACTCAAGCTTGTGGCAGTGGACTCCCAGCTATGTGTTGCTATTCTTCTTGAGAGCTTTCATATCCCCCTCTGCACAGTTAAATGGGGTTTAGACGTCCTTTGATATAGCATTAGTTGATATCAAGCTGCTGAGGGAATTCGAGCTTTGCCAGGCTGAGGAAGAGGCAGGGTGAAGTGAATGCAGAATCCAAATGCAGGGTGAAATGAAAGGCAGTTTCTGGGAAAAGCCTGATGTTATGGCAAATAATGTCTCTCACAAACTGGGATCTACTCTTCAACAGAGAAATGCATTTTGCATTGTTGCATGTATCTCTCTGAATACAGAACACTGTACGCAGACTGATGATAAATCATCAAAAGTCAGCACAACCTAGTACACATAGGGGCCTTAAAGAGTTGAAGGAGTCAGGTGAAAAAATGGAAAATAAGTTTTAATACAGATCAAATTAAATGAGCTAGAACTAAGCTTTCCAGGGATACCAGGATGTGGCCTCTTCTCTTGCCAGGCATGGGCGCACCTGAGAATAGGAGGAATAAACAAATTGGCACATGCCTGTAGATGGATAGCAACATTAGATATAAAATACACCATCAATGCTCAAAATATATGAAATTAAAAAATCAAATCACAATAGTCTCTTAGAGATTGCAGATGGGTTGCATCAGGAGCCCTGTCATTTAAAGTGCTACAAAAAGTAATGAGAGAGGAGCAAAAGGGCTCATTAAAAACCTGATTCTGTTTCTACATGCTTTAAATGTCTGCTCTTATTGGCAAAACCAGAACAATAGCATTTTCAAATGTTTATGAGAATGGGATTTATATCAAGAGCAAAGGGATTTTTCCATGTGCCAACCATTTACAGAATCTTGAAAATAACCAGAACTGAAGAGATCCTAATATTCCAGATGAGTTTTCATATCACTGGCCCATTTGCCTTAGGGAGGCTACATTCATATGAATATGTAGGATTATCTTGTAACCTAAGAATACAGTATATATGGAAAAGTTACAGTTGGATGTTTTTATTCCCACCTTCCTGCTGCTGCAGTTCAGCTGATAAATGCTCAGGCAGCAGATGAAGAAGAACAGTGCTGGCTGCTCACAACATGTTCCAGAGTATGAACTGCAACAAAAGACTGAAGGCTGATGTTGCAGTGTTGACTTCAGTGACTTTAAGGCTTTAGGTTTATGTGTAATAATTGGTACACATGTAATGGTGCATGTGGATGAGGATCCACATCCTCTGATAAAGTGTATTCTGTGATTATGATTTTCAGATTGGGATCTTCCCCAGGATGCAGGAAAGATAGCTAGGAAGATGTGATGACAAACTCCCTGGCTTCAGTTCACTGTGCTATGAGTGGTACAGTCCCACATAGGGAACTGGGGGTGCTGCCAAGCAAAAATGCGTGAAAAGCACTGAGTGGGATTGAGAAGAATAAATACACAGTATCAACTGCCTTAACTGGAACTTGCCCCTTGTGGAGTAGCATGTGTTCAGCAGCATCAGCAACAGCAATTTAAGAACAGATACAGGGAAGCAAATGACCCACTGTAAACTCCAGTGGGAGGCAGAGTTACACTAGGTTTGAGCTGGTCTTTCACCAGGGAGGAAGGAACCATGGTGAGTGACCCAATTGGCAGTGCTCATCTAGAGTCAGAACAAGCAAGTGAATGTCATTGCTAAGAAAAGTTATAAGTAGCACAAAAGCCAGCTGATCTTCACAAAATGTTTACTGTTTAACTGTATGTAAGTTTAAAATTAGCTACCTGCCAATTGGGAACTGGAGATGCTTCGATATGCTTAGTAAAGAGAAGTTTAGATGTGAGGGTGACAGAAACTCTCCCATCTGTTCTTGAACATAGGCTGAACTTCAGAACTCCACCCAGAGATGGCTCTTCATGAGCACAAGCTACAAAGAGGCTGGCTCCTGAGTTATTTCATGGGAAGCATTTTGGATGCTGAGTCAGCATTGCCACTTCTGGTGGCTTTGAGTTTTCCATGGATGGTTCCTGTGGGCTGTACAGGACCTGTTTATCTGCTGCAGCCCAGCCCAGCATGGCAGGATTGCAGGCAACATGAAAAATAAACAGGGGATTCTGGCAGCATTATGTCAGTCAGGCCAGCCCAAATGCTGTAGGGTTGCTGCCAAGTTAGGTCACTTAAGCAAATACTCTGAATGGGTTTAAGAGACAGCTAGACATTTTTATGAGGAGAAAGGAGATTTGCAGATGCAAAGACAAAGCAAGGAGGTACGTTCAAGATAAACTTAAAGGGCCAGGCTCATTGGACCAAGTGGCCATTTCCTGCCTTGAAATTCTTTGCTTCCTCACATCTATTTACAGAGGAGAGCATGTGATGGTCCAGTGCACAGCCACTGCTTTGGGAGACTCCTGTGGCAGAGCACAGAGGGATCATTATCAAAAAACCCCCACTTTTCATGGAGCAGATGACTGAAAATGGTCAGTAGGAAGTTCAGAGTGCATCAACGTTGACATTAGACTTGACTATCTCATGAGTAATTTAACAATTCCTCACTTTCTGCTCTAGAGCAAATAAGGACGGTGGGTAGGAACAGGTCACCGGTGAGCCCCTGGAGGAATCATTCCTCTTGGGATGTTCCCAGCTGGCACTAGAGACAGCATTTCCTGGCATGGTGGAGAAAAAAATTATGGCATTACCTGCCTGGGACTATGTATCTCCATCAGGGCCAGCATGGAGCATCTGGTAATGCTATTTTCTTTATTTGATGAAGGATTCTTAACTTTATGAAATGAAATATGCAATCAGCCATCTTCCAAAGACCTTCTCTATGAAATTTGGTAGAAAACTAAGTCACAGTAGGAAGGACATTGTTGCTATATATATTTGATAAAAGGAAGGAAAAATTACCTGCAGAACTCAATTTCTTGGGACAGGTTCTTGGTCTCCACTGCATTTAGCCTTGCTCATCTCACTAGAAGTCTGAAGTAGAAGACTGTCAGGTGTGTTAGGTCAGAGAGATTGTCGAGACACAGGCGCTGAATCTCCCTTGTGTGCTGAGTAGCATCTCTCACTGCTACAGAAGTGCAGTGCAGGTGTTTGGATGTTAAGTAGGAAGGATTTTGTGTGTTATTACCATTAAAAGAGGATTATACTGTAAAGCTAGAATGTGACTGCAGTCATCTTTCTCTTTTCCATAAAGGCACTTAAAAGAAAGGAAAAGCTTCATCTAGTCACAGTGGATAAAAACTTTATGTACTGTAACTAGCCATTTAACCTCTGCAACCTCATCTATCTGGAGACCAGTTCATACAGTACTCATGAAATGAAGGCCTCAGGCAAATGGCTTGTTGAGTGTCTGTGCAGACTCTCAGATGTACACAAAACATCATTAGGCATGCAGAGTCACAGAAAGCAGAAATAGATTTTTAGAAAAAGGGACAGATCTGCCAAGCCCCCATCCTGGGACATCTAGTAAGCGTCATTTTCTTTTGTAAGAATAGTGACTTTTTTTATTACACTTACCCACAAGTGATCCATAATGGCTGAGTCCAGAAGAGTTTGATAGGAGGGTAAAGGCAGACATTTAAATTTTCATAATTTTTCATTCTTCCATATGTTCTTACTTGGGCTTTTCCAACCATCACAAATCCTCCTGTGTAGGTCTGATGAAGTCAAGGCACTCAATAGCTGAAATCCAAAGAGGATTTTTGATCATGGAGACTGGGTTTTGTTCCTTGCAGAAGAAAAGCGATCTGCATCTCTTGTTCACATTTCAGTAATGAGGACTGAAAGAATATCCCCTCTTTCACCTGACTTTGCAAGCCACTGTGTGCTCATGGTGCTGGTTTCACAGAGTAACAATGAGAAAGTTACTGGTATTGAGAAAGATGTCAAAAGGGGAGTCTGCTGCAAACTGGGATGAAGTTTAGTGGTAATGTGCGACTGCTTCTGCTGCCAGGCTGGGTGCAGAGGCTCCCTTACAGAAAGAACTGCAGCATTAGAGCCTTTTTACTGCTGGCAAAACCCACACAGTTGAAGCTGCAGCCTGATGTGCTTGTGAGAATTGCATCCCTCAGTAGCCCCTATTGTTTGTGCTCTCATTAGAGGAGTGAGCAGAGTTGCTGCCCTGGTGAGCCCTGTGGGCTGCAGAGGGGCATTTGCTCGGAGAGGTCTCTTCATCTCTCCCACACGCACTGCCAGGGACATGCCAGCAGTCTGGCAGGACTTTTGGAACATGCTGGCAGTGTGCTCATCTCTGCTCTTTGCTTTCCTTCAGGTGGATTTTTGCTAAAGGATCTGTATTCAGCCCAGATTTGCCCTACAGACACTGAGTAAGCTGGAATGCAGGAGGGAGATTCCTTCCAATCATCAGCAAGCCTCTCTCAGGGAGTAACATTTAATGGGCAGCCATTGTTGGTGGCCACTTGCCCCATCAGTGATGGGGAGTCACCAGCAGCAGCTTTGGAGCAGTGACAACATCAGCACTGTCCACAGAGGAGCATGGCAGGAGCCCCAGTCAGCTGAGCATGACAAGCATTTAAATCAGATCCCTTTACAAATGGGAAGAAGTAAAAAAATCTGCTGTGAAACCTTAGTCATAGCTTCAGCTGCTAGTGACTTCAATGGCAAAAGTGCCATGAAAAAGTTCATTATAGGAGCCTTTTACTCCGTTGTCTAATTCCCTAAGGGACTGGGAGCAGATTGATCCCACAGTAGCCCTTCAATTAGTAGCAGAGCAATAAAAAGGGGGAAAGGAAGAAGAAAATATCCCATGAACCAAACAGCAGCCATTCTGCTGCTGGCTTTCAGCACAGGCAGGTGCTCATGAGGTTTTCATATCCTCTTTATGGGAGCACTGCAGTAATGCTCTTCTCGGGATGTGCAGAGCCCTCAGCAAAAAGAGGACTTGCCTGTACCTGCAGAGAGGAAAATAATTCCTACTCCTCAGTGACAAGCCAAAATTCTTCACAAGTATGTGCTAGGAATTAAAGGCCCAGCCCTATTAAGAGCAATAAATTTGTACCAGGGATGTTCTTGGCCCAACAGAGAGAGTAAATTGACACTTTCTGGTGCTGCAGACTGCTGCCAAAGAGGGGGAAGAAGTAACCCAGGTATCAGTAAAATTATCTCAAGGGGGCTTTTCTGCAGCCTGACTTTTGGAATGAAAGCCAAATTGTAGCCTTGTGCAAGCCTCTCCAAAGTTTCTTGAAGCTAAAATACTGTGCTTCATTTACTACAAGTTGATCAGAAGTATTTGTGTTTCTTGATCCAACCCTCTCAAAAATGAAAAGACAGAAGGAGGGAGCAAAGAGCTGGAAGGGGGGAGCAAGGGGCTGGCAAGCAGCTCAGGGGAGTGAGCATCAGCATCCTTCTTTTGAGTAGGGGGTGGGGAAGAGACACTCCTCCAGCCTGTGCCTTCTCCAAATAAGCAGCATTTAGACTCCTTTTTCCAGAGGGCTGAAGACCAGGTCCAGGCTCTGGTCCCAAGAGCTTTGCAGCTCCAGGGCACTGCAAAGCAGCCTTTGGCTCTGCAGTGGAGAAGGCTGGAAGGGGTAGATAGAGGCCCTGAGTCTGGAGCAGCTCCCTCCCTCGGCCCCAGGTTGTGTCCAACACTGCCAGCCCCCAGCCCAAAGGGATGTGCAGGGGGCTCAGAGCCAGGTGCACCCCAAGGAGAAGAGAGGGTCTCACCCTGCTGAGGCAGCTGGGTGTGCTCCCTCCTTGGGGAGGGCTCACCCAAAAATGCTGCTAAAGGGCGAGGCAAGGGAGGGGCTTCAGTTGTGGGAAACAAGCTGCAGCTGCTCTTTGGACTGTGTCAGCCAGAGCTGGGTAAGTGATGCCTGCCTGGTGATCCCAAATCCTGCCACTGAGGTTGGATTTTTAGCATCTCCCTTCAGGGTACCACAGAGTTGATGGCTTTGATCTTGCTCCCATTTTTCTGTTTGGGGCCAGGTGTAGTGTCAACTTCTCCAAGCCACCCTCAGTGTGTTCCTTTGCTCAGAGCTGAGAGCATTACGAACCTTTTCCATGCATGGAAAATCATTTCATGGCCCATGAAGAAACAATTTTAATGAGATAGAAGTGCTCTGTGAAAATCCCATGGACAGGAGCCAGCAGTCCCTGAGGGATAGAGGTGTCTCTTCTATATCTCTGTCTGCCCATGTGCTTGCTTTTAAAATTATTCTTGATTTGATGGAACCACTTGTTGTGTTTTGGGTCAGTTCCACATTGTGTATCTGCCATTTGTCAAATCACAGCTTTCCCCTTACACCTCTTTTGTCACCAACATTCACCCAATGTATAACCCACACTGGGATTTATGGCAGATCAGCACCATCCATCCCGCTCTGAAGGCTGTGCCGGACACTGGAGGGTCTCCCAGCTCTGGTGTGCTGTGCATAGATTTCCACTCCTCTTCCAGGGTGGACAAGACACATCCTAACCTCCCTGCTCCACAAGAGGATCCTGTGTGGCCAAGAGATCACATCTCACATTGCAGGCTGAGACCAGGCTTCCCTGGTCTTTGTTAAAATGGTCCCTTTCCTTAGCCACAAATAACTTGATGCGTGAAGAGAGGGAGGGAGGTGACGTGACCATATCCAACAGCCTCCATTTGCCAGTGCACATTGGGACCTTAACCTTCACTGCTTTGTGTGACTTCCTTCTCCTTACTTGTTTGTTTCACTGGTGTGACTTTACCTAGGGTTTGAACAAATATCACAGGGAAATCTCTTGTAAACAGGGGGACATGACATTTTTACAAGATGCATGCTTAACTATTTGCTTTGGAGTCTGTAGACAATCCAGACACGTTGAACAAATTGTGTGTTTGCCTTTGCCCCTGGAGGGAGCCATGCTCTGTAGAGCCTGGCCAGGGTGTGTTAAATCAGCCCAGACCCTTCAGGTTTTCAGTAAGGGCAGTGCAGAGGGGATCACCCTGAGTTCTAGAAGCCACACAGGTCTGTGTCTGTGTGCAGGCTGCCTGCAGTGTTTCCATCCAGTCAGATTCCTCATCCTGGTTGCAGACCCCCTGTGCTGATGAGCCTCTGATGCCACACAGCACTGTATGGGCTTCTTGTTACTTGATCAGGGTAGGAAGGTAATTCAAGTAGAAAATATGCCTGGCAACCTGGAGTCCTAATTCCTTTCCCTGCCCAGTCAACGGGTGACATGTTACTGCTGTCACAGTGCTTCCTTCTTGGGAGTTCTGTGGGGCTGTAGTGAAAAATTATGTTTGTTGGATGTGGTTGCTCAAAGTGTTTTAGAAGTTCAGATGTTTTCCTGCCAGCGCCAGGCTTGCACCTTCTCTGGGAACACATTTGCAAGAGGGGCCGTTTCTACCTGATGTAGCTTTTCAAGACACAGGTCCTGGCTTCCCCGAGTCTCACTCATCCTGCCTTTGCTCCATCATGTGATTTAATGGTCACATTGTATTTAAGAGGCTTCAAAGATACTTTTGTAGTGTGAATAATGATAGAGGGATTAGTGAGGAGCAGCAAAGAACACACTAAACCAGGACTGCTGAACCAACAAACTGCTGTGTGACCTTGGGCATCTTTCCACCACTCTCTACCCTGGCTGCCTCCATTACTCATAATTGATCTTCTTCGTTTAGAAGTGAACCAGTTCCTATTAGGAAGCTATATATTCCTAGTGTAGTGACATACAAATTTTCAGTGGGGCCTCAAAATGTTATCAAAGTAATTAATTTTTCAGTGTTATTGATGCCATTTGTTAGGCCTGTATGTAAACCATCCACAGCAGCACTGGTTGTTTCTAGAGTGCTTATAGGACAAATAAACATCATCTGCTCCACTGCGGGGCCTGCCAGCCCAGCCCCTACAGTGCCTTCAGAGACCAAGGACCTTCAGCATGGCTTGCTGGAGAAGAAACCATTCCTTTGTCACCAATGTCATAACTCAGCACGGTTGATTTATTGCTTCCTGAGTCCCTCTCTCCAGTGCCAGAGTTATCGTGGGCCGGTTGTGGTGTGCGCTCTCTGGCTGGGTGACTTAAACCAGGACCAGTTCCTGTCGTCTGCGTCAAAAGGAAGGAGACCTGGTTTTATTGGAAACAGCATGTGGGCATTAACAGCAAAAGCAGTGTTGTGAGGTGAGTGCCTCTGCCACTGCTGGCAGGGGGGATGAGATGTGCAGCCGTGCTGGGCACCCTGTCACGGGCTCTGCAGAGCCAGGCCAGGGCAGGGCACAGACTGGGCCTACAGGGTACTCAACATCCTGAGTGAGTGGAGAGGGAGACACAACCAAACACGGAAGAGATCAAACATTCTACCTTTTAGTGGAAAAGAGACTTTTTTGCATGTAGCTGGAAATCCCCAGAGCCACTATCTTTTTTTTAACCTTTCCCTTTAAAAGTATCTGCTCCTCTCCCATCACTAAAAAGAAATTATTTTGACTTTTTTAAATAGCTAAACCAGAAAAGTATTTTTTCTTGAGGTGCAAATCAAATTCCCAGCAACTTCTAAACCAGAAAATTTACAAAACCACATTTTTCCTCCAAGTGTGGAATACGTAATACATACCTGTGAACAGCATCAGTGTCTTTTTTTGTGTGTGGGTGACATTCAGTGCAAATGCAAGTACAAAAGCTCATTTCTAGCAGAAGAGCTGACAGCTCTGATACTTATTGATCTCAGCCTCACTAGGGTTTGTCTCTATATTTATTTCTTTTCTCAGAGCAGATGGGCTTTCCCAATTGAGTGTGGAATGTGTGTTTATTGGTCCCGCTGCCCTGGGGACTTTCATTTTGGCAAGGAAAGCAAAGACGACGCCAGTAGACAAGAGAGGGTCTGAAAACACTCCTGGTAGGTTTGAAGGGATGAGCAGATAGTTAGCAAAGTTAAATGGTTTTGTATGACACTGTTGTCTGCGATTGCAGAGGGCTAGACTCAACATGCAGACAATCTTTCCAGCTCTGGTTGCCAACTTGGGCATGTCATTCGAGTTCGGCTCGAATGCAGCCTAGAGAGCCCCTCTCCACATTAGTGTCTGCCACCAACCTGCTTAGGCAAGTCATTTCCTTGCTCAGAGATGCTTGCAGAGGAAGTTATATTGGCTTCAGTTGTACTTTCTTTTTATAAGTCTGTGTGCACTGCCGTGTTGACAGCTCTGTTTCAGCCTATTTCAGAGTGACCTGTCTCCCAGGGACATCCACACAAGGGGTTGAGCCACTTGGACCTCAAGTGTAAAGTGGTATCTTAGGTGAAAGTGGTGATGGTGGAGACAAACTCTTCAAAGGCAAGTCTTCCCCCGCTAGATGCCATCTGCTGAGCTTAGCAATTGTGTATGGCGAAACTCCCAGTGAGGCTTTGCCAGGCTTAGGCTTTCTCTTAACAACTATTTTTAGGGTTGATACTATAAATCCCAGTCTCTCCCTTTTGCTGCTGCTTCTTATCTCCTTAAATCATGCATAGTAGCAGCTGTTTGGCTCTACCTCTGACTTTTCCCTCCAAAGGGAAGGGAAACTATTTTGAAATGTAATCCTTTTCCTCTTTTTTTGGCTGGGAAAGACCTGACCTGCAAAATGTAGGCCACTGAGTAACACCACCTTATTGGTACCTCTGAACTCCAGCCCTGCTGCAGGGTCAGGGGAAGGATAGTGCATTGTACTGCTCCTGGTGGGTCCTGCAGTGCACACTTGGCACAGAGCTCATCTGGGCAGGTGCTCAGGCTGCTGGCCCTGAGCATGCTGTGCCAGGAGCAATGGCAGGAGGCAGCTACCCACCAGCTCCTCATATTTGCTGGAGTCAAGCAGGCTCCTTAGTTGGGATGTGCTGTCCCAACAACTTGCAGATTGACTAGATGGCTGCACCCCAAGAGTGCTATACACTCCCCAGCCTTGATTTCCTCCCCTCTGCCCTGGGCCCAGGAGCAGTGGAGGCTCTCAGCACTGGAATTCTCATGCTGGGAAGGTCTGGGTTTGATTGTTGAGGTTTGGAGGAGTTGTGGCGTTTTGAGCATTCACAACACGCGTCAGAGCTTGGCCTGTTGCGTCAAGCACACTGTGTCACTCCGGATGTAGGGGCGGGTGCTCAGGTGTTGGGCCACCATGGCTTACTCCATTTGGTGTCAAACTGTTTATGATTCATGTGTTGCCATAACATCACTTCCCATTAAAAACACGGGATAGTGACCCAGCACCTGGCAAAGGGCCCGGCTCCTGCCTCCCCTTCACCAGCAACCTGCGTGCCGATAGTGCAGGTTGCCACCAGCCCCTTCCTCACAGTCTGGGCTTCTTACTCAGGGCTAGTGGCTGGTTAAGGGTGGCTCACATGGCTGAAAGTGCCTGGTGGAGTGGGAGCAGAGACCAGGCCTGGGTGGCTCTCACAGTTTGTTTGGGAAGGGGTGTGTGTGCACCGTGTGAACGCGTGTGCAGGTTGGCCTAGGGCTGGCCAGGGTACGGCTGTGGGTGGGAGTGGAGGTGCGTTTCTGCAGCCTCCTCTGCTACTGTTTGTTCAGCTAACACAGTTGCTTTCATTCAAGAGCTAAATCACAAGGGGATAATTTGCAAATAGCAACTGTATGTTAAATACTAATTTGTATGTACATGTTTGGGTTGCTTTCCAAAGTCCATTTATCATCTCAAGTCCCCTGCATCTGCTGCCACGAGGCTTTCTGCCAGCTCAGCAGAATGAGAACTCCGGCTAACCCTGCTCGCACTTGTCTTGCTCCCAGCACCTCCGGATGAGAACTAAACATTGCTGGGTCTGCCATGAGATGAGGCATCCCAGTGCTTGCAGCATGCATGAGTTTCTATCCAACAGAAAATGCTAAACATGTAAAGTTTATCTGGGCTTGCCGGAGTCTGTACCCATCTCGTTTTGTCACTGCTCTAAACTTGGAAAAACAGTCTAGAAAGAGTAGCTGGTAGAAACGATGGATTTCTCAGGACCTCTAAACTTGGTACAAATTCTAGATGTATAGAGAAAGGTGATGTGAGACCCTCAGTCTTTGCATCAGCCTGTGGATTTGCAGTTCTGTTTCTTTGTGCTGGAGCTCTCACCAAAAAGCACAACTCCATGTGGTGCTTGGCATAAGCCCAGAGCCAGCTGCCTGCCCACAGAGCTTAGGTGGTAAGTAATATCTGGGCCAATATCTAATCTGGGCAGGTCTAAAACTAAGCACGAGAAACAACAGCCCTACTATAAAACAGATGGAGGCAAATTTTCTATTATTTCCTGAAAACCATTTAGAATCAAATCAAAACAGTCTCTGCTGCCTGTGAGTGTGCACATGGTGTAATTGTCAGCACCACCAGTTGCACAAAGCAGATCAATACAGCTGAGCCCAAAGCCCATTTTCTGGGGAGACTGGCATTGTACGTGAGCTGGAATTTCCTGTAAACCAAGTGCCTCTGCAATAGAAAGAAATGTCCAGGAAACAGCTGCACACATGCAAAGCACTTTTACTACTTGCCTGATGTTTTCCTCAGCATCACTTTTTCATAAATTTTTTTAAATGCCTAAATCCTGTGCAAACAACTTTTTTCTCACCAGCTTCCTGCATGACAGTAGCCAAGAGAAACAGCTTCATTTGGGGTGATCCATTTAAGCCACACACCATATTGTCTGGGAATATGGGGACCAGGGATTATTCAGTGGAGGTTGAAAAATGTTAATATTTTATCAGCCACAGAGTAAACAGATAAAGCGGAAACCACTTTATATTTTTCTGAAATGTTAATAATGGGTTGATAATCTCCAAAGCCTACATACTTCCTGTGATTCAAAAGGGACTGCATGTACTCAACATTCATGGTGTGGAGCTGGCACAAGATACACACCCTCTTCAAGAAAGGATACTGTTGGTCTGGCATGGCAAAGCAACCAAAAACTGCCTTCTGCAGATTCTTCATGTAAGTCACAAAGCCACAGGGAAAAGCAGACAAGGGGACCAGCAGCCATTCCTACCTGCCTGGAGCTTGACCCACACATCACCTTAGACCTGGGACCCAGCAGCGCTGGCTTTAAACCTAGAAAGACCTATAAGTTGCTTGGCACCTGTGTGAAGATTATCTTTAATTATTTTTAAGTGTTGAATTGTGTAAGAACATAAAGGTTTGGACCAACCCTGAGTTATTAGAATGAGATTCACAACGAGGCCCATGTAAAGGGCATCCCAACACACATCTGCAGCAGGGCAGTTTTGTGTCTTCTTCTTTGGCACTAGGCTGCTCCAGGACCTGGCATCAAAGGCCCTGTGCACTGCAGGGCTGGAGCCAATGGCTGGGGGTCTCTTCCCCGCTTGGCCCAAACAGGGATACCAGTCCTTGCCCACGTGAGAAGGCAGAAAATGCACGAATACCATTGTATGAATCTGGAGAGCACTGGCATGGGGAGGACAAAACTACAGGTCAACTTTTGCTTTGTACTTAATGACACTTGGTCTGCAATTCCAATGTTCTAGCTCCTGAGAGGTCAAATCAGACTTTTCCCAACTATCAGTGATTATTAGTTAATGTAGCTTTTAGATATATCTCCTAAAGAGGTTTATGTTGGTGTTTATATGCTACAGGCTGGTCTGAGCGCAGAAATGGGAGATGTGACTCTCCCTACCAAGAACTATTTCCATTTTAGGTTATATCAAGCCTCTGCAAACCTATTCAGCTCTTATATCAAATTGACTATATTGAAATCAAAATAAATTTCCCGTATTTGGTATAGATATATCATTTCTCAGGCTTTGTATGTGGGAGCCCTGATGCTTTTCTGGCAGAAGTTGAAAGTTTCTACCATTTACAGACCTGTGCAAAAACTGACAGGTATAAAATTCCCTGCTGGTGCCAACTTAATGCCATTTTTCTTTTGCAGTCAAGGATCTAAACACACACACAAATTTTCTATACCTATTGCCAAAGCCTGGGGGGTGTTCCAGTCTCCCCTTTCTTCAGGGTTTCACTGAGACTTGCCATTTTTTGACAACAGGCAATGTCAGACTGAAAGACTGGAGCCTGAGCAGAACAAACCCTGCAGCCCTAACTGGCAGCACCCGATGACCTCCCTTTCAGGTTAGACTTTTCCTCAGGTTTCTGCATGCACATCCCTGTGTCTTTATTCAGGATGTTCCCATTGCCAAGTGCAACATATAATAACTACTTTTCACTGTATTGATGGCACTTCCTCCAAATCACAACTAGATATCCTTCTTCCACTTCCAACAACAGAAACAAAGAAGGCTTCCCTTAATCTGTGGGTATATATGAAGAAAATAACATTCTCTGGAGATCACAGTCACCACATTTTCCTTTTTTTGTTTTCAAATTGAATGTAACTGAAATGTATAACTCAAGGACTTTTCCCTTGTCCTTTCTTGTAATTAAAATCCAGTATTTTCCCTTGTCACTTTGGTTTTACTACACAGCAGATACATATTATCAGCAACAATTAAAATGAAATTTTTAAAATGCTGGGCAATTTGTTATATTACTTGGTGAAACTTTATTTGTAATCGGTGTTTCATAAGTCTTATCAACAAAAGTCTTTTGAGTATTATCTTTTTATTGTTGCTGCCTTTTCAATGCAAGTTGCACATGACAGGAAGGACAGGAACCCCAGAGCTCCGTTGCCTCTTGGCTGCTCTTAGATGGATGGCTGGATGCTCTCTCTGGTCCTTCTCACCCACCTTCAGCTCCAACCCAGCCTGCCCAATGCCCCAGGATCAGGAACAGAACTGCCCCATGAGGAGCTCAGGGTACCCCCATAAGGTGAGAAGAGGAGGTGGCTGAAAACACAACAGCTCTGCTGCATCATTGGCCCCAGGCAGCAATTCCAGGGAGCTGTGCACGCACAGAGGATGCCTGATGGGATTCCCAGACGTTCTGGCTCCCACTCTTGCCCATAGTTTCAAGTAAACAGTTTGATACACTTCCCTTTTCAATTCCTGTTTCCCTTTGCAGGCATATGGGCAACACGAACTCACATTCCTGAGACAAGAGGGCAAAACCAGCCAAATTGGTTGTGCCTTAAAACACTGTTTTCTATTCTTTCCTTCCTTTTTTTTCCCCTTTCCCTTTGCATGTGTGTTGCTGTTTCCACAGCAGTGACTAAATATTGACATGCAACATTCACCAAACAAGAAAAACGAGCACATGAATAAATATGAACTGAAACTGAGGGCTTTCCAGTGGCAAGGCTCACTGGCCTGCTCCAAACCATCTGAGCAAGAAAATGCCTACAACCCTCCACCTCTGCTTGGGGCAGTGGGGCTTTCCCGGCTGCCAGTCCACAAAATTCAAAGGTGGCTGCTGGCAGCACTGCATGTGCTATCAATGTGAATTTGAGGCTGGAAATGCTACTCCTCTAAACTGATCATCAGGGAAAGGCCTCTTCCCATTTACTCCAAAGTGTCCATGTGAATAGTGTGAATTTACAGTATTTGCAACAGTCTCCATCCCTCCACTTGCCTGCATTCCCCAGCAGGTCTTTTCACTGAGTTACTTTTTGGATATAAATCTTAGCTGAGGTGCAACATCTGGTTTTCAGCAAGATCTTGACATTTTCCCCATTCTACAGCTGGACTGGAGGCTGAGCGGGTTAAATGCTTGCTCAGGTTCATAATATCGAGCAGGGACTTAGGTGGGATTAGAGCCCAGGATGCTTACGGTTTATGCCTTGCCTTTGCTAACCATTTCTCAGCCAATGGTTTCACTGGGTGCAAGAAGACCTTGTTCATGCTATCGAGGTGTGTAGTTCTGGAGCTGCACCCACCAGCAAATGATTTGTCTAGGAAGAAATGTGACCAATCTCCAGTTGAAATTCAGCTTTGTGTTACCCTTGGCATAGGATTTGTTAGAGTTTAGGATCATTGGGATGAGAACAGCTCAGAGACCAGGAGATCCATTTCATGAAAGATGGCAGGTTTTAAAATTTGGTTTCACTCCAAGCAAAAATGAACACAGAAAAAGTTGCAGCTTTTCTCAAAGTCTCTTTTAGGTTTCTCCTCAATGAATTAAATGGGTTACGTTCTACAAGCCCTTTTTTATGTGGCGTAGTTTCCAAACCTTGTCTCAATTAGACATAAATTTTTGAGTGTATCCCAAATTTTTCCACATCCTTTAGAAGGGTAGATCCAAGGCAGGACCGAATATTCTAGAAGTGGTCTCACTAATTCCTCAGGCAAAGATAACATAATTTACATCTCCCCTGGCGGTCTGTTCTTTTGGGGTTCAGATGCTCTTAGCCACGGTTTTGTCTTGATGGTTTTGTGCTCCCCAGTTGCCTTCTAATGATTTTAGAACTTCACATCTTGGAAACTGGACCTGCAGTCTTCACATTGGCTGTTTGGTTTTTCATTTGGTCCAGTTCAAGTGCATATTGATGAAGCAAGCAAGAGCTTCATTCTTGGTACAGTAGCACATTCCCTTGTTGAGCCACTTCCAAGTGCTATCCCTCCTTAAATCTGCATTTCATTCAAGATCCTTAAAAAAGAAAGTGGATGGTATTTGGTCAAGGGCAGGATGCTGTCAGAAACAGCCCCATTTCATCACAGTTTCTCATTTACAACTATTTTGTGTTCTGTCAGTTCCATAGTTGTATTCAACTTAAGAAATACTACACTGCTTTGTAGAGTGCTCAGGTTTTTTATCAGTCTTATGCAAATAAACCTTATGCCTTATAGGAAACTCTCTATATTATATCAGAAGCATTTTTATTAATGAAGCTTGTAATTTCATTTTAAAAATTAGCTTGGCTAAACCTATTTTCCATACAACTATGCTGACTGGAAAAAAATATGCTGCATTTAAATTCTTCAAAGCTTGTATCCAGTATCAGTCTTTTCACAACTGAACCCAGAATCAACATCCGATTAACTGAGTTAATACCACCTGGGATTTTCCATCTACCCGTGTTCAGATGTGGGCACTTTTTGCAATTCTCCTCAGTCTTCTGGAATTTCCCTCATGTTCTAAATTTTCCTTAAGTCTAACAGTAGCAGGTCATACAGCTCCACTTCCACTGAATTTAAAGCAGCTCTCTGCTGCTTATTGAAAGTTTTCCCTGGTTTCTGATGGACCAGAGAGGATGCCATTATCACTGAAAGATAGAAATATGCCTTCTTTCTTTGAAAAATCAGAACAGAAATAGGTATTTATGAGTGCTTCCTGACTGAGGGACTCATCCTTAGCTATAATGGCGTTCATTACCTCTGGATGTGTTTCTTAGTTTTCCATTGCTGTTCTCACTTGAAAGGCAGTTCTTAGTTTCCCTTTCACCCAGGTAATAGTGGTTATATTCATAGTCCCAGTTAACTTCACTCTTAAGCACCATTCTACTGGAGGGGCTTGGTTTCCATTGCAGTTTGTCCTTGAACAGGTTTGATTAAGCATGTGCTTAAGTACTTAATTAAAATCTGAATGATCTCATAACTCCAAAGTGGGACAAGTGATGAATTTTCACAGCAGAACAAGTCCTTTCTGCAGAGATTCATATTCAGTGTCTGTGCACAGCATGATGGTGTATTACCTGTTCTCCCCTAGACTGCATGTTTCAATTACCTTTATTGAAATAGATCTTACTTTTATAAATTAAGTACTTCATATATGCCACTTTGCACTCTTCATTTCAGGTACAGATGCTTGTGCATAAACAACTTGTCTCACTGCCAGATTTGTGGGTTTAGACAAGTATGGGTAGGTGTGAGTAGGATCTATCTGACTCACAGAAACATGTATTTCCATCCAATAACCAATATGTAAGCCCAGTATTCAAAATTTGCTTCTGTTGAGTGCAGAGAATAGTTTTCTGTAACAGGAAGTTTTAGGTTTGCCAAGCCAAGAAAGCTGTCTGAAGCTTATCTCATCTGTCTGATCATATTTTTGCGTGAAAGGCATGATTCTCCTTTTTCAGCTCATGTTATGGCATAGATATCCGCAGAGGCTCTGAGTGATGCTCGTCAGATTTTATGGAGAGAAGTATGGTTTCCTACATGTTGAACAGTGCTACAGGTGGTGCCTGTTGGAAACTTACCCAGGCTTTGCAGAAGTGGGTAAGCCCTTTTTTCTTAATCTGTTCCTAAGCAGATTTTTGCCTCTTGCTGATGTCACACAGACAAATCTGTGACTGTGGGTTATTTGCAGATGATGGTGTGTGATTTACCACCTTAGGCCCACATTGGTGCTTTGCTCTCCTTGGCCACTGGTGTTGTTTCAAAAGGGAGGATATCCAAGATTGTTTGCTAATACAAGTCATCAATAATCATGTGTGTAAAGTTCATGAATTTCCTGACACTTGCCAGTGTTTTCACGTTAAGCCAGGGGCTGTCCAAATTCTTGTAAGTAATAAATCACATGCCTCACCCTCCACACAACAGCAGAGCCAAGTTTATTGAATAAAATATTCACATGGTGCCTATTCATCTCCGTGTTTTTCAGACCCATTCAGGTGAGCACAGGCATCCACTCAGGAGCTGGCTGCTGTTTGCTGGCTCAGGTGAGGCAGGCTGGCATTCCTGCTTGTCATTCCCTCTGATACCCAAGTGGCAATGGTTTCCTTGATGCCTTTGAAAGTGGGTTTTGCACAGTGCAGAAAGTAGTCAACAACCAACCTAAAGCTGCTTTCTGTATGTGATGAAGGTGGAATTAGTTCATTTCTCTGCTTGCAGAGATGCTGTCACAAGAGCGTTCATCTCGGGCTCTGGGTCCTCTGGTCCTTTTTGCAGCTCTGTAGTCAAACAATGCAAACTGCCTGCTGCATCCCGTAAAGCAGACTGTCACAATAAAGATTTAACAAGAATATGATTGTCATTGGCTAAAAAGAAAGATGCTGTCTAAATGATTGTTTTCCTTGAGTATTTTAACAGAAGTTTTAGTTCAGCATGAGGAGCAGCTTCGCCTCCTTTTATAAGAATTGGCAGGAAGAGGTAATATTTTAGCTGACACGTAATCTATCTTGACTCTATTGCTTTTTTATTGTTTGTCAGAAAGGCCCTGGGGGTAAACATTATTTCTTTGTCTGTTTTGGCTCTGGCTTTGTGCCACGGACACATTTCTCACACCATGCATGTTTTTGCATACCGGTGGGGAATAGACTGGGTGAGGACAAATTACCAGCTCTGCACACAGGCCTCTCAGGTGCCATTTTCGCATCTGTGGAGAGGTCATGGGAGTCAGAGAGTGTAAGAGGGAACAGGCTGCAGGGAGCTTCCTGAGCTCCCCTGGAAGTTGTCAGCTGGTGATTTCAGTTGAGCACCTCACACCTTGCTCCCAGCACTTGTGGCTGAAGAGCTGCAAAGCACTCAGCCAGCACTTAGGGAGGCCAGACAGACAGATAGATGCTCTTGCTGTGTGTGTAGATGAGCCCAGGCAATGATTTGCAGCTTCAGGTGAAACAACTTGATCTCCTGCAGCATTTGATAAAGAAAGAGCTGACATACATTTTCAACAAAGCTCTTGAGCTTTACAGTTTGGAGAGGTCATTTCCCTGGGTGCCAGCTCTGGAGTCAGTGTTCCTGGGATGCCAAACACACAATGGTTGCTTAGTGCATTTGTTATCTTCCACACCTCATAAAAACTTACAATTTTATGCCTTCCTCTGTTGCACCATCTCTCTATCACCTCCTCTGTGAGTTGTTGAGATGTTAAGTCTGTGCTTTTCTGGCTCCTGTGGTCCTTGGGGCTTACATGAGCAAACCTCTCTCTTAAACTGAATGCAAATATCCCCAAGGCAAAACAAGGTTTCCCATTCTTCCGTGGGATGGTGTTTTGGATGGTTTTGTCTCCCATCACCTAGAGAACAGCAGCCCAGACAGCTGCCCCTTCCCTCTCTGCTGCTTTAGAAAGGCTTTATCTCTTGTCTGGCACCTTTCTGTCTTTCCTCTCACCCGAAGGGCTGGAGGTCTCCTCTGGGTATATCAAACTTTCCAACTTGGCTCTCAAAGTTCACTTTGGCTGACAGGATGGAGGGATCTTAGAGCACTGCTTCTGCCCAGCAGCCCCAGCTGAGTCCAGCTGGGTGGATAGGTGAGAGGAGGATGCTTTCTATCCCTGCTGTCCTTCCTCTGAGATGAGCAAGATATGTGTGTCCAAACAGCTGAAAGAGTATTCCCTAAGAAAACCAGTGGAGGAAAAAGCCCATCTGTCTATGGCATTGGTATTTCTTCATCAAAAAACGTGGTTCAAAACTGGCTAGACTGTGGATTACTAGAAGCACTGGACACCTAACCTGGGATACTCTGCCAGTAGCTACTATGAAATATGTTGGTCTTAAGGGTTAGTGTTTGTTGGCTTGCTTGGATGTAGAATTAAATTGCTTTTTCATTTCACAGATCTTCTCAAATCCCACTACTTAAGATTGTAAAGGGGCAAAGGGTAGACAAGAACACCAAGCACCTTTGGCAATGACTCAATCCTTTTTTTCATCTGAAGAGTTGGTGGATCCTGTGGGTGGCATATAAGCTGAACCTTCTCTCCAAACACAAGGACAGAGGGCTCTGGGATATATTCCATAAAACATCATCACCTAAAAACTCTGCATAAATTCACAAGCGTCTCAGTCAAGTAAGACATTCCCAGCATCCTTCTGAGTATGTATTTAGTACCAAGAAGTGTCAGGGGATAAAAAATTGTTCTGTTTTTATGAAGCTCGCCCCCCAGACATGAATATTCTTCATTATTTCTATTCACTGAGATTTTTTTCAAACAAAGGCATTTAGGGAAGTCCCTCTCTTCACAATAGAGACGGCAACAGGCATTTTATTAGAATGAAGCTGGAGAAACAGGCAAGTCTACCATGCAGTATATAAACATTCATCCTTCAGAGCTGTGTTCAGTTCCTGGCAGTGCAACAGACTTCCTGGGTGAGTCACAAACTAACCCTGCCCTGTCTTTGTGTATGTGTGTGTGGTGGCTCTTGAGTCCAACATGTCTCTGAGGAATGGAGCTTACAGAGCCAGCATCTATGTAACATCTGCTTGGATGCATCTATAATCTGCTTAGAGGTCCCTGTCTCATGGATACCCTGTGCTTTACTATACCTGATGGTAGTAAGGCAGCCTCAGAGCAGTCCCGCTTCCCAAGCTGGCAGTGCTCTGTTGAACACGAGATTACTCATTCCCCATTGAAAGCAAGCAGTGATGAGAGTGAGCAGGAAATGGGCCTTTAGATCAGGGGGTTTCCTTACATTTCTTTTACTACATCCACTAAGCCTGCTTCCCTCACATCTGGCATGTTGGGGCCTTCTAATCCTTAAATCAGCTATAATAGCAGGAATGGAAAATAAATTGCAATTACAAAGGAGAATATGCTCAGAGGTTCTCCTTTTGTGGGCGTAAAAGCAAGGAGGGTGAAGCGGGAGCTGACTTTAATATATTTGCTCTTTCAGGGATGGGTGCGAGTACTGGCTGTTGTTTTTGTTGAAAGCTCTGGGGGCAAAGGGGTTTTTGTCAATGTTTTACAAGTCTCTGGATGACGGTTTGAAACTGCAGCAAGAAATGTGATTCCTGGCTTAGCAGACAGGTTCTGCAAGTCAAGCTTTCTGTTTATTTTAATATTTCAGGGATCCTTCAATGTGTGTCACATGGACAAAAAGAAAGGGGGAAACTCCTCCTCCGGCATGAACACAGCCACAGAATTGTCTTAAAGGTGCCGAGTTCCTGTGAGCCACATGCCAACATACACTGTCCACTCCCCAGTCAGACCATCCCAGCAGGGAATTCCTGCTGAGCCAGCTCAGATCCATGGATACACCTGGCTGTGGACTTGTACTGATACCAAACACCATGAGTATGCTCTAGCTAAATGATAACCTAAAACTAAAGGACATTCAGCTGATGGGTTCTAATCATCTTCCAAGAGAAGTGAGAGAAAGAAACCCATTGTCCAAGATATTAAAAACTCTGCTGGCACCAGTGGCACACAGGATTGTGAGGAGGGGTTCTGTACTGGGGACTTGGGGCACACAAGGAATCTTCTCCATTTCTAATGCAGGTGTTTGCCTAAATCAACTACATAAAGTCTCCAGAGGCAACTGTAAGAATGTAAAAGTTTGTAACTTCTAGTTCTATCTGTTGTGCTTCTGCCTGTTTCTATTGATTTTAACTCCCAATTGCTGCGAGGACCATGGAGAGTTTTCTCCAGTGACTGAGGCTGAGAATGGAGGAGTGTGTTATCCCAGGACATGGTACATATCCATGGTCAGCCCATCTCTGCAGTTGATGTTCTTACATGCAGGTTTTCTGGAGACACTCATGAAGGCTCCAACCAGAAGGGCACTACATGGTCAGCTGCATAAGCTAAACTGGCCAAGTTTTTGCTTCTAGATCCTTAAACTGTTTTAGCAGCTAGGAAGGTTTTTGCTAGGGATTCCACCATCTTGGTTATGATTTCTGCATATTTATAGTTAAGGGATTAAAATAGTCAACAGATGAGCTGCTTCTGAAATTCCTCTGACTTTAGAATGGTTTTCAGAATGATAAATGCCAGCTGGGCATTTGAGATGTATTTCTTCTAGAAGTGGGAGAGTATTTTGTAAGGAACTAGTTGATTTTTGTAAAGAAAGTTCTCCTCAGATCTACACTAAACTGGCTTCTTGACTTTATGCAGTTTCCTGCAGAGCTATGTCTGTTTTGCATCTCTTCCTTCCACCTCATACTATCCATTACACTTTATGCTTCATCACTGAATTTTGAACATATTCCTGCCGAAGTGTAGCTGTCTGCTGGGGTACATTATACACTCTTCAAACAAAAGGAAAGGATGTGATGGCAAACTGTATGGCATAGCTGATGCCACATGAAGAATAAAGGAGAGATTAGAAAGTCATGTAATCATTCTCAGAGAAAAAGAGCAAAAAATGAAGCACAGACCTCTTAGAGAGAAAAGGTGAGTCAGTGAAATTATAGTCTAGACTCCTTCACCTTGACAACTGCCCTTGCTCAGACCATCTCATTGCATCCCTCTGGAGGAGGTTTTACTCTTGCGCTCTAAGCAATAGAAGGTGCTTCAGTGACTCTAAAGGGAAGGAAGGTAGATCTGAGTCAAAGGAAGCACATGCATTGTCCCCGTCCCCCAACCAATCCCATTCCTCTATGGCAGTGAGTGATTGAACGCTTGGTGATAAGGACAAAGGGGAGTTGCAGTGTTTTGAATAGCCAGCGGAAATGCCTTTCGCCTTGATTAATCTGATTGAGTTCCCAGCTTCCAAGGGAACTGGAGGGCAGACCTGGGAATTCTAGTTTAACCAGGGAGAAAGGAATCCTTGTTCCCAACAGGTAATTAATTTAATTTTACAGGAATGTTGATATTTTGCACCTCTAAGTACCCTTTCATAGGCCATAAACATTTTCCCAGTGCACAGATGGTTTGCTCTTAGAAAAACAAGTAAAAGTGTGATCCATTCGGTGAAAATAAGGCTTCCTGTTGGGGGGAGTTGTAGGACAGTAGAACAGAAATCTGTTAAACATATAATCCATATTTACTGCAAAGCAATAGGATAACAGAACTCTTTGTTCGGTAATCTCTTTTTCATTGTGTGTCACACTTCCATGTGTGAATACCCTTCCTAGAGGGAGCCCAGCTTTGGGGACAGTTTTGACATGAATTCTTTAGATGTGTCAGTGTTTCTTGCCTGGCTTTCACAGGCAATTTGGATGGATTGACTTAACATTGAACAGAAGGGATTCAGCCCAAATTTTTGAACATAGACATGTCTGTGTGGGCCCTGAGTTCCCCATAACTGGGGAGTGTGTGGCTCATCTAAAGCCTGGTGCAAACAGTGAGAGACTGTCCTTTGCTGACTATGTCTCCTTGCTGGTTTGTGAAGGGAAAAAGAGAAGTTAACAGAAATTACTGCTGCAAGCTCTCCTCCACAGGTAAAATGGTAGAGTGGCAGCCAGGAAATCACTGGGAGAGCTGGCACAAAGCAGTCACCCCATGCCCAGACCATTATGACCAAGATACAAGTCCTGAGAGAGCCTTGAGGTATTTTCTAGCTTAAACCATGGTCTTGCTCAGTCATAAATGAACTTAGAACTTGAGAAAAGTCCCAGTAGACACAGCAGCTTATGAAAGTGAAAAGATGAGCTTCTGCCATGGGAAGGATGTATTTGGAGTATGGCTGCGGTGCTCAGAGCATTGGTCTGTGAGCAGACAAAGACAGAGCTGGTAGGACAAACACCTGACAGAAAACAGCTGGGTGGAAAAAGGACAAATGAGATGATCCTCGCTCACACCAACTTGGCAACAATTCAAATTCCCAGCGTGATTTCAACCCAGGCACCTGCCAGAGTTGCGTGAGCCTCCAGCAACAGTCGTTCTGCAGCATCCCCTCTCCTGTGTGTGAAAGCAAACCCAATCTCCAACCCATGGTCATGGGGTCTCTGGCTCTGGAAATTTAAATGTCTTTACAAGGCGAGAAGCAAATCCTCAAACAGTCGATGTCACCTCAGGACACGGACACTCAGCCAACAAAAACCCAGACACCTGCAGATAGGTCACAAACTAGGGAATGTTTTTAGGAGAAAAGTAGGGCCCAGTCAGGAAACAGGAGTGTTTTTAAACACTGGAGCAAATGCCAAGTAACTATTCAAACATCTCTTCAGTCCCTTCTACCTGCTGAAAGGGGCACCCCCTCCCCCTTATTTTCTGCACCAGAAAAATATCCAGCAGTGCCAAGTCAGTAGCTAGGAAATTGCAAGAATAATTCCCAAACCAGTTACCAAATGGCCTACTTGAGACCTTTTAAGGACATGAGAGGTTAGTTCTTTCCATTGGCAAAAGGAAGAAGAACATGGTAAGAAGAAATCTTTTTCATTGTGGCAATTTGATCACAGGAATAATTTCTGAAAGATACACTGGAGATCAGACTTCCATAGGATAATAAATGTTTATTATTATCAAGAACACAAACATTTTTGTCTATGAGAAGGGTAGTTATTGAGTTAGGGCAGAGACCAGTAGACAGGATATACTATGTATGGGTTGATGCTAGAAACACTGGTGCCTCAAAGTTAACTGCTAATTGCCAGCGTTAGTAAGGACATCTTCCTTTCTATATGAACTATTTTATTTTTTAGACCGAGAAAAAAGGTCTTGCTTCTCCCTTGATGGGACATCCTAGTCTGCATCAGAAATAAAATTAGAATGTAAAAACTTTCAATTAGGAAGTAAATGATCTAATTCATCCTATCTAAATAAGTGCTGGCTTTGTAAGTATATTCAGATTCTGAGTCTTTTTCTTGCTAATGCATTGGGCATTAGTAACCTAAATGTGAAGTGTTTCTGTGGTTGTAAGTTAAAAGGGAAAAGTCCAAATGCACTGAGGAGTCTGGAGCTTAAGACCATTCTCTCTTCCCTCAAAGCTGTATATCCTGCCTCACTTTGCTTCTCTGAGCAAGGAAAATCCGGAGACAAAAGCAAAACAAAATGAGAGAATAATAGAAAAATCATGGTGAAAACTCCTCAAAAAAGCATGACAACCAAGTCACTGGGCTGTTATCTGCACCTATTTTGGAAACATCAGAGTGATGGAACAAGCCAGAAAACTGCATTCATGTGGAACAAGGGAGGAGAAAGATCTGACACCTCCCTGAAACAAGGGGCAGGTTAGCCTGGTGTTGTCCATCTCTTTCACACAAAATCCTCTCAAGTTCATATGGAAGGTATGAGACCCAGCAAATCATTTGCAATCTTCAAGTAAAAGAGTTTTGCACATCAGCTTGTAGAAGAGGCTGCCAAAAATGACACTCTGGCTCTGGGATTTACATACATATCTAGTAATTTATAACACACTCCTGCACAGATTAATAGTCTGTGTATGAGTGAATGGGTGCCAGGAGAGCAGGTACCACATCTGGTTCTCATGCCAAGGTTCTTCTGGTAGCACTAGGAAGAATGGAAGATATTTTAAGCACAACTTGAGCATCAAGATCAAGAGAGGATATTTAAAGTCATGAGAGAGTGTGAGCCCACCTGTGATATCAGATCAAGCTTCAGGGCTTTGCAGCCAGCCTGGGTGAGATCAGCCCAAATGAGTCTCCAGTCTGTGTGAGAACCTGATCAGTCTCTGCATCCTTCGAGGGCCAGGAGTACACAAAACCAGTACAGACACTTTGTGCTCCAGCTGCCCTGGTTTTGCCAATCCAAGGGCTCTGAGCTGTGGGACTGAGACACAGGCTGTCTAGACTGCACGTGCAGGATCACAGGCTCTGATCCGGGAGTAGGATGACAACATTTCATAGAGGCAATATTATATTTTCTCTGTTGCTCAATGGCAGCAGCTCTGTGTTGGGAGGACCCTTGTGGGGACAGCTGAATTCCTGCAGGAAAGTTGCTGAGCTGCTTCGGGGGATTTCCCGCGCTGTGTGGGAGCTCAGCAGGCTGCCCAGAGCCCGGGATCCTGAACCACAGCCCGTCCGTCAGCACGTCGCCCCATGTGTGATTACAATGGTTTTCACCACCCTCACCCCTCTCCATCATGTGTTTATAATCACCACTATTATTCTAGAGTCAGAGAGCAGGAGCATCCTATGCAAATCAGGATGCCAGGGTCAGCTAATGAATTGGTTACACCCTTTCCTTCAAGGAAACCCAAGCCCTTGGAGTGATACTGACAGTGCACCATAGGAAGTGCAAATGCCAGTCAGTTTTTTTCTTAGCTTTGTCCTAAGCAGCTGAGTTTTAGATGTAAGAGCATCCTGAATTGCAGTGAAATAGTTTCAGGAAGTTTTCCTCGGCCTCACACTTCTGCCCCATGAGTCTAACTCAGGAGATACAGGTTGGTCTCCTGCTGCTGCACACAGTGACAGCACACCAACTGTGTCACCTCACTTTGCCTTAGCTTCCCCCATCTATGAACTTCAGTCACAGTGAAAACCCCTTCCATAGCAATAGGCAGGCCCTAAATGCAGTGTAGGCAAAAGTCACCCCAAGGGTAGCACGAGAGTGTTTGTGGTCCTGCTGCTAGTGCAGATAGAGGACATGTTGACTTACCAGAAAAAGTAGGAGACACTGTTCAGGACACATTAAACACATGTTCCAGTTAATTTATGTGACCTGGCACACCAAAAACTAATAAAACCAGTTTCTACTTTCACTTGCTCATGATTAATGGCAAAGCTCTCCATCATATATCACAGACCATGCCCTAGCTGGGACAAAAATATACAGATTATGGGAGAAATTAGGAGTTAACTAAACAGCTGTTAACTGAGCTAGAAATACTCTACCTCAGCCCCATTGTAAATCAGAAAGTCACCCTGTGACAGGTCTCCTTGGCTGTTTGTTGGGCAGTTCAGAGCAGGAAAAGCAGACAAGAGTAAGAGGGTTCTTCCTCGGTATCAGGCTGGTGCCTGCTCAGTGCCAGATGCTGGTTGGACCCATGGTGTCCATGGTATCCATGATATCCATGTTGCTGTCCTCAAAGAGCTTGTGACCACAGCAGGGAAAGACAGTGGCACTAAGCTGGTAAATGTCTTCCCTGTATTCACTGTCTCTCCTCTGGTTAGCAGTCCAGTGTGTAACTCTCAGCAGGCAATTCACTGGCAGTACTATTTAATGTATTTCCAAGGATGGAAAGCTTTCTTTGGAAAGGGAGCTTCCCCTCTCAGCATAGGCAGGATGCAGAGTGCAAAAGTTAAATTAAAATTGTTGCCATAAAGGTCACTCCAGACAGATGCAGGTTTCCAAGAGGGAAGGGATCAGTGACCTGGAGTCACTCTGGATCAAAACAGCCAGACCTGTGTGAACTCATTCTCACAGCACTTGTCCCAGCTGACGCACGGTGCCCATCTCGCTGTGGACATTCAGCACAGGCAGCTTCATAAAAGCCTGCCTTCCTGCCCCTTCCCAAAAGGTTTATTTCCTGACCTAGACAACATCACTGGGGCAGCAAGAAAAAACACCGGCAAACAGACACATCCTTTGCCCGATTCTCAGAGGGACAGAGGCAGACCTTGCCCAGCAGGATGTGGGGAGCCAGGGCACTGTGATTGGTCACTTACTGCCAGCAGAAACAAAACAAAAAAGATGCTTCACAAGGATTAAAAATAAAAAAAATAGAGAGCAATGAGGGTATTTATGTCATTTCCTGATAGGCCATCATAGAGCATGATAACAGGATGGGGTCCACTGTCAGTTCCTGGATGGTTCAGGCTATTTCCCATAACCCCAGTGACTAAATAGTGCCATGAGAGGAGCCTGAAGCTGTGGTGCATCCTGCTTCCCCATGCAGACACCTGGTTTGCAGGAAGTGAGGAACCATCCCAGGGGGGTCAGATGTGCCCTGGGAACCACAAGCCTTTCACTGGCTTTGAAAGAGTAAAAACATCCACTTTTGGGAGTATTTGCCCTTCAAAATGGCCCGGAGACCCTGGTTCCCACCCACTGCTCTTTCTAGTCAGGGCCTTGGCATGGTGCAGGAGACTGCACTGAGTCCAACCACAGCTCTGCCAAAGGCTGTCCCTTGCCTCCAGCAGTGACTCGGTGCTGGTGCACCACCCATCCTTAGACAAACCTGCCGGTTTGCTCAACTGAGATCCCACAGATTCCTTCCCCAGGTGCCTATAACAAGCCCTTCCCCTGTTCCTGAAGGCCTTAGCCTGCTTAGAGAGCAGTTGCTAAGCAGTCCTGGGACCCGGGACTATTATTATGCTATTAGTAGCATTTTTGCAGGGACTTCATAGTGTCCAAAATTGGAAGTTTTGTTAAGACACATAAAACAAAGTTTTAAAAGGTCTGAAGTTATAATCTGTTGCTTTAACCATATGATAATGCCTTCCTTTAGTTTTGACATGGAAGTTGTTTTGTGGTATTAACTGAAGGGGAATTAGGTGCTATTTCAGTCACACAAAAATGATCTGCTTCAGAAATGAGTACATAACTCTTTTGCTTCCAAATTGCATAATTCACTATATTCATAAAAGTTCACAACCAGCTGTACAGCCTCTCACCACTAACAGAGGCCCTTTACTAGCAGCTCTAATGTGTTAACAACTGCAGAGATAGAAGTAAAAGAGTTAGAGAGTTGGTTTTTAAAGCTGGATTTTTTTATTCTCCTACATGCTGTTGTCCTGAGGGGCAGGTACTAGAGGACTAATGAGGTGCTGCTAGTTATGCCATTAGTATTATTCAGCACTGTAAGACTGATTTCTTTATGAATTAGCAATTACATCTGTATGGCACAAGGAGTTGCTGACTGCAGACCAAACCTCTCCACTTGTGGAGGAGTGACAGAAAGGGTCTTGGGCTGGGCTGCACCGGGGACCCATCATTTTGCCTGCCTTCTGCTCTGAGGCCATTTCTTTCCAAGCCTGTTTCAAACAGATGGGCAGGTCCTTCCAGCAGTCCAGAAAGATGTGGAAGGATGTGATGTGCACTTCATCCCAGAAGTGTAGCAAACACAACATGATTGTCCCAGATGGGAATTATGACTCTTGCTGGTGATGATGAAGGGAGAGATTAGTCCTTCTTCCCTAGCTTGTCCCCTGCTTACAGCACAGACAAAAACAGCTGGACCAAAGCAGCCTGGTTCTTGGTCAAAAGTAGCAAAGAAATTTGAAAACTGTTTTTGAGAAGAAAGAAAGAATGAAAGTTTATTTTTCCCCCAAAATGAAGTCAGACTATCAGATACAGATTTTTTTTTCCCTGCCATATGCTGTGGACCAGCCACTGTACAGAGAAGGTGCTCCATTAGCCTGGCCCCTACCAGCAGCCCTGAGCTTGGCTCTGTTGGCGGCTCTGGCCCTGCAAAAGGATTTCCATCCCTTTGAGAGACAGACATTTTTTGCCTCATATATGATGTAAAATCAGTTTCATAATACAAGTAAAATCTATCATAATCTCTTCATGCTTGGTGCTTATTTCAGAGCCAGCTGCAGCTGTCACAGCCTAATACTCTCTGCTTAGGGTCCGTGTGTGCACAGCTGGCTCCAGCCCGAGCACCTGCCCTCGGCCCTCAGAAGCGAGCCGGGATCCCCCTGTTGGGTCTGGGCTCTGGTACTTGACTGCAGGTTTTCTTTTGAAACCCCCCATGAAAAACGTGCTGAGGGGAGGGTGCCCTGTTCGGGGACAGCCTGGTTGGATTATTTGGGCTTAGAGAGCAAAGTGTCAGGTTTGTGTTTAATGAATATCTCCATCAATCATCCTGGCTGCCCATGGAATAATTACCTTGCAGAGCCACAGTGGCAGGTAAAGCCCTTGGCTCAGGACACAGAGCAGACTATTAGAAGCCCTGCTGTTATACGCACTGTTATTATAATTTGCCTTCAATTACATTCATGCTCGGTGCTTTGCTAGAGATGGCTGTTTATTCCTTTATGGGGCTGTTTCAGCAGGTACCTTATACTCCTGTGATGTTGCAGGCCAGGGATGCTCACCCCAACCTTTGAGGCATACAAACCAAATTTGCCAGAGGTGTAAGTTGTCTCCCCAGATGCTGCCATATTTGGTGAAGTGCAAGCCAAAAGCACTTCATTTGGATCCTGGCTCAGCTGCACTGAATTGGAGTCTTTTGTACTCACATATTCACACAAGGCTATGACTAGCTCAGAGAGACTCCCAAAAGCTGCAAGGGAGATGGTCTAGGCAAATTTTGTAAAACTGGTGGTTAAACTACACCAAACTCCTTCCCTCTGTAAGCTCCAGTGCCTCCAGTCATCTCAGCAATGAATCTGGCCCTTTTTACCTCTGCCCTTGCTGGCCTTTATCCCTAAACATCAGTAGGATGAAATGCCCAAGCTATGGGCTTTAAAGGACTTTACAAGTTCAATTTACAAGCTCCATAAAATTATAAATTCTCCCTCCCCACTGCAGAAGTACCTTGTAAAACACGTCCTGTATTGTTTCAGTTTGACGAGTCAGGCTGCAAAAGCAAGGCAGCATCAAGTGGAGAGAGTGCATCTGGTACCAAGCAGAGTCTCTGGCTGGGAGAGGAGAAAACAAGAGCTGGACATGGCCAACAGCAAGTAAAAATAATTCCCTGCCTCTGCCTTGTACTGTGGGAAAGCCCAGAAGCTCATCCCACCCTCTGTTTCTCTCTTATTGAGCAATTATTTGCAATGTACATTTTGTTCAGTTTGCTTCAGGGTGTGACATCTACAAGCACCGCTGCGCATGCTGATGTCCTAACCTAGCCCCAGCATCCAGGACTGTACCTGGGACCACGTGCTTGTTCCTTAGCTAAGCATCTGGCACTCGAAAAAACGGCAGTGACTCTCCACAGCAAATGCCTGGCACTAACCTGACACCAGGGAGGTAATCCACAAAGCCTCTTGCCCCATCTCAGGTAGCTCCTGCTGCTGGTTGTATGCCAGAGGTCTGCAGAGGTCATGCACTCCATCTTTCTGTTTCAGTTCAGGCTGCCTTGAATAGCATCAGAAAATGAGCAGAAGCATCAGCAGCCGCATGCAAGAAACACTTTCATATCTTACACACATCTACACCCGGAATTATTTGGTGTCAGACTGAGCACAATGAGTCATTACTCACCTTTCACTGGAGCTGGAAAAAATACTCTGGAATTGTTGCCAGTGTCGGCACCATCACTGATATTTTTAATGTCAAGGGAAAGTGTTAGTTGAAGAAGAAAGCAAATAAGGTCCTCCCAACATCAGCTGAAAGACTGCCAGTAAATGATGGAAAGAAAAATTCTGGGTTCTGCTGATGGCCTGTGCCAATCCATCCCATCCAGAAAAACACTCAAGGACCTGTCAGGATAGCTGGGATGTGCCAGCACACAGTGCCAGTCAGTCAGGGCTGGCAGGGATAGGCACGGAGGCATTATGCCACCTGCAACAACGGCAGAAGTCAGGCAGCTGAGGCATCTCCGGAGAGAAAAGCCTGAGGGGGCAAACCCAGCCCCTGGAAAAAGCTGTGGTTCGATTTATTCAAATGCACTCTGAGTGATGTAGGAATGGGAGCCTGTCGCTGGGCAGTTCTAGAGACGTCTCTTAAAATACACTTGTTCCCAGAGATGACGACAGGTAACGCAATCTGAGAAGAAAAAGAGAGAGAAAAAGCTTTGCCAACACAGATGGCCAGCAGATGCCCCCCAGCCCTGTTGTGCCCTGTGCTGTGGCCCCTGTGGCTCTTCCTGAGGGTGACAAGCTCAGCTGTCCTAAATCTGAGGTCTTGCATCAGGGCTACTGAGACTCGCAGAGTCCCCTTTTACACCAGCTGAGGTCTCCAGGGATCACCGTGGCAACAGCTTCCTGCAACAGGGCTGAGCTCTCACAGGGACCAGTCCATTTCAGGCTGTAGAGGAAAGCAAAAACCTTTCAGAAACCCAGATATCCTATATGCAGTGATGACAAGATTTTATCCTTCCCCCATTTTGGTGCAGGGTGTTTATGAGCATTTTTTTTGCAAGTTTTCTCTTTTCAATACAAAACTCAGCTGTCTCAGAGCAGGGACTCCCAGTGGAAAGGAGAACAGGGAAGGACTTGGGGTCTGTATCTTGTTTCCAAGGCTGGGTACTGTGAAGGGCTAGGGAGTGTGGGGAGGGATGTCAGGGCTTAGGTTCAAGCCCAGCTTTATGCCACCCCACAACCACATTAGCATTTTGCAGAGGAACACCAGATTTTCCAAAGTGCTCAACACTCAGCACACACTTGCCCTGCAGCTTCTTGGCTCCAACAGCTCCTATGAGCCCCTGCCTCCTTCCTTCCCCAGAAAACCTCCTTCTGCTGGATTCTAGCTGACCACAGGCTCTGAGATGCATTTCATCCCAAGCAGAGGCAGCATGTACCTCCAGCAGGCATCCCACAGGGCTGCATCCCACAGTCCTGCTCCAGCCTGGTTCTGTGTGGGCAGGCATGGGTGGTTCCCTGATGGCTACTGGCCTTTTCAACTGACTTCTTAAATCAGCCATGGCACTGCCAATGTAGCTGCAACAGTTTTTAGATGTTCAAGAGGACAGAGTTGATACATGATTCCCCTACTCACCCTTCTGCTAACTTTGGATGCAAGCTGTTTACAAACAGCTGTTGTAACATCCCTGAGGTGCAAAGGAAAATACTCAGCTACAGAGAAAAAGATCTTAGCATGGACTGTGTCCAGGAATTTCATGAACAGAGCCAGGAGCTTATTCAGATGTTTCCCTTCTAGGCTCTGGGTTAGCTGGGTCTGTGGAGATGAGAGGGTTTGTCATTTGTAACAGCTGTGACTGGACTGGGCCTGCAGGATGGCCCAGCATGGAGGGCTGCCCTGAGTGGGGTGACCAGGTACCCAGCCTGCTGCTTCCCTCCTCCCAGTGTACAGCACACTCACTTCTCAGACTGCCACACCATAAGGGTGTTATTCCTGTTGTATTTAAAATGTAAACCCTCTTGTTTTCTTATCCCTTTATTTGATAAATTTTCCCCGCTCCTTGCCTCACTGCCTTCCCTTTCCATCAGCAGTATTGGCACGTGGAGCTGGTTTCTCTCCCTGGAGAAAACTGTTGCTCACCCACACAACAGGGGGAAAAATAGCTTGTGAAAAAAAGGCCATCAGGTCACTCAAGCTAAAGTTAATTTCTTTTAGAGGCCCCCCCATTCTGGAAGCAGTTTCCTGCTCTTCTAATTGGTATTTCTGAAGGGGAGAGAAAGAGATCCCTGTTCCAGGAGTATTAAGCCCTTTAAAGATGCTTTAGCTAACAAAGCAAAGATTAGAGAACATGGATCAGATGTTTTTCCTATCAAAGCCTTTTCTTTCTTTCCTTTTTTTTCCCCTACTGTGGATGTTTTGAGTCTCCTCTGGGCCGGGCTTCATTAAGGCTGTTAACTTCGTAGTGCTGATGTCTCTTTGCCCAGCTCACAGTTTGGGTGGCCTGAACTAAAATCTCCCAAAGGGCTTATTACAGGTGGTAGGCAGACAGGGCTGGAGCCTGGGCCACACCACATATTCCTGAGAGAAATGTGTTTCCCTGACCAAAAAAGCACAATATTATATTCTTAAAACATTCCAGCCCCGTCTGGGTGTTCTCTGCATGCATTCCTGTACGTGGGATTATTATTGTAGAGAATTTATAAAGTCATTCATTTCTCTGGAAGTGTATGACATGGGTTTTGGTTGAATGGGCCCAGTGCAAACTTAGAGCCATGTGGTGCTATAAAAACACAACAGTAAATAAATCAGCAGGGAGAATTTACACTTCAGCCTTCTGATTGTTTTTACATTCAGAGGCTCAGACTCGGAGCCAGAGTGTAAAATAAATACCTGTAGCAGCGAAAATGCAGCGTCACACTGGCCTGCTAGCAATCACATCAGCATAGCCAAGATACGTGCAAAGCAAGGGTGTTTACAGTGAGCTTGTGGTGACCTTTTTTTTCTTTGGCTGCTTCCTATTTTTCTTAGTGATACCTCAGATCTTTATTATGGTATTGTTGGTCCTAGTGCTCCTGTGAATGAAGGTTGCGTCAGGTCTTCAAAGGTTCGAGTGCTTGAGGTTTTTTTCCTGGGGGTTATTTTTATCACTGCTCTTTAGAGAAAAAAAAGAAATAACTCCAGGCTGAAACGTGCCAGCTCCTGGGTGTTATCAGGATGAAAACATGCTTTTCATCTATGGAAAACAGGAATGAAAGGAGGCAGGAGATGGTCATCCGGGTTCTGTGCTTTCATGGTCCTGCCATTGCACTGGAGCTCAGGGGGGAAGAGCCAAGTTCCAGGAAGGAGCCACGTGAGTTGAGGCCTCTCTCAAACCTGCCTTTGGTGGGAACCGAAAGGGGATCTCCTCACCACACTGACAAGATGACCCTGCAATTTAGCACTCCTCAGTTGGAGGAATTCCTACTGCACTTGTCCCTGCATAATGTGAGAATGTCACTCAGCTGCAATTTCACCCATGAAGAGACAAAGGGTGAAGTCATCTTAGATGACATCAAATTGTGTTCGGAAAACCAAGGCTTTTCTGAGATGGGTGGAACTTTCCTATCCTAATGCAGACCTTTTCTGGGTGCAAAATTGGATTACGATCCTGTGAGTCTGTAAAACAGCCCCTGCATTAACCTTCTCCCTGGGAGCCCCTCTGCTTACCCCAGGTTGCTCATGTTGAATTCTCCTCTGCTGACCATTGCACAAAAGCAGATTTTTGCTTTACTGCCAGAAAAGCACTGGAGTTATTTACCACCTCAGAGCTGGGGCCTTTGCCAGTTCTGATGGACCATTTCTCATCAGCAATCAGCATTGATCTCGCCATCAATGTCTCCTCCAGGACCGATCTGTAAGAAGGCCTGATTTTACCTGTCAGGCTGAAATCACTTCTTCCCACACAAAACAGATGCAAGGGATATGTGCCAGTGTGAAGGTGACTCCAGGTGACTTGTGGCAGAATCTGTGCTTTTGTAATCCTCTGGCTGCCTCTGTCCTACAGCAAGGGGCTCTGGGGCAACCCCCTGGGAAACAGTACCAGTGGCTCTGCTGAGCTTTCTTTCTCCAAGAGCCCACTGTGCTTTTTGCACACTAGACAAAATACTGCTGCTGGTAAAGTATCTGAGAGCATAAGGGAATGTGGAATTTGGCTCAGTTAAAGGAATGTATTACTGGCGTTTGCATTTTCCATGTTTTTTCAGTAAATCAAATCTCTGGTCTAATAAAAGGATGAGAATTCAGATAGGTGGCTCCATGCCCCTGGTAAAAAGAGGTGGTTACACGTGTGCACCCCTTGACTGCAATGCAAGGATGAATGGGTAGCCTGTTCAGGCAGGTTAAGACCCTGACAACTCTCTTTTGATGGCCGAGATCAAATTTAAGTCTGCAATTCAAAAGCACACAAGAAATCATAAACCCAAACTGTGTCTGCAAAAGAGCTCATCCCCACCATCATGCCAGTTTTGTGGCTTTTAGTCTTTCTGAAGGTATAGAAATTCTGAAAACTGGAAGCACATCAATCTCAGTGAATGCATTATACAAGCCAGATTCCTGTTATCTTTAATAAGGGATTATTTTTGTTAGCCAGGCAGCGGAGTTATCGGATAGAAAAATGGAAGTATTTTCCTCTGGTGGGTCCCAGAACGCCACCCTCCAGGAACAGCTCCCCCCTCTCCCAAGCCCCATCCCCAAGATCGTCCTCTGCTGTGCATACACTTTTCATGGGTGAGGAAGATTTTGTTGAGTTTTTGGGTAATGGATCCTCTATGCTCACTTGCTCTCTGTTTGGATTGTGAAGGAGCCTTTCTAGCAAAGCAGTATTCAGTGGTGGTCTCCAGGAAAAGGCATTTCTTGCATTAAAAAACAATAAAAGGCCCAATGTTTTACAGACAGATGTCCATCAACAGCTGGCTCTGGAGTGGGAAGAGAACACCGGATCTTCTCCATCGTCACAGTGCTGGGGCTCTGCATATCCACTTGTTTATTTAACAAGCTACATTATTAAACTGGACCTTGGATTGTGAGTGGAAGCTCAACCCCCTGAAAAGCCACACAGACGCTTTGATCAGTTATAAAGACCTACTTGAGAGACTGTGCACTTCACCAGTGCTGCAGGGAAGGAAAAGGGCTAAGTCTGTATTTCACCAGCTTTTCCTAGGCTGGGCCGTTGGCCCAGCTTGTCTTTGGCTTAGATGTCTTCGGATTTAGTCTCATTTGCAGACTTAGGCAGGTCAGAATCACTTCATGGGGGCAGTGTGCTCTGAATAGCGTGGGCACCCAGACTGGTGTCACTGTCCCAAATCAAGCACTGCAGGCAGTGCTTCAGGCAACAACGGCCCCTTACCCAGCCTCACAAAATCCCACTCACACTTGGCTTTCAGCCTTCCTCTCTCTTCCACTCTCTCACCAGCCAGGCACTGGTTCAAGCTACAGCAAACCCCAGAAAGGCTCTTGGGGCTCCCAGTGTGCAGGCGAGCCCTCAGCAGCAGTGGCTCCTGCTGCCGGGTACCTGGGCTTGGACAGCCGTGTGCCACGGGTACGTCAGTCCTCTCCACGCAGCAGCTGCCCCCTGACTTTGTCACAGCAGCTGTTTCCCAGGACATGGCAACAGTTCCAGCTAGGAAGGGAACATTTTATCCAGCTGAGACTGACCAGCAGTTTAAATGGGGAAATGTAATTACCCACACTTCAGTTTGGCCTTCAAATGTAATCTGATGTCTCAGTGGTGAGAACCCACCGTGCCCGTTGGAGGCAGTGCAAACACTTGAGATGAAGAGTCACATGTGCAAAGATGCCCTGGTAATTCCAGGCAGAAGAAGTTAAACTGAGACTTTCAGAAATACACTGAAAATCTGTCATTGTCCCACATTGTACCTATTCTCCCATCATCTGCAGGGAGGGTCTTGTGGGGAAAGCACTGTGGGGGCTGTGGTGGAACATGTCCTGGGTGAGTTTCACCCCACATAAAACCAGCATGAGATCCCTTATTTGGGGCCCCAAATAACTCCCACAGAGTCTTGTTCTCTTCAGCCACGGCCAGCATTGCTTTTATTTGGGCATTGTCCCCTGGATTTCCTTTAATTAAAAAACTCTCTGAGTAAAGCTGGGGTGCGCTGAGCAGCTCTTTGCCATGCCTTGCCTGCCAAACCCCTGCTCACAGGGACACAGTGCATCACTCGGGGGGCAAGGCAGGGTCTGCCCCCAAACCCCTAAGCTTTTCCTACTGGATATGACAGTAAAACCAGAGCCCTTCCCTGATGCTCTCTTCATGCTGGAGGTCAAATTTGTCTGGGTCAGCCCCCCACAGACACTGTGAATACCTGCTGGATGCCTGCTGAACTCGCTAAGCCAAAAACCTGCTCTGTGACAGCAGCACCCGGCCCAGCCTGCTGCCCTTGCCAGGGCAGGCTGTTCCCCCTGGAATCTGACACTTAGATTTGCTAGCATCACTTTGGCCACCTGCTAAAGCTCCACTCTCTCCACAAATTGGACAAGTCAGGCTGATGCCCAGGCTGCCACAGGGACCCAGAGGTGCTTTGTGACAACCTTGGGCCTTGGACAAAAGATTTTGCAAGGACTCAGATTTTCAGTAAAGGAGCCCAAAGCTGATTCAGGTGCCATGCCAAAGGAGAGGTTTGGACAAGCCTTTGGACTCAGAGTAACCACAGAGAAAACCTGTCACGTGCCAAGATCTCTCTGCAGCAAGAGAGAGCTGCAGTATGAGCTGAGCATGTTTTCCTGCCTCTACTCATCTGTAGAGCTCTTGCCTCTTCTGGCACAGCACAGTGCTTCACCTCAGAGCAGACAAAACTCTTGTAGGTTCATCAGAGCATGAAATAAGGTGGAAATTTCTAAACTTGGCATCGAAAAAGAAGTGCTCTCAGCACAGGAACGCCAAGAAAATAATCCAAGAAGTTTCTGTGGATTATTTTGCAACTGCTGCATACTCTGTTTCAAAGAGATTTGACATTTAGGTTTTTTTCTACTTAGCCAATTTAGTCTTTGCCCGTGTTTTCAAGAAGTCTAAAATCGCTACAGCAAAACCCAGCCACTGGGCTGAAAATGTGATATTCCCAAAGCTGTTTTGTAGTCCTAGGTATTTTGGATTCTGGTCCTGACACAAGTAACAAAAACAAACACTTGGAACACATATGTAATTTTAACTAGAAGCCCATCTAAGTTTTAGGACTGTAAACAGCATACACATTATTAATACTTGACTAACTTCTGTTTCAGTGGAACCTAAAACTTTCTGTTGCTTGTTTCACTGAGGTTGTCCTTTCAGGGTGGCCATGAAATGCTCTGCTAAAGAAAGCAAATGGAAAATAGGAAATTCAGACTCTGATAGTGCACCAAGGCAGAATAATTCAGCATTGCATACAGTGATTGAGCCTGAAGTTAATCCTATTGCTGAAGGAAAGGCTGTTGTACTGGAAAGGTTGCACAGGACAATTCACTTTATTGGATTAATTTTGTGTATGAAAAGCCACCAGCAAGTCCCATTCTTGGGAATTTCCATCATTCAGCTCTAGATCTGCACTGCACTTCCTTACAGTCCTGTATTTCTCTTTCTGTAGTTTTATTCTTGATGAATAACCCTGAGAAATATATTTGGTCTGTTGAGCAGCAGGCACTTGGCACTGTTTCACCTCTCCCAGGTTGTTTATGCTGGCAACAAGGACTTGGAGAGCTGCTCAGAGTGACAGGACTGTCCCCAGGACATGCTGCAGCACCGACCAGGACAGCCTTGAGGGGAAAGGAACTTCCCCATAGCTAAGGGCTGAGCATGGATATGGGCTCTGCACCATCAACACACACCTTCCCTCCCATCAGCTGAGCAGCTTTTCACACTTGTACCTGCACCTGGAGTTAATGCACTTCAGCTGGACACTGGAGAAATGCAGCTTCTTGGCTGGTGTTTTCAGAACAGACTTAACAGCATAAATCCCACCACGATTCAGGGAGAAATGCACTCGTGGTGCATTTTCAAGAGAGTGCAAGCATTTTGGCAGCCTGCATCACATCTGCAGAAGTGTGTAAAGGTGCCTATTAAATGCAGATAGTGCTTGGTGAAACTAGAAAACCAGTCAGCAGATCAGCACCAGTATTGCTCAGATTTGTTCATTTTCACTGGTCTTTGTTTTCTCTCTCTCCATCACCAGCCTGTGTCTGGATACCTCCAGATGGCAAACCTGTGGGTATTCAGCAAACATGCACTTAAATATTTTCTCACCTTTGAAAATGGGGCTCCACCTCCTAAATAACTATGGTCCTGTTGGGAAGTAACCCATCGTGTCTCATAAACAGCACCCCTGATTCTGCATGAAAATCAGTGCAGTTTCACTGAATCCTGACAGATTCAGCACATCCATCAGCTGTCCCACATCATAAGCAAATTAATTGTCATCACTTCTGCTGTAAGGCATTTAATGTCACAGCCAGACACATGGATCTGTGTGAGTTTATCACTGCATGCTCTCTACACACTGTTTTCTTTCCTGTTTCTGTACCTCTAAGGAACTCCACCTGAGAGAACCCTGTGGTGCCCATCCCTGCTGGGAGATGGGTTTGTGGCTTTCCCCAGAGGCTGAACCAGTAATTGGGAAATGGCTTGGGCTTGGCCTCCTGACAGATTCACATTTCCATCAGCAGGCCCAGGCTGCTGTGGACTCCTCCAAGCTTCAGGCAGAATTTCCCTGTGCTGCTCAGCTCTCACATAGCAGAGTGATACCACACAGGGGTGCTAAAACTTCTTCTATGAAACATCTTCTTCCAAATCCCATTGTTGAGCTGTGGGAGCGTGCCTTTGTGTCTGGAGGGCAGAACCAGCAAAGCCATTCTGGGGAGGCTCTCTCTGACCACCCAGGGACCTGCCTTAGCTCCTGATCTGCAAAATTATCTGATACCTCTTAGACCACAAAAGTAGAAATAAGATGATTAGTGAAGAGGAGTGGGGTGAAGCAGGCTTAAAAGGGATGGAAGGAAATTTTCTGTTTATAGAGAGATAGGATTTTTTTTAAGAAATGCATGCTGTCTCCAACTTCTTTTCTCATGTAGCCATGGTTACTTAATGAGTTAGAGATTTGTTTGGATAAAAGAAAACTTAAGTCAGTCAAACCACTTGTGAATAAAGCAGATCTTGTGCAGTTGTTTCAGAGGACAAGCTCAAGCTAGACAGAGGATTTTCCTATCTCAGAGCACTAATAATCAAACAGTGAGTGCTGTCTGGTTGTGAATAAGCCAGTTTACAAGGTTGAATATAAAATATGTAGAATTAATTTCACTACATTATGGCTCCGGGATTTTTTACGTGGATCCCTTACTGTGTAGGACTGTATACTCCATTACCTTAAAGGGTGAATGCACCTCCTCATGGCTGTCACCAGCTGGAGGACTGTGTCACCCACTGTGATGCTTGTGCTCGTGCTTGCTGCCACAAAAAGACCAATATGTTTTTCCAGCAGCAAGGAGTGACACCCTGACCACTCCACTCCCAGGGTCCCAGCTTCTGGCTTTGCTGGGAGACAGGCTGGCCCTGGAGGCCACTCAGCAGCTGAGCACTGCCCAAGCAGGAACGCCAGCCCTGGCAATGGCTACAATCATAGACAAATAGTAATAAATAAGCAGCAAAGCACTGTGGCTTGACAAGCCTTGGGCATCCCCTGGGATTTGTAATGGGATATGGAGGTTTTCACCTCCTGGTCTCTGGTTCACATTTCAAATCCAGCCCTGCTTCGAAGTGACCAAAGGTCATTGCCAGGCTCAGTCGCCCGTGTGAAGACATAAATGGCCTCATTTCTCTAATTCCTCAAGCGAGGCTGGGGGGAGGACTGGATTTGTTTGGTTTTATGATCCTGATGGAACAGCCCAACAGCAAGGCTATCTGCATTCCTCTCCGTCCGGTCCCCATCCTGGCTGTGTGTGGAGCCCGTGTGTGGTGCCCATGTGTGACACTGCACCTCACCCCAGCCTGGGTGCACAGAGGGGTCTGGCCTTGCTCTAACTGAATCCTGCACCTCATTCTGATTTTCCCATCTATAAAGCTAAGCAAAAGTGTGAATTCTCCTGTCCAGGGCCTGGTAGGTTTGCACAGGTTTCTGCAAGTGTGAAACTCCACTATTTAAGCACAAATCCTCGGCCCTGTCACCAGAATTTGGTTTTGGTCTCTGTGGCCCAGATGTCAGGAAGGGCAGCAAATGGGTCCTTGTAACCAAAATCAGCATAAAAGGCAATTGCACCAGTGCAGCCCCCTTGCCAGCTGCACCCTTACCCCCTGGGTAGTCCTGGGGAGATTGGGCATGGATCGTATTGGCTTTAATTTCTTCAGTCACATCTCTTTTGCCCACAAGTTGGGACCAGAGAAAGAACACCTATGACTCCTGTTCTTCCCCTGCTTCGCTCTGCTGGCAAGGAGGTGGCTGGGCCTGGGCTATCCCCTGTGCCCTTGCAGGCCCGCGGTGCTGGTGCTCACATCTTACATCAGACCTTTGCAGTGGCCCCTCCAGCCCACGCATTTCTCACACCATTCAGTGGGGTATAGGGTTTGTTTTCTCTTTGTAATGATCACCAGAGGAGCTCAAGGCTTCACACAGACCTGCACAGGTTTGCAGATTGTTCTGGATTCCCAGGCACAGAGGTGTTTTATAAATATCCCCTATTATTACAGTGCTCTATTAATAACTGCCTTGGGGAACAATGGGAGCACGCAACAGCTTTGGTCATCTGATGCCAACCAGCCGAGCCTCCTCAGGGCCATGGGACATTCCCAGAAAAGTGTCTATTTGGGGAAGCATAGCATTTGCACACAAGCCTGGGGGTGCGTGAGGCCCTGGAGGAGGCCAGGCCATGGTGTGTGCTCCTAGGAACGTGCTCTCTGGAAGCACAGATGCTCCTCAGTATCCTGGGCTCTCTCCACACCCAACATGGGGATGTGTTGGGCCCTGGCCATAGACCTCTCCCTCATCCCATTGTTAGGGATGTACAAGAGCTGCGACCCCGGGCGTCCGGTTCTGCCTCTGCTCTTCCCCAGCTGTGCCAGATGGGCAAGGCAGGAAGGGAAGGAACGTGGCTTGTGGTAAATTTGGTTCTGCTCAGACACTCTTGTGGTTGCAGCTCTTGCGAAATTGAATGAATGTTCCCAGGAACTTGTCCTGGCCATTGTCACAGTCTGCATTGACATTAGTGGTTCGGGATGAGAAAACTTCTGGGCAGCCTTGATGCTCCATTGAAAGGCATTTTGGGTGAGAGTTGGAAATTAAAGAGGCTGATGGAGTGACCAGCATGTGTCTTCAGCAAGCCACAGCTTCTTGCTCAGGCCAGAGGCAGGGAGCTCACTGGGGAGCCCTTGCCAGCCCTTGCTGCTGCACATGCACTCCAAATGTCCAGGCACAGGGCGACATCCCTCCTCATCATGCTGAGGACATGGCAGCAGGGCTTCACAAAGGGTGAGGAGGAAAGTGAAATGAAGGAGCCCAACACTTGTTTCTCCAGGAGAGGCATGAGGGAGCCTCACTCCTGCTGGCTGTTATGGTCCCTGCTTGGGATCCTGCCAGGTTCACCAGGGAAAATGGTACTGGGTTTTTTTGACATTGTTCCTGATGGCTGGGTACTTCCTGAGTGTTTCCAGTGAGGTTGGGAAGGGGAACAAGAGGAAAATGGAACCTTTTTTTATTTTCCTTCCTTTTGCAATATCTCTGTGGTCACAAAAAGCCATATTGCAGCCAATTTTCCTGCCTCCGTTCACACGGGCATTTTGCAAGGGCACAGGAATTCCTCTATGGGGAACATGGACTCTTCTGATGCCTCCCCGTGGTTCCTGAGCTGCCAACTTACCAGTTTCCTGTGCTCAGGAGCTCGGGATGCAGCACTGGGTCCCACATCCCACTTGTTGCCCTGGCCTGTGGTGGCAAAGGCAGGGAGAGGAAGCAGAAGCAAGTGCAGAGCCTGCAGCCCTGGGGCCTTTTCAGGGGCAGAGGTGGGAATGCAGAGGGGCAGCAGAGAGGCTGCAGCACAGGGCTGTGATTTGCCAGGCCCAGAACATCAGGAAGGGCTGCCATCCCTGTGGGGCTGGGGAACAGGATAGTGCTGAGAACTCACACAACTCACCAGACACCACTTGCAGCTGCTGTAGCTGCAGATCTCCTGTTTTCATAAACTCTGTACCAATCTACCCAGCTAAAGACAGACACCTGAAAATATGAAGTAAAGGTTGCAGAGTTCTGTGCTCTCTATTCATGACTGAGTCACTCAGCAGCTGTATAAAGAAGTTGCAGAACTCAGCAGAGCTCAGCAGGTACCCAAAGGGACTTTCTGTGTGATATAAAGATGAAAAGTCTCTCAGTTCATCACTTCTGAAAAAACAGGCATTTTGCTTAACTTGAATATTTGCAGGACCTCAGTGGGAGTGCAGCCCTACCCTTGGTGCAGGCAGGATGCAGCATGGATGCTGTTGCTCCCAGGATGGTGTGACCATGTTCCCTCTTGCCATGTTGTAATTTGCCAGTGAGGGAAAGCCAATGACCCCTAGGTTGTTTCTGCAGGTCTGGGATGGGAACAGACCTTCTTGCACCAAGCATGATCAGCGCCCTGAGCTAAGCAAGGGGACCCAGCTCCAAGCATCCACCACCCCCTAATTCCCCTCTGGTTCAGCTTTCACTTGCTTTTCCTTAGTAAGGACATTCTTTTTCTCTTTACCAACCGCAAAGCTGGGGAGACCTAATGCCAGTATTAAGAAAAATACTATTCAAATTATCCTTTAGTTCCAACAGCTTAATGCCCTTACATATGCTTAGTGTGGAGTTTCAGCCTCATCTGTGCAGTGGGACAGCCCGCCCTGGTTGGGAGCAGCAGGACCCCTTTCATGTAAATGTGTCAGCTCCCCAGGCCGCTGTGGGGAGAAGAGGCCACATGGAGCATCGTTCCCCACCAGGAGGAGCCTCCTGAGAAGGGTTAGTAAGGCTTTTAAGGTTATATCTCCCTATTCTGGAACAGATTAAATGGGTGGAGTGGTCCTTCTTTCCCCATGGCTGGTGCTGAGTGTCTGAGAGCAGGACCTGTTGGCCATGACTTCAGTGTGGGCATGGCTGTGCTTCATGTTCTGTGTGTGTCCAGCACCGAGTGCAGGAAAGGGCTGACCCATGGCACAAGCCTGCCAATTCCATGCTTGCTGGGTGGGGACTCTGCCATTGTCCCCTGGAGGTAGGAATGTGAGAATGTGCCAGATGAGCCCACTGAGAGCAGAGTGGTCAAAGCAATGACATGCAGGGGGGCTGTGTGGGGACAGAAGGTCCTTTAAGAGAGGCACGAGCAAGGCTGTAAAGGGGATCTGCTGCTCAGCCCTTCCTACCTACCTATGCCACTGGAGCCCAGAGGAAAGCAGCTGTAAGCCCATGGGGACAGCAGGCAGCTTGTCAGGTGCTTTTCCAGTTACTGTGGGTAGAACTCTCCCCTTGCCTCTCACACCACCCACCTGTACAGCTTCTCTGCATCACCCGGCCGTTCTGCCTGCCTTACCCGGAGTTTTCTGGGTGAAGGAATGTGTCACCCCAAAGAGGGGCTGCCCTCCACTGCTTCTCCACTCCTCCTCCTGCCCCCTCCTGCTCCACAAATAAACAGGGAGGTGCTGACAGCTGCCAGGTTTGGCCAGAAGACTTTTGACAGAAAATTGAAGCCCCTGCTGTGAGGAGGGCAAACTGGGGGGGCTGTGTGCTTGCAGAGCAGCCAGGAGTGTGGCCAGGCTGAGGAGGCTGCACTTTTAAAGAAAAGTCAAATACCAGTCTGATGCTCACCTGAGCAGGGGGAGCTGGGAAAGCCCAGCCCAACATTTCCTTTTCTCTCCTTTTTTTTCCCCCCTCTGGTAACTCATATGTAACATCTGGCATTCATCTTTTCTTTCCCTCACATGCACGGCAGAAACCCTGGTGTGAGTCATGTCCATTTAAATATGGAAGCACATCATAAAACCTAATGGAGAGTCCAAGAGGTGAGCTTTTATGTGGCTAAAACTCATAGAGAGGTCAAGATTGTTTGGTTTAAGCATGGGGGGTCATTCTGTGCATGAAGGTGGTCCTCTAAACCTTTAGAAAGCCTTGTTTGCTCAGTATGAGAGCTCAGCACAGCATCCCGTGGTTTTAGTGTCTGGCTCCTGACAGCACTGCAGCACTCCCTGCATCAGTGGAGGGGAAACACGGGGTGTGGGCAGCATCCTGCAGCCATGGGGAGCCTACGGCCTTGTGCAGAGGTCCCCAGCCAGCAGCAGAAGTGGGAATTGGGGCTGTAGTGGTGATGGGATTTCAGTGTTGTCGCCTTGCTCACGGCAAAAGGCAGCAATGATCATGGTGCTGGTCTTGCAAGGCCAGGGGAGCTTGGCATTCACCCGTCGCCTGTAAAACCCAACATGTTTTATGGGACAGGGAAGAGGAGGAGTGTTAACAATTCATTTGTCCTTGTTAAACTCTGTTTTTGTTTTATGGACTCTGAAGTAATTTTGGGTGACCATTTATTTGTACTTTATTGTTTGGTTTATTGTGACTAAGCACGCAATAAAACAACCCTTCTGCTCAGGACTGGCATAAAGATGCCGTTTGATCTCCGAATTTTTTTGCCTGATATACGTTTGCTTGAGCCAAAACAAGGCATCTGCAGCCCGTCTGGGGTCAGACAGTCTCTGCCTGGGTACTTGCCCCAGTGACTATACCAGCCATGGGCATCAGTGAGTCATAGCCTGGGGAAATGGACAGGATCTGCTCCTCTGACACTGGAACAGACCAGCTCAGAGCTTCAGACTCTTCTTTGCTCATCCCCTGGACAGGGATGATTTTTGATTGTAAGCAAACAAGTCATTCAGGGTTACTAACCCTGGATTATATAAATGTGGATGCTTGGTGTAACAAACATCACATCCAACTCTCTCTTCATCTCGGTCTGGGCTGTGGCATGCACCAGTAGATCCATCCCATGTCCTCAGACACCTGCTCTGACCAGTGGCTGCAGAATTAGGATGCAATTAAAATAATGACAGCCAGGGGCAAAGTCCCTGACAGCTTAGAGGCATTTAGCACTTAGGATCTGCCCTGTGGTCCTCCTGGCCCCGCCCCCCCCTTCTTGTTTCCATTACCATAACAATATCTCTGTTTACTGCTGGTGACCCTGGGCATCTAAAGCTAGCGTGCAGAGTGTCTTGACTAATATAAATCCCATCCTCAGCTGTCTTTTGAATTTTCCACTATTTAATCCCCAGTTGTCAAGTTGGCACTGGATTGGATGATGGGAGCCCACAGTCACCTCTGAGAGTGAAGAGGAGGTGAGGAGGTGATGGTCCCTGCTCGAGGCTCTCCCTCTGCCCTGGGGTTCTGCCTTAGTCCCTGATGGCCACAGGGACCAGTGCAGTCAGGGTTTGCTGTGGGACCAACCTTGTAATAGAATGAAGAAGCAGTGGCTGGTACCCAGGAACCAAACTGCATATCCTGCTCCTGGCCCCAAAGTGTGGGATCAGCAGAAGCTGGACAACTCCCCTTGCTCCAGGGACTCTGGGAATGCCTCCTGCTCCCTTTTTGCAAACCTAAGAGACAAACACTACCCACATCTCACATCAACCTGCTCTGTATCTGCTGTGCTTATATTTATCCATCACCTGCCAGGCTACTCCTGAGGAGAGTAAAGCAAAGCTGGGTTTCTGTACTCTGGCTAATCAGTGGTTTCATTTCTGCTGAAAACATTGAAGTGCTGGGGAGAAGGTGCAATTTCATTTAACGTTGCTCTGTCCTGTCTCTTCTGCTTCCTGCCAAGAAACTGTCAGTTCCAGCCGAGCTTCCCGTTTGCTTGTTCTTTGCCATACCATGAAGTCTGGGCTCAGTTTGTAGCTCCTATAACTGCAGGAAAACAAATCCATCCTGCCCTCACAGCCAGGGCTGTGCCTGAACTTTCCAGGGCCCTGAGTTTGCTCCTCCACTATTCCTTTTCTGTCATCCTTGCCCTTATGTGCTGCCACAATGCAGAGAAAATGGGATCTAGTGCTTATAAGCAGTCCAGGTACAGATCTTGTTTGAACACAATCAAAAATGGCTCCTGTCCAGCCTGACTTGTAGCCTTTTGCCATCCCAAACCTGGGAGAAGTGGGAAAGAATTTGTCAGACCAGGCTGCTTTTAGACCTGGACTTGCCCAGCAAGGAGACAGGCGGCAGGACACTGACGCCAAACCCCGGTTGCTCTTCTGAGGAGAGCACAGTGACAGAATTTATTGGGTTCCCTCACCTCTGTTCCTCTGTCACTGTGTCTTCTGCTCTTTTTTTGTTTTCAGGTACAAGCTCTGCTAGTCCTTCCAAGGGGTTTCCATGCAGGTCTGGCAGAGACGCTGCCATATGTTTTTCATTTTGATAACTCCCCTATGGTGTCTGTTATCACCCAAGTCTCTATTAAGATTTATTCCTGTTATTGTAGCAGTCATTTTCCCCAGTACATGTGCATTGTATTTGGAGAGAGTCATAACCACTCTCCACATCCAACAGATGCTGTAGTCAGAGCGACTCCTGTTTCCATTTACCAGACCTTTCTACTAATATGGGATTTCACCAATAACCACAAGTGCTGTTCACTCCCCAAGATTTCCGCACTGTCATTTCTTGACTGTGTTAGTGGCAAAACACCGCTCAGAGCTCTGGTCCCTCAGAAAGCAAAGGTTTGGCTTGGCTTTCCTTTTCATGCACTTTCCTTTTCAGAGCAGTGAGAGACTCCTGCTCTTAGTGTCTGGAAGGCTGAGCAAGAATGAGCAAATCTGTCCTGGGCTGGGCAATAGCCATTGTAAGAGGGGAAAAAGGCTGGTTCCCCTCGCTTGTACGATTGGATGAGGACATGTTGGGGTAGGGTATGGGATTTGTTGGACCTGGTATATGGATTTAAGAGGAGGCCAAAGTCTTGGGTGGGGCTGGATGCAGTTAGGAGGGGTCAGGCGCTACTGCCTTCAGTTTGGTGGTGCCCCACTACAGCTCTGCATTTTGGCAGGAGAGTATGAAAGAGATGTCCCCCCTCCCCAGTGGCTGTCAGCAACCCTGGCCCCAAGGCTGCTTTGTCCCTATCGCAGGCAGCAGCACAACATGAGCTCCCTTAGCGAGGCAGCCTGCCTGCAGCATCCACAGACCCTTCCAATTTGCCCCTCTTTCATCCCGTAGCAGTTTGTTCAGCTCGTACGGAAGAAAGGAGCTCCAAATGCTTTCCGGGCCTAATAATATCCATCAAAGCATTTCCAGGGCTGAGGCGAGGATATACACTGCAGCACGCAGAGCAGGAAATGGGCTCGGGTTTTCCAAAGCTGCCTCTTCCAACCAGAGCAAACCACAAGAGCACGGGAGGACAAGAGCGCTGCGCTCGTGGCTTTGTTTGCCCCAGAAGGAATTGATTTGATGAGAAAGGAAATTGGCTTTCTTTAATCTGTCCTTGTGCTAATTCCGCAGAGGAAGGCGTGAGCATTGGCAGTTCCTGAAACTGAACCACCCCTCAGTGCCAGTCGCCTCGTGCTATTTGCAGGGATGCCGGTGTTTCCCAGGCCATGGCCCATGGGAAGTGCCTGTGGACCACAGCAAGCCATGCGTGGGGGAGGTGGAGAGCCCTTGCCTTCAGGGCCAGTGGCCCCACAGGGACAGTTGCCAGCACAGCTCTGGCCCCAGGTGTGTTATGGGTCCCCTTACACATGTGCCTTTCTCAGGTCACGGGGATCCCACTACTGCCTTCACCAGGGCCAGGTTTTTGCCAGCAAAAGCCATGAGGAAGGAAACAGCTGTGCTGCTTCTCACCTCTGGGGAGCCTGACTGTGCACCTTCAAATGTCTTTTCCAAACCTGTGTCCGAGCCCAGCAGGACAAGAAGGAGGATGTTCCTTATGCAGCAGCCACTTGTGTGAGAACAGGTTAGATTTGAACAGCCTTTTATATTAAATGTTTTATATGAGAAAATCGCAAGAAATGTAGAAAATCCTCATCAATGTGGATTCCTGAATGATTCCAGGCTGGAGTTTCAACTAAAAAGGGTGAAATGGAATTAATGAGTAGGAAGAACAAGAGCTGACTAAGATGTCACAGAAGAGCTAGAAATGGTGCAGTGTTGCTTTGTACAACAAAACCTAAAAATACAATAAATAAATTATACAAAAACTAAGCCAAGATTATCCTGGATCCCATTCAATGTCAAACAGTTCTCTGAAGGTGACTAAACATCATCACTGTTGTTTGCACAGAAGGACACTGAGATGGAAACAGAAAAGCGTTTTAGATGTGCCAAGCAGTCCTGGGTACCTCATATGGAGCTTGTTTGAGGCATCACAGAGGCAGGATTGGGAGCTCTGAGGCTTGCTCTGCTCTGCCTCACCATGCTTCTTTAGTAACATGCCATTGCCCTTCGCAGGGCTTGTGCAGGGGTGACGAAGTGTATTGTAAGGGTTTTCCTTAAGGGCTGCTGAAGTCCCTGCCCCTTCCTTTCCCCAGAATGCCTGTTAAGGGGTGCCACGTCTCCAGCCAGGACTGCAGGCAGGAGCACAGAGGGTGCAGGGCACATCACCTCTTCAGGCAGGGCTGGTCACCCGTCCAGCTGATCTCTGTGCCTGGCAGGCTCTGACTGCAGTGCCTGCCTGTTGCAGCAGCCTTGGGCTCCAGCAGAGACAATCTGCCTGTCCTCAGCACCCCCAGCAGGGCATCTGCCTGTGTGATGGGGTGGTGGAAGCAGGAGTCAAAGCAATGAACTGAAATCCTCAAAATCCTTCTGCCTGTGGAGAGGAATGTGCTGTCAGTAATACTAGTGTGCTTTTGCAGGCAGGCAAAGGGACAACCACTCCTGCCTCACCACAGCACTCTCAAGAGGGACATGGTCTTCCACAGGGCTTGAGGAAGTAGCAAGTGAAGCTGAGAACCGTGGACAGGTCACAAAATTGCTTAGGATCAGGCACATCCACAAGTGAATAAAGTGTCAAGGAGGAGAAGAAGAAAGGACCAGGCTGGTAGAAGCACCTCTGCTTTTTTGCTGACAAATATGGGCTCCAGTAAGAGTCCTGGGCTCATCTTCAGATCTGGTCTCTGCTCTCAAAGACTGCGCTCTCCCATACAACTTTAACATGTGTGATCTGCCCTCAGTGGCAGTGCAGAGCCTGCTGCCTCTCAGCTGGACACGATCCAGAGGGTTCAGCTCCAGCACTGACGCAAGAAGAAAAATCTCCATGATGTAGCCAGTTTTTATGCTGGATTGGATTTGAAGAAGCAGCTGACATTGGCTGAAGCATCCATTCCTTATGGCCTTTGGGTTAAGTTTGCAACATGTCCGATGTAACACCCAGCAATGCAGGGAGAGGATTTATCCCAGTGGGATCTGTGGATTGTGCAGCCTCCCATTAGCATGCTTAGCCCTGCGGTTTGTTGTTTGTGTTCACTTGTTTGTGCTAACATACTGTGTTATGTTTGTGATTAATATATATCATCATCTGCCACACCAAAGTCCATGAAAACATCTGAGCTCCAGAACAAGTGATGGCAATCTGTTCTTTGCTGTGACAGGAGACAGAGTAGAACAATAAGGAATGTCTGGGCTATTTTACTGGCCTAACAGAAAAGGAGAGAAGTTCTTACAAGGAAAAAATCCTTACAGGACAGTCTACAACAACTGCAAACAGGGAGCTTTGGGGAACATGACATCTGACAGTGACTGAGCTCTGCAATGAGCCCCCTATGCAAGGACAGTGCTCATCTAACTGCAGCCTCTTGTGGGATGGAACCATCTGGGCCCCCCTGTGTGGAATTGAACCCCCACACAGACAACCTGTATGGCCATAGGGTGTGGGTCAGGCCTCAGCGACTGCACCCAAACGAGAACCAGGCTGCCTTTAGCCAAAATAAATGTCTGCACAGGATGCTGCAGTGGCACTGAGTGAATATAAACCTCCGGAGCAACAACCTCAACCGAATTGTGGATAAATGCCTGACCTTCCCTCTAGCGACACGGCTGCAAGTGGATGGCTTGAAATCGACTCTGGCTCCACAGAAAGGATCTAGCAAGAAGCAGTGAGGCAGCTGCTTTGCGTTTGGATGCAGGTAGCAGCAATGTCCTCCTGTGCTCTACGGGACTTCTCACCCCCTCTTCCCCAAATTCATGCTTCAATAACAAATACACTTCAACTAATCCATTTTTGGCACCTCAGTGTGGGGCGAGGCGTGGGGGGAATCCTTCTTTCAGACTAACAGCACCTCATTCTCCTGTAGCTGCAGCCCCATTTCTCTGCACCCAGGGAGCACAGGCAGTTGGGCAAGAGCTTCCCCAGGCAGGAGGGGATGGGCACTAATTGTCTGGCACCTATTAGCGGCAGATGTGTGTGTCAGCCCCAGGCAGCAAAGTAGCATCCCCGTACAGAGCTTTTTGACAGCGTTAATGAACAACAATGAGGACAGGAGTGACAGAGAGTGACTGGTTTTAAAGGTAGCTCCTGGTGCACTCAAAACCAGACAAGCAAGGGTTGCTCCTGGCAGAGCTCCAGGCAATGACCCCAACTGTCAGGTCCCCTTGCCCAGGCCACCCCGGGAGTTCTCAGTGGAACTGTGCACTCTGGGGCTGGGTGAGGGTCCCAAAAACTTTATAGCCCAAAACTATGGACCACACAGGGCAGCTGCACTGCAGGGGAGCATGGATATCTCACTGGGGAAGCACGAGCAGTTGTCAGGANGCCGCGCTGCCGCCGGACGGGCCGAGCCGGGCGGCTCAAATCCCCGCCCGGCACCCGGCGGCCCGGAGAAACCAGCGAGCTGCAGAGGGGCACTGAACCCCGGCGGACCCCGCGGGGCCCCGCGCAGCGACGANGAAAAAAGAGGGGAAAGAGAGAAACTCCACCGGCTGTGTACTGGGAGAGAGTGGCTGACAGTTTTATTTCTGAGAATTTCCCTGTGCGTGATCTCTGCATTGGGATCGGCAGGCAAGCGACCCTGTAAAAGCAGCCTGAAATCCCCATGGCAAATAACATGGAGCCAAGGCTGGCAAGCAGGAGCCAGTGAGAGGTGTAGGGAGTGCGAGGGCTACGGGAGCCCAGTCCCGTTCCCCTGGACCCTATGGAACCCCACAGACTCCCTGCCGTGCCCATCAGTCAGGCAGCCCACGGAGTCCCACAAATCCCAGTTTTCACTGACACATCACTGTCTATTAGGGAGAAAACCACTGTTGTTCATGAGGATTGAGCTGGTTATAAAAAAAATACTTCTTTCGGTTGCTTTCTTTTCTTTTCTTTTCTTTTCTTTTCTTTTCTTTTCTTTTCTTTTCTTTTTCCTTTCCTTTCCCTCTTTTTCTTTCTTCTTCTTCCTTTGTCTTTCCTTTCCGTTCCCTCTTTTTCTTTCTTCTTTCTCTTTTCATATTTTTCTAATTTTTCTTAATGTTTTCTTTCTTTCTTTTCTTTCTTTCTTTCTTTCTTTCTTTCTTTCTTTCTTTCTTTCTTTCTTTCTTTCTTTCTTTCTTTCTTTCTTTCTTCTGTCTTCTCTTCTCTTCTCTTCTCTTCTCTTCTCTTCTCTTCTCTTCTTTCTCTTCTCTTCTCTTCTCTTCTCTTCTCTTCTCTTCTCTTCTCTTCTCTTCTCTTCTCTTCTCTTCTCTTCTCTTC
>VZTZ01009869.1:0-113046 GCA_013400955.1 Drymodes brunneopygia | reverse complement strand
TTATTTATTTATTTGTTTATATAAAATTTCCTTAATTTTCAAAGTCTAAATATGACATATATTTTTTTTCAAACCTTGTCTCAGTTTAGGAAAAAAAGGTCAATTTTTTTTCTTGAAGAACAAAGATTATGATTTATGAGATGCTTTAGTCATCACAGAAGTGTTTCTTACCATGGGTTTATAGGTAGCTGATGTTATTGTTCCCTTAGCTTCCTTACCTGTCAAGGGATATAAATAAGGACTGTCCATTTTACATGAGAGGATGAATGTCCTGTGAGTTACTTCCAGTAGAAAGAGAGGAAGCCTGCAATGCTAACTTAAACTACTTGTTAATATACTAAAAGTTTTTAATCAGATAACTCACACTGGCAGTGTGGGAGAAGGGTGTCTAAGTGTGTGTTAGAAAACAATGGCATCAGCAAATTCTTCATTTTTGTCAATGTCAAAACCAAAAAAATAAATTACCAAGTTAGACTAGCAGATAAAGGATCTTACGCTATAATTTTTAGCTAGTTTGTCTTTCCTGATGGTAAAAGAGAAAAATTATGGGGTTTATTTCCTTTGGTAAAACAACTGAAATGTACAGACCCAAAAGCAATGGACTCTCTACACTGGAGACAAGTCAACTCGTGCAGGTCAAAGTTTTCTGAACTTCTAACTCTAACAGAAATCCATATAGCAATTAAGATTTCTTAACCTCTTTGAAGCCAAGTCATACCAGTTACATGATGGCAATAATAGGAGTACAAGGCTGCCAAGAAATCAGTTGTTTGGAAAGGAATGAAAACCCTCTTGCCGAGTTTTAAAACCAGTTCTTGAAAGCTGAGAAAATGACGGTGCTGTCATCTGTATTTTACTATCTGGAAAACAGAATGGAGTAGAAGTGACTCATTGCTTAGTTATAATAATGGAAGGAATTAAATAATTAATATTTTTAAACCCTCTGCAAAAAAACTCTAAGTCTTTCTGCAACTTGGAGCAATTTGCAAACACAAATTGTGAAACACAACCCTTGGATAATCTTAAATTATTGGAAAAATACAATTCTGAGGCTGATTTCAGACTAAGTGTTAGCTTTTTATTATGATCGGTTCTCTAAAAACCTGAGATGCACTGCAATAAAGTGGTGTCCTTTTCACTTGGACCGTGGAATACTAAAAGTCAAAGTATTGCACTGGAATGCTCATGTTATTCTCAGTTAAGACCTTCATGGGGTGTTTATTGCAGATATTTGTATTGGATACTACAGGCAATGTTCTCTTTTCTTCCATCTGTGAATTGCAGATGTTGCGTATTTTGCTTTTCAATGTACCATTCTGCTTTTGGGAAATAAGAATATGGAGCATTTCTGGCTTATGAGAGAGAGCAGAGTTTTCCAGTAAATGAACAGCACATTGGAAAAAACCAGTATTTCACTTTCTCAATGGATAAGCAGCAAGCTCTTTCCAAAATTATAGCTTAAATTCACAGAATGTCTATAAGTTTGCAGAGTGGCTGCTTGCCCAAAGCCATGCTGAGGTAAAGCCAAATGCCAGAGTACTTATATAGTTTGAAATAAAGTCCATGTTCAACAGACTGCTGCTCTTTATTTCCATATTTACTTCTAGTTTAAGCTAACAGAAAGATGATCTGAAATAAGTTTGGGACCCCAAAAATTTGAACATGTCTGAAAAATTGTATTGATCATTTGTAATGGGTTTGCTCACATGTTCTTACAGCTTTAGAAATGCATTTTGGATATCACCTCCTGGTTAGGTGGAAAACTTGAGCTGAAACCTTTTATTTTGGGAAGGACATATTGTAGTTGAAGATACCATTTAAAAGCATTGTTAAAAGTCCTGGATGCATATCTCCTGCCAGCCTGGCCTAGACAGCTGTCAAGGATTTGCCCAGTTCCCCCGGAAATGAGTGGAAATAATCTCACTGATTTCAGTAAATTTTGCTGGTTGACTTCACCACCATGTTATTCTGTACATGCTCAGGCACTTCCTCTCCTTGCCACATGCTTTAACTTTCCTCTATCACTCCTATACAACAGGGAAAAAGAAAGGAGTGTTAAAACAGGGTGGTGAGCTGGGAACGGAAATGAATCATTCAGTGGCCAAGTGTTCAGCTGTGGAAATGCATTGTGATTGAACACAGTGGAATAATTTGAGTAAGTGGCTGTGCCTGTGGAAAAGCAATACAGTGGGTCTTTTCTACCACTTAGGAAAGATTTGTAAAACAAACTACTCTAAGATTTTTGGCCGTTCAACAGGATTTTGCCATAAACTTTATTTACATTTCCTTTGTAGTGGATGGAGAGACTGGAAATAGCCTTTCTTATTGCCAAAAATATGTGAGTATTTGTATGTAGATGTAGTAGACTGAACAACATGTACATTAAAGATTAAATTTAATTCCTGATGAAAACCTAGCTGTACTTGCCTGTGATCACTTGGCCTTTACTCAGTGAGGATTGTTAATGATTTCCGTAGTAACCAGACTTCCACTGGTCCAGCATTGTAAAAGAGAGGGATTACATAATACTGTACCACAAACAAGGCTTTAGCACAGCTGAGATTTTTCTGGTCTTTATTAGGCAATCTTGAGAAAAACCTGACTGGAAAAGGGAAGGAAAATACTCTGGAGAAGCAGAAGTGATCATAGAATACTTTGAGTTGGAAAGGACCTTCAAAGGTCATCTCCAAGACCCCTTCAGTGAGCAGAGACATCTTCAACTGCAGTAAGCAGAGGCATCAAAGGTTGCTCAAAGCCCCATCCAACCTGATTTCCAGGGATGAGCCATTTACTACTACACTGGGCAACCCCTTCCAGAGTTTTACCACCCTCATAGTAAAAAAACTTACTTCTTAGATCTAACTTAAATAGATCTTCTTTTGATTTAAAACCATTACCCCTTTCCCTATCACTACATGCTTTTGTCAAAAGACCCTCTCCAGCTCTTTCTTAGGCCCCCTTAAGGTACTGGAAGTCTGACATACGAGTTTTATACACCACAAGACAGTTATTCGGTGCTTTATAGTTGTACATTTGGCCAAGCAAGGGAACAAGATAAATCACAATGGTAAAAATTATAATTTCACTAAGGTCATAAAATGATTTAAAAAAAAGTTTGCCTAAAACTCAGTTGAATAATAAAGCCTTTTCCATATGAATGCTGGAAAAGGGCTTGACAATGGCTGGCTCAAGGGGACAACCACCAAAGGAAGTGTCATGTTAATTGAAGGGAATTTGCTTTAAAATCTCTGATTATTAATCTATCTATGGAATGTGAATTGTGTGGGCCTGATTCCATTATTTTCCATCTTTAAAGCGGGCTTCAAAGAACTTGTGTGGAGCTAATAAAAAAATTTGAGATTTTTATATAGGGTACAATGGGTGATTTTATTTTGCATAATTACTCTACTGGAAAAATAGCTGGGCTTGGTTTGGAACTCACTGAAATTAACCCTCCTTTGTTAGGGCTGGACCTACTTCTTAGTCACTTCTATAGAAATGAGATTTCTTTTCAAGTGAGATTAATTGGCAGTCTTTGATATTATGATTAATTAAACATCTCATCCAGACCCTCTTAAAGGTAAAACTCAGCACACCTTCAGTTAATCTTAGAATGTTGATAGAGAGTTGCTACGAAACCACTGGGATTATACATTTTCTTTGTGCATAAGCCATCAAGCAGAATTACAATGCTGAGGATATTAGATAATTTTTTTTCTGTACCATCAGACAGATAGCAATGTTTGTCTATAGCTATTGGTGACACAGTACAAAAGTTAAAGCTTCCATGAATTCCATTTTTATGCATGCAAAAAAAAAAAAACTCATTCAAACTGAACAAGAAAGGATCACATTTGTTGTTTCTTAATTCCAGAAATGTCCCATTTTGTTTTGCAAAACAAATGTTTTCAGTCTTAAAGTGAAAGAGCCCACAACTTGGTGTTGGTGCCTAGCTGAGGCAACTTTTTTTTGTACCTAAAGATATAAAATAACAAATAGTTAAGGATAAAACATTGTGATCTTCTGTGTTAGGGTCAGTTCCATGGGGAAATTACATCTGAAAACAAAAAGGAAAACCTCTACCTTGAGAGATATATCGGTCCTCTTCTATCCCTTCCCCACGTTTGAATAACAGGATGTGACAGTATCTAGAAATCATCAGTTTCCACCTCTTCCCCACCTGCTTTTCCATCTGATGCAGCAACGTATTTCAGAGTAGGAAAATCTGTCTATCAAAGACAGGTCAAAAGAATTCTGTAATCCAGGTGAGTATTATAAGGATTGAAGCAAAAGGACTGTGAGAAAATGCCTCACTGTCTATAGCAGGATTTAAAGTGCCTTGTAAAGGTTACTAATTTATCTGTCTGTGCTTTGATGACATGGATATACTTGAAGCGCCATCCCACTAAGTGCTGTATTTTGGGCCAAGTGTAAAAAATGTGATTATTACAGTCATCTCAGAGTCATGTGTTAAAGTTTTTGCTGGTTTTGTCTGGGATAGAGCTAACTTCCTTCATGGTAGCTGGGATGGAATGGTGCTTTGGATTTGTTCTGAAAACAGTGTTGAGAACATAAGGATGTTTTAGTTATTACTGAGCAGGGCTTACAGCTTGTCGGTGACTTTTCTGCCTCTCACCCCTCCCCATCAGTGAGTGGGCTGGGGTGCACCAGAAGCTGGGATGGGACACAGCTTGGACAGCTGATCCCAACTGACTAAAGGGATGCCACATCTCGTGGCATCATACTCAGTAGATGGTACTTACAGTGTATAAAGTTGTGCGAAGAAGAAGGAAATGTTTGGAATGCTGGAATTTCTCTTCCCACCTGCCTACTGCATGTGATGGGGCCCTGCTTGCCTGGAGATGGCTGAACACCTGCCTGCGCATGGTGAACTAATTCCTTGTTTCACTTTGTTGTGTGCACAGCTTTTGCTTTGCCTATTAAACTGCCTTTATCTCAACCCATGAGTTAATCAGCATTTACCCTTCTGTTTTTCTCCCCTGTTCTACTGTGGGCTGGAGTGCAAGGCTTAGTTACTGGCTGGGGTTAAACCACGACAGGGGTCTACTCAGGTCATGGGCCCTATGGCTGACTGGAGTTACAACTAACCACAGTTTTGCTTTCCTAATCTTTCAAAAACTTTCACATTTTTCCTTCCAACATTCTATAAGCATTATAATACTAAATACAGTTCTCATGCGACTGTCTGTCTTTCCTGTTTATGTGTATCTCTATATCTCCTTATCTGGGCTTGCAGAGACCTTTAATGAATTTTTCCATTCCTCCATGACACAAAGCCTCAACATATGTTTGAAGTGGATAAATAACGTTAGCATATTTATTTAGAGAAATATAAAGTTCATTTTATTAGCTTTGACATGACCATTGTTTAAGGGGCATGTTATTTTTATTTCTTCCCAGTCTCATGGACCATGACTTATTTTCTAGTTTGCTGGAATGCACCCTTGGACATAAACTATAGTAGTACGTGGAAAACCTGATCTTTTCTGAAGAGGATACATAGCTGATTTGTCTCTGGTTAATGCAATTTTCCATAAAACTTGAAGTATGTAAAAATATGATGCTTCATGGTGACAGGGGATGGATTTTTCTGACCTGCTCAAACATATGAGGTATAGCCTCCACTGAAAATAAAATAAAACCCTAAGCCTGTAAGTGAAAATTAAAGCATGGTAATGACCCATTTTTCACTCATGTTAATATTTATTCCATTCCTTTATCTCATAGTTTTTTCTATTATTTTAAGGTGAAGATTGCCATTCTTTACATCAGCAGTTGATAAAAATGATCATGTCAAAGGAATGTAGAGGCAGGAGCATTTATTTGCTTAAAGACACAAAGCTGATAGCTAGGCAAGGAAATATCAGGCCTGAAAGCAAAGATGGAAAATTGCTGAAGAGAAAGTCTCTGTTAAGTGACAGTTATATACTTCATCTAATATCAAGGCCCCTGTACTTCACTCACGATTTTTAACAATCTATTTCTTTATGATATAGTCATGAAATAAGTCCCTTTACTACATAAATCATTGAGAAATCAGGTAGGAAAAGGTCATTTCTGCATTAGCCATGCTTGATATACTTGGATGAGGGGGAAAGGCACGATCTGTCCAGAAGGTAAATCCTTCTTGGTGTCAGGTGTAGAACTGATAATTTACCTGAAATAATTTAGGTTGGAAAGGTCTGCCACAGATCATCCATGCTCAGAAGCCTGTGGCTCTGTAGGTGTTTGAACCTGACAGGAGAAAGAACCTTACCAGGCATGCAGCTGGCAGGAGAAAGAACCTTACCTCAGCTCCCATCGCCATCTTTTGGGCCCCTAGAGCTCTGGAGGACCACCCAAAGGCCTCTTCACTCTTTCTCTACCACCCCACATCTGGATTCCTAGTGAGAAACTGATCTGCAGGACCAAAGGTCTAGGACAGGGCCTCCATTCCCTGTAGCAGGTGTCCAAAGCCACACCAAATAAAGCATTCTGCTGTAGCTAGCACAGGCTTATTTCTTAAGAAAAACTCCAAATTATAGGGTGATTTAATCTAAAATGAGATTTTCTGCAGTACTTGTTCATCTTCTATCCCATTTCTTGTATGCACAGTACCTGGTATGCTGCAAAAGAGGTGTACAAATATGCCCTTTCCATCAGGGGAACATGTCCTTTCCAAGTAAGTTGATAGCCTTAATAGCCTTTGAAGATATATTCTGGGTACAACTGCTTACTGCAAATACAAAAGCCTTTGTGTGAGCTCCTCTTTAAGGGTGTTGTGAAAGTTATTGGATTTACAAGAGGAAGAACTGAGCCATGCCCACATGGCATTTGACACATTTTTATGGAAGAAAAAATCTGTACATTCAACTTATTTTCATGCCAAGAACTTTGGTATCTTCATGCAAAATAACTGGAAAGAAATAAAATATAAATTAGTGTAGAAGAATCAACATCTTTCTTTGCTCTCCTTTTGGCCCAGAAGTTGACTTAAGTCATCTTTTCCCATTCTTTTTCCATTATAGAGTTTCTACGTGTACACGTCTCCAAATTTGTTATTGACATTCATGATACTCACATATGGCAGTCATTAACTGCTGCAAAAATGTACCACAGTTGATTTAATTATTTTTCTAGAACATTATTTGAGGAATTCAGGTACAAGCACACGTTCCCAGAGACACACTCTATACTTTGTATTACCTTCTTCTGAGGAAAATACATACTGAATTTTGGAAATAACATTATATACCTGTCATGACTGACTAAAACACATCTGATTCATTTTTCAATGGAAAAATTAAAGGCAGACTCAGTATTTTGCTAGCAGACAGATTAAGCTGTAGTCTTGCAAAGAAAATTAGTGAAATATATCAAGCTCAGAAAACTGGAGGGATCTTTTTCCTGATTTCAAAACCAGTTCACTGGTACACTATGCCATCAAGAAATGTTCTTCCTTTGTGTCTTTTGACATCAACCATTACTGAATATAGGTTAAAATTTGGCTTTCCTGACCCATCTTTCTGAATTGTCACCCACAAGATTCTACTTTTCTCTCACCAATTTTAAACATCTTGTTCCACCTTTATGAGTAACTTAGTTTTTACACAGTTTTTGAACCAGACCAGTTTTCATGACTTCTACTTTTCTTCTCTTCCAATGACATCTCCCTTCCTCAGCAAGATCCTCAGGATTACTCTTGCCTGTCCTAGTCTCCTGCTTGTCCATATACCTCCTTTGCTCCCTGCACCTGATCCTGGCACAGAAGAACACTCTTCAGATGATGCCACGACACCCCTGGCTAGACTCTAACTCCTCTCCAAAGAAAAACCATGGAAAATCACAACTATGTAAACAGAAAACAACACTGTAAATAACTCTCCAAGGCCAGTGGGAACTGGCAGCATGATCAGCCCTTTGTCTGAAAAATATTGTGGTTTTCTGGGTAGTGGTTAATCGATACAGTGCAGCAGAATCCAGCTTTATATTTTTTTCAAGTTAGATTTGGACAAATGTGAAGTCAAATAAAGCCTGTACTGATAAGGTGTCTCATTATGAAGAATTTCCTTTGTCAAATTTTTTGCAAAAGTTGAAGATAAAAGGTCCATATTACTAAAGTGAGGTAAGGAAACTTTTAGACTTCAATTCTTCTACCTCTTTCAATTTGGACATCAATGGTACTGCAGTCTTGCTCTTTGGGCTCTCTATGTATTTGTCAGAGAGCAAGAGGAAACTCCATGATTAATGAGAGATACCACAATATTCTTTCCTTTTGTACTTCCTTGCCATAAAACAAGTGTCCATGCTGACTTGAACAAAACGGAGGCACTATCATAGTGAAGTTTAATGGAAAAGCATTTCTGGATTTTGATCTACTCTCAATGTCATTTTCATCCCATGAGAAGGGAAATTTATGTGTGCCTATTTATTTATTTATTTATTTATTTACATTTATTTATTAATGTCGCATTTTCAAAATGGCACCTTTATAATCTTTTTCCTCCAGAATTTTTTTTCTCTATTCTAATTAGTTCTAATAACGTATGGAAAAACACAGACAATTCTGGAAAACAAATAATTTGACTTTTCAGTTACCATGTTTAGTATGCCTAAAATGCTACATATCTATCTTTATATACATAGATAGCTATTTCTATTTCCATCTGCATCTATCCTTGATAATTTTTCTGCTAAAACTAGTTTTTATGATTATCTAAGTGAAAACAAATGTTAATAATGTCCCTGAAAATTCCTGGAAACTGGAAGAATTTTTTTATCCCCTTTAGGGCTTGTGATATAGTTCTATGAGTTTATAAAATACTTTGTTAGGCCAGTTTACGTTTTGAAACTCCCACTTTGTTGCCAGAAGTTATAAAAATAGTTCCCAGTGTAATGTCAATGATTTCATTCATAGCAGCAGTGCAAGAGAACACCCACAGCTCAAGAGGGCCACTTTATGCAAAATGAGGTCTTTGAAGAAAGTACACAGACTGACAGAGGAGTTGTGTGCTTGGAGAGGTGTGTACTGGGTTGAGGAAAAGCTGCTCAACCCTGAATGTCAGCTGTGGTGAACATTTTATCCAAAGCTGCTTTTGCCAGAAAAAAAATTGTTCAACTAGCCTTTTATGCTAGAAAAGATTCTGTACTTCATATACTACAGCAGTGTGCATCTGAAATATTTTTCTATAGTTGGTAGGGCATGAAGTAGTGGAGAATGTATATGCATGTCTGTGTGTATATATATATATTGTATATATATGCATTTCTTTTTACCACACAGTGTGTTTATTAGTAGATTGTGCCACATATTAGAAAAGATATAACTATATCTGGAAAGCTGAATGACCTAAATGGGAATTTCTCCAAGCTTGTAAATGCCCCTGGAGCTCAAATAATAAAAAGGAAATTCTGAATTCACCCTGAGTTAGGTACAGATTGTGGTTTCACTAGTGTATCACTATCAATCATGTCAAGAAGCATGTTTATGCAGAAAAGGAATGACTTGTTTGTGTCTCTTCAGTTGCTTTGTCTATTTACTCAGAGTATCATTAATGTTATGACATGAAATATGCTTAAAACAACAGAAATCACATATCAGCAACTTCCTAGCTTCTTTTGACAAGCTGTTGCGTGTTACCTCACTTTTCCACTGAAATGTGCGTGCTTTGAGTTAGCTTAAAAAAAAAATCATTACTGCTCCTCTGGGTCAGCCAAGAAGTAGAAGTTTGTGTCCAGCTTTCCTGAGGGTACTGCTATTCATCTTAGAGTTTTACAAATGTGTCCAAAAAACCCCCTTTTCTTCAGCACTCCTCAAAACATGCCTGTTGAAACTTTGAATTGGATTTCAATTTCAAAGTTAGTCTAAAAGCAAACTTAATGCTGGCAGAAAAGTGCAACCACAAGTTTTCCACTGTTCATGCAAAACAGATTTTGCTTTCCTTAGAAGGCTGTACATGTACACATGGAAAAGGGTTCAGGACTTTCACAGGCAACAAGAACATAACCTAAACTACAAAAGAGACAGGACATCGTGTGTCCTTGAGAAGTGTTTGTGCTCTGTCTTTAGTGTCACATCTCTGCTGTGTGCTGCTTTCAAGGCCCCAGCATCCATCCTTGCAGTGTCCATGGTCATAGTCATAGTACCTTGTGGAGCATGGTGTGCTGGAATAGGATTTATGGAGCAGCTCAGCTCATATTTTGTCCTCATTGTTCCCCAAAGTATTCATCCTTAAATTTTTTTTTCCACGAGCACACAGAGATTTGTCAGTCATTCACAGGAAAGTAAATCTTTGGCTTTTTTAAGGCATGTCCTGCCCTCACCTCCACACCTGTCTCCTCTGAGGCCTCAGTGGACTCATGAAGGGACTTAATTGCATCCACTGCAGGTTGGACTTAGCATAGATTGTAAAACCAGATGCTACAGAAATACACAGTAGGGGATATATTCCCTAAATAAGCAGGCCCTTTGCTTACCTTACACTTTTGCCTCAGACAATAAGACTAAGGCAGGTTTACCCACATACTTTAGGATGAAGCATTTTGTTGCTTGTCCCAAGGAAGAGTAGGAACAGCATGAAGGAAACAGAGGTATTATCTGTAATATTTTTTATTATGTTATGTGCTCACAGGCAATGTAGGGCAACTGAAACAGAAGGAAAAGAAATATCCAAAAGTAGGATGTGGTTGACATTAGTCATATTCAGCAATTCTCTTGTACTGTGGAAGTTATTTTGCAGACTGCAGTGGTCACACTTTTGAGGGCTGATGATGAAAAAAGAGAAGCAAGAAGGAGAAAGAAGGGGAGACAAGGCAAGAAGGGCCAAGACAAACCAAACAGATTTTTGGTACCCTCCTAGCTATAGAGAAGAGATTTTTGTTTCAACAGTAACAGGAAAACAGTAAATTATTAAATGATGGACTGAGACTGTAGAGTCTCACTCCTCCATTTATTCCCTTGATTAGTGGTTTTGAAGTACTTAAAAAAAATGCCTGAAACACTGCTTCATGTCTATGTGCTCTGAAGACCCTGGATATACACAGGTATAGCCTGTATATCCTGGCTGCTGCTGATTATCTAAGAATCTGTCGCTGAGAGTGAATATTGGATCTGTATATATAAAATTGTATAAGAATAACCCTTTTGTTCTACAATTTTAGCAAAATATGTACAATAACAGGAGCAAGATTAGGTAGCAGTGAGGATTGCCAGCAGATTCACACAGTGAGAGGACTTGCTTAGAAGTTGCTCATGGTGTTTCATAAGTTATTTGCAAGGCTTTGTGTGCTGTTTGTGCTATATACTGGGTGTAGTGGTGGTTGTTGGGTTTTGATTTTTTTTTAAATTGACTGGACAGAGGCTGTGTTTCCGTATGTATTTGGTGACCATGCTTGGTCACCAAAAGCAGTATCTTCCATCCCTCCACCATGCCTTGCACAGCCTCAGAATAAACTGTTTGTAAGGCCTTTTTCTGAAGTGGATTGAGAAGATGATCCTGCTGAAGACAAAACAATTTTTCTTCCCAGATAAATAAATTCTTCATTCCAGTTCAAATTACAGTTCATTAACCAGCTCTGCTTATTTAGCCCCAAGTGACATGCAAAGAAGAATTGCACTACACAGGCAAAAACAACTCAAGCTGTCTAAGGCCATACATGCATAGCGTAGCTCCAAGAGGGTTTCTCCCTTTACCCCTTGCCACAGCCATTTATTCCTTACTCCTCCAGTGCACTGGCACTGAAGTTAGGCAGACTGGGTGACAGGAGGGGTCAGGAAGCTGGAAACCAGCTGAAAAAGTAATGGACTGTTTTTGATTTGGCTTTGCTGAGTTGTAAAGTATATGCCAGTGTAGGTTCATTGTGGGACAGACTAAATTTAACGCCTAGTGTTAGACTTTGACATCTATGGGTTTTTATACTCAAAACTTACACATCTCTCTCTCTTTCTTGTCTGAATAAGGCTATAAAATATTAATCCCCAAGTTCCAGGATTTATGCAATTTTAAACCCTTCCTAAATTATGTGTAATACATCCTGAAAGCCCCCACAGCCTAGAAATTTTGCCTCATTTGACAAATGAAATAATCTTGGTTTCAGGGAAAAATAAAAGGATATTAGACATGACAGAGTTATATAAATATTGTCTGTGGCCTCTTTCATACAGAATTGCAGAAATACTGAAAAAAAAGTCTGGCTGGACTTGCACAAATTCTTTAGTCAAAAAACCAAGTAGTTACTGTGTGTTATGATGTCAGAAACAAGATACTGATGGTGAAGAACCAATAATAAACCACCTCATGGACATGAATAATTTTCTTGTTATAAAAAAAAAAAAAAGAAAGAAAAAAAGGCAGCCTTTGTGGTTTCTGTTTCTAAGGAATATCAATTCCCTCACTTCCAGTATTTTCTAGTGTTCAGCCTGTCTCATAATTACTGTACCTCTGTTTATATATACAGGATTTTTTCTTGTAACAACATGGGTGCTCAATTTTGGTAGTTGAATCATACCTCGCCTTATGCTTTTTTGAAGAAATCATATAAATACATTTTTTTCCCAATATATATGTAGTGTATATGACTCTTCTTTCCCAAAGTGCATTTATTGAATTTCAGTTTAAATTTTCTGAGCATGTTGCCAATTTGTGAACAACATTTCAAATTCTCTGTCTCTGTAATACTGGTAGTATTGCCTATGTTTAGTTAATGTTCCTGAATTCAGCAGACACTTTCCCTGTTTTGCAATTCCTACAAATAACAAAAAAATATGAATAGTGTCATAAAAAGACAAGACGGTGGTCTGCATTTAATGATTCACTGCTTAGACAATGTTATTCTACTTTTAAAAAATTATTAATTAGTCTGGAGACTTGTATTTTCATGAGGACTGATGCATAAATGGAAAACGTAAGCATATACTTTGCATGTAGTATCTTAATACTGACTTAGAAATATGTTCTCTAAGGCCTGGTGGGACAACACATTCATCTTCTGGTCCATGGCATGTCCAGTGACTTGTCAGCAGTGATCTCCCACATACAGTAGGAGTGGCTTTAAGCCATGCATTTTATTTGTTTGTTTTGGCGATTAAAATACACACATCAAAGACACTTTATCACTGTTTGGATTTTCCAAACAGTGATGTGTGGGTAGATATTTAGAGCCAAACTGAAAATGCTCCTGCTTCTAAAGACTGTATAATACAAAGTCTATTCCAGTAAATTATTCTTTGCTATAATGTGGTTTTAAGTTGTGTTTACTTTTGAGAATCTGATCTGTAGGAATGTGGTCTTCTCATATACCTCATGAGAGTTCAACTTTGTTTAAAACATGATAGGATGTTAATCTGCATCAAAATGTATACGCAAAGCCCTCGATCAGTCAGGGCAGTGACAGAAATCATGTGCCATGGTTTTGCCAGCACAGCAGCAACTACAAAAAAAGTGTTCTCATGGTCTCGGAGAAACTTGCCACAGGGATACGGATGAATGTAAATTGTGAAGACTGGCAACTTGAACAGAAGAAGTTATGTTGCTGCCTGAGTTAGAGATGGTTCTAAGATGCTACAGAAATTGGTGCCTGGATATGCCTGGATACTCCATGCCTTCCCCAGGAGATGGTGGATCTGATTCTCAGATTGGGGTCCTGCTCTCCCTCTTGTCTCCCTTTCCTTATTCCACTGATATTTTTCAAAAGCAGCTAAGAACCATGTGTGATTTCCAATGGGATTTCAAACTGTCATCACCTGTCCATTATAGGGACCTTTCTCCAGCTAATATCCAAGCTACTGCAGGAAGTGGGGCCCTGTCTCACTCTTTCTCAGCTGCATGCACTACAAGATGTGTGTAACATCCTTTTACCATCACCCTGCAAATACAGACAGACCTCTCTCTGCTCAGAGTTCAGAAAGTCTGATGCATATTCCTGCAGATTTTTGGTCACAAGTCTTACTCTCATAAATCCATGTAATTAATTTAAATTATTTTAACATATTACTTTTGTATTATTAAATAAATGAAAAAAAGAGACATCTGTTCCCCAAACTGATTTTAGAGAAGAAAGCTGAAGTGGAAAAAACAAACCTATACTTTTTTCAGAATGTTCTCATACATTTTCCTCTAATACAAATGAAAAACATTGCACATAAAAAGGTCAAATATCACTTTTCTTAGTGAGAGACATGATTGAGAATGTTCTTTCCTTTTTAGAAATGGGAGGAAAAATTAAATAGGAGTTCATGAAAAATCAAAAAGTTGCCTTAGTTAGACAAATGACACCATTGTCTGTGGTAATTTTTTTTAATGGTACTGTTGGAAAAGCTTTGCTGTCTGTTAAATTCATTACAATGAAACAACTGTGACTCTTAAAACAATATTTTACATATCTTTTACTTGGACATGGATGCACAGCACTGTTGTTCATTTCAGCAGTAAAACGTTTCCTCAGATGTGTTGGTCAAGCAACAGTTCAGAAAGCCATCATGTGGGAAAAATAAGGGTAGTCAAGTCTCCTGACATTTTTTAAACCTCTGAATTCCCCTTAAAGGAAATACAGGCATAGATGGTAGTGGGCATCCTATAAGAACAAAATGATGTTGATGAAACATAAGTCATTGTCTTAAAATAAAAAATTACTGGTTACAATTCTCTTTTCTTCAGTTCTTTCAGTTGAAGCCAATTTTTACCACAACATTATTATTTGTCTAAAGTAGAAAGAAAGAAAGAAAGGTCTGTTTCACATCTATGATGGGCTTAAATTTGCTTATGCGTCTGAAAAAACTGTGCGTCTTGAGTAGCTATGTACCCATATTTCTTAAATAAAGAAAAGGAAATCCATTAATTGAAGACACATTTCACTAATACTGCATTTAACTTGAAATCTTAAAAGCTTGTAAGTGAATGAAGAAAATAATTTTTCCTCTACTATTCTAACTTTACCCTGAAGCTGTAGCCAGGATATCTGCTCTCAGTTAGAAGTAAGCATTGTCAGTTCAGCTGCAGTCTCTGACTTAAACCGTGTGCTGGTGGTTTACGACAAATGTAGGTCAAGCTGAAAGCAAGTAATCTAACCTCATCCATGGATAGCCACCCATACCTTCTGACAACAAGGATCCAGGTTAAAACGGAAGACAGGAAATCCCCAGTGATGTATGATTTATCAAATGGCTGAATTTGGAAAGTTCTATATTTTAAAGCTTGAACTTATTGGTCATTAGCTTTATTTTCCTAATGCCATCATTTCTTGACAAACCACCCAGGTTTGTACTGAACCAAGGTACTTAGCTATATTGCAGTTTTGATCTGGTTTTGCTGATTACACAAGATTGCTTAAAAGAAAAAAAAATAGTTGTAAAAGGTAGTTGTGAATTTATTCAACTTCAGTTGAGCATAAAGTTTAATTCAGTGGAGAATGGCTCAATGACATACTACAGCTCTGGATTTTAAAACAGCAGACCTGTTTCAGGTGCCACCTGAACTGATAAAGCTAATGTTCTTAATTTTAGATGACCACTGACCAAGGAGGAAATCTGGCAAGAAAATCTAACTGGACAGCTAACCTTGCAAAGAACTGTATCAGGAAAAAGGATTTACAAGAAATGAGGGTATGAGTCTTTGAAATCAGGATGTCATGGTATAAATTGACAAGTACAGAAAGATAATTGCCAATTAAACTTGACAGAACTGTTAAAATACACTTCTGGAGGTCACCTTACCATAAAAATGATTAACCTCTTCCCCTGACACAATGAAGGTGATAGGTAATAAAGTAACTTAGTAGCAAGGCCCAGATTAGCTGAACATTTGACTCCATTTTTGAGAGGAAGTGTAATATTGAGTGGGAGGATAACACTGGGGAGAGAGGAAAGAAAACATGACAGGCATGGTAAGTGATGGGAAAAAGGGCAGTACTGAAACCCATCACATTCATCTCTCTGGGGAATATTAGCTCCAGGATTCACAGTGAAGGTTCATATCGAATTTCAGTCTGGCTGCAGGTACACACAGCAGATACAGGAAGAGAGAGCACCACATTAGATTCAAAAGCAGTAGTAATGCTTGTACATAGAAAAGGTAAGGAGGAGATCCAGACAGCCGCATTTACTCTCATGGGTTATTTCTTTCTGAGCAGTATGAGAAGATTTAGTAAATGTCTTGAAAGGGAGAGTAATTAAAACATAAATGTTAAAGAGGAGTGTCATAAAGAGCAATGCACATTTACCAGAGTTGTGCCTGACTAATCTGGTAACTTTGATATGAGAGCTTATTTTCTAGGCAAGAAAATGTAATAGATTTTATCTGTCTGGATTTCTTCAACACATTAGATAAAGTGTTTCTTGGAAAATTACTAGTTAAGAGGAAATGATGTGGATAAACACAGGAATTTTGAGGAAAGTGGTGAGCTGGCTGATGAGAAGATAGCCACATAGCATTTTGAGATTTCAAAGCCACTTTCTTGTGGCTCATCTTTCACTGTTTCCATTGGCAAACAAATATTAGAACACTTACATGCAGGAGACATATTCCTTGTAAAAGAATTCATTGGGAGGGTGTCGAAACGGCATAATCTGGAAAGAAGCTGTGGCTAAAATGAAAGTTCACATGCACAGAAACCAGTAACAAGAATTTCTAATGTGGGAGTTTGACAGTTTTCAGAGTACAGTTAAAGGTTTAAATGTGCAATGATCGACCAGCAACACACAGCTTCTCACTTAGTCATGTATCACATCAGACACATGAAGCAGAGTGTCAACGTCATCACTAAGAAGGTCACATTTCATGTCCTGTGCTCAGGTCTGGTCAATGTCTTTTAAAGTAAATGAGGCGAAATTGTAATAGTTTTGCAAAGGGCCACCAGTATTACTGGAGGCAGGGACAGCCTGTGGCAGGAAGCAGACAAAAGAAACTTGGTTTACGTGGGAGAATGAAGGTAGAGATGGGACAGAGTTGTTCTTCGTACAAACTAAGGTGGGGTAGAACTGCATGAGTTGAATGAACCATGACAGTGTAAGTGAGGATGGTCTGACTATGAATTAAGACAGGTTGGGTAACAGAAGAGTTTTTGCCTCCAGGAGGAGGTTCTGTGACAGCCTTCAAACACAAATAAAAGGGGGCAATAACTATCTTCTTGCAAGGGGACATTTTACAGATTTCTGAAAGGTCCTGAGCAACACCACTCAGTGATGTTCCGCGAAGCTGAATTCAGCCTCAATTTACAGCATTTCCCCGTGCCTTCTGATTCCAAACTTTCCTCAGATTTTGGTGCAGATTTAATCTGCGGTATCAAAGTTTAAAACCTGTTTCCATTAACTGGAGTCATCCACTACTGAGAAAATTGAATTTCTTATCCTTTCCAGCATTTTGCTAAATCTTCTCCTGAGTTATCATTTTCATATTTTTTCCCTAAGGCTCTTAAAAAATCCAGTATTGGAACAGGCCTGATAATAATTAAGGAATTAGCAGAGTGTTATCTGAGGAGCTGCAGGCTTGTACAAAACTATGAAAATATTTATAAGTTAATGTTGGGTTTGGGAAGACACATTTTGAATTTTGAATTAAAACAAGAGAAATTTGAGTAAGATGATTTTTTTAAAAAAATACTTAGAAGACCCAGCTTCTTAACAGAAAAGGGGGCTTAAAATAATCACAGTTATTGGAGTGAACTGAAGCTCCTTCAATATTTTCTTTATAATAGAGTGTTTGAATAATCTTTGAGGCAACAATATAAGGCATTGATCTACTTTAATTTTTCTGTATGAAATATAGAAACATAATACTGCTTTTGAAATCTCACATTAAACTTACCCAGACAGTCCTGCAAATCCTGAATGCAGTTCAGTACATTCAGTACTCAATGCATGTTCACTTTCTATCTTCAAAATGATGAAATTATAAATTTGTAAACCTTTCCCCCAACATTTTCAGATCCACTATGGGCATATCCTGTGCAAAATATGTCTCTGCACTTTCAGTCTATGAGATGCTGTGAATATTACTTTCCTCAGTTCTAAAAAGAACATTATGGAAATCCAAGGAATTTGAACTTCAGTCTGTGGAAAAGTTTTGACATTTCAACAACATTCATTAAAACACAAAACCCTCCATTTTTTTTAAAGATCCACAGATTTTATCAAAATTTTTTGACTAAGCATTGGAATTCTGTAATCTGGTAAATAACACTGCTGAGGCATGGGACACACATGCAAAGCTGACTTGATCAACTGCTGGTTTTAAATAATATTCACTGAAGGTTACTCTTTGCCAGTTTTACATAGTTTCTTTTTTATGTATACTTGCTTGATCCGTTGCAGTGTAAGTAGCCATGCAGGCATGGACTGAAACGAATCGATCTTCTCTTTTAGGAGCTTTTGAACTCACATCAAGACTACAGTATTCTGTTCTGCTGGAAACTTTGCTCTGATAGCTCAGATGTGGCATGGGCACCACCCTCTCCTAGGGTCTAAAGGTACAAATTGGTAAACTGTTAACACTTTTTTATCCTGTGTTTGACACATACAGGAAAAATAAGTTTTTTAGGTGTTTCCCTCTTTTTGGACTGGAATTTTATTGCTTCTTTAAGCAACATTTATAAAGAAGATTTTGAGACATTTTCAAGTGCAAAAATATATTCGGGAGCTATGGCAAACTAATCTCAACTGCTTTCCAGGGTCTCTGTGCTAAAATCTCTGTTATCTGGTGTTTTGCCAGTAGCTTCAATGGGCCCAGAATCAACTTTTGCCTTACAGTTCACAGAACTGGGAAGACTTGAAGTCCTAGTATGGCAAGCAAGCTGGTAGAAAGCTTAATTTAAAGAATTTCAATTCCTTTAACATGCAATGAAGAAAGTCAAAGACCTTTATTTCCATTTTTTGCCCATGTCTAGTACTAAATTGGGTAAAAATTTGTTGTGTGTTTTTCAGTCCAATAAGTCTTCAAAGTTGGATACTGCATTGCATTCACTTTCTGCTCCTTCTCTCAGGAAATTTTCTCAGATTCTTTGACACTTTATGAGGGAGTTGCAGCTCAGACTAATGAATATTTGTAAGAAGTCAGCCAAGAGATTCAAGTGATAGAAAAATTGTTGACAGTCATGATGCTCTCTGTGAGAAGAAAGGGAATAAATCTATATAGTTTCAAGACAGCATCTGCTGATGGCAGTTTTTTGAGGGAGCAACATTTTTTATAAAATGAAACCTACTGGGGATTGTTTCCACAGTGTGCTACTGGAGTTCAGTTCTCACTGTCCGTGTAATCCATGGGCTGGATTAAGAATCATCTGACAAAAAAAAGGCCCAATTTTTTGTTTTTAACCTGAGTCATTTTCCCAGCCTGAGTCACTGAGCAGCTGCACAGGCCATTGCAGCAATACAGAAGCAGCTGCAGGGCAGACAAGAGTGAGGGAGGGGGAAGAGGGAGGAGGAATCTGTGAGCAATAAAGCAGGTACTGCTGTTGAGTGGAGTTGTTACTCAGGTTCTGGCTCCTAGGAAGGGGATGGAATGTCTGCCTGGAAGGGCCTAGCAGGATACACTGCCACCCAACATGGCCTGGAAACCTGCGTTTCCATGATTCAGGAGTCTCCATTGGCTGCACTGAGAGCTTGTGTATCTCTTCAGTGATGGAAACCCTCACCAAAACAACTGCAAAGAAGTTAAGAGGAGCTTGAATTTCATACTTAATGTTTAGAAAGCCACACTTGCATCTATAACCTGAATTTAAAGATGAAACATGCTTTGACTTGTGGCCCTTCATTCTTGTTAGTATTAGTGGGCTGGAGTTGTATACTTTTAAATATGTGATAACAGGGTTTAGTAGAACAGTAAGGAAGGCTTGCTGGATATATAAATTTTCTAATCCTGGCCCCAGTTTCTTGATGCATTGTGTGGGTTCTGGAAAGATGTCCACTATTTTTATTCTGCTGCAAAAAAGCTCAAAAAACAAAAGCACAAAGTGTCTCACAAGGAGACAGACATTCTCAGACAGAGCCATCTCTGTACAAGATACCTCAAAATTGAAGGGATCAGTAAGGATCATCGAGTCCATGATTTCACCTTTCAAATTCAGCTCTCATCTTCAGAAATTTTGGTATTCTCCGGTGAGACTGGTAATATCTTCCAGCAGAAATTCAGTTTCAAGAAAACATGATGCTTTGCCACGTTGCTATCAGCACTCAGTGAAGGAAGTTTGCTCCATACACAGAGAGGAGGCTGTGAAGCCTAACTTGTGGTAGTACCAACTAATTCATTCATTATCTTGAGTAAGGGAAATGGTGACTAGTTTCAACATATGAAATTCTGATTAAACATAAAAAAACCCCTTTTCATATCATGAGGGATGTAGTGTCTTTATTGTAGGAGATTTCCAGTTATTGATACAAAATCCTGACTGAACTGGCACGGTGTTAGATATAATCCCACTTTAAGCAGGAGATTGGATTGTGCCATGTCTAGTGATCTCTTCTAGGCAACATTTTTATGGTCCTGCACAGTATTACTTCACTTCCAATTGCCTTATTTCTCTGACAGTGTCTGAATATCTTTTTCAGTACCTACCATAATAATTGGTCTAAATAATTTTGGAGATCTTGATGTTACTGTAGTCTGTATGGATGAATATTGCATTTGGGAAAACTTTCTGTAAATTCTACTATATTGAACAGTTATCTAGCAGTTTTTGATCTACACACGAGCTTTTGAAATACAAAATATACATTAAAATTTGTGTCCTGCCTTATTGCTGGCCTACTGTGTATCTTCATCATGTTAAAAAAACTGTATTCTTTGGAAATAAATAAGAGTATTTAAAAAAATTTCTGTTGGTAAAACCTTGCGCCTTGAACACTTCAATGATGTTTTTCTTTACCTGCGAGCTTTTGAAATACTTGTTGGAATACTATTTGCACATTAAAATACTTGTACTTTGAAATCTACTATGCAAATAGTTCTTTTCACAAAATCAAGAAAATAGAATGTTAAATATGCGGAGGAATAGTTGCCAGACGGCTGGAGCAACAGTCTGGAGCTACTAAATGGAAAACATTCTTCTTTATTAGTTCAAGGCAAAAATGTATCTGTTAGGCACAGCCCTAAGTCAGGTATTTTAGCCATAAAACACCTCCAAGTTCCCCAAGAGACAGTCAGGAAATAACCTTTAATCCTACTGAGCTGAGACATGTCTGTGGTTAGGTTGAGAGAGATGTACCTTCTTCTCTATCCCATTTCTGCAATCTAAAGCACAGCACAGTTCTAGAGGGTGGGGAGGTAATATCTCTGTATATTTAGTCTCAAATTCTCTGGCTTTCTCTTCTAATTTATGGCATCCTTATGTAAGGACAAGTTAGTAAAATTTTCTGTTTATCCCTCTTTCTTCTTCTTTCTTGATTATCTTGTCCTAAACTTTCAATTGGCTACCTTGAAGCTGTATCAAGGGAAAGCAATGACATAGAAATAATCTCATGGGATTATTGAATTAACGTGTATTTCTCTTTAGATGCAGAAAATTTAAAATATTTTTCAAAACCACAGATAATTTTTATGGTCCACTATATATTAAGACAGACTTTTTATAGCATGAGTCACTAAAGAAAAAAAATCAAAGACTGGCCTGCCCCACTTGTGAACTACTGAGGACTGTTCATGCACTGTGTAATGCTTTGTTGAAGAGAATGTCACAAGTAACTGAGGCAGAACAAGTTTCATAATGTAACTGATAATTTATATATGGTTATTTTTTAGTGAGATGGTGCAATCAAAATATTGCTGCACAAATTAAGTTGTAATATTCCTTAAAGCAAATCAGCACTGCAAAAACCCTCCATGTCTTCTGAAATCAGCAGTTCATAAACCCCTCCAAAATGTCTATTTTGAAATTAGACATTAGCCTGCCTTCTCTGAAGGGTCACATAATTTCTTTTTCTTAAGAAGAGCATTATTACTTTTCCCCTCTCTCTTTTTCAGAGCTGCCTTCTGGCCATCTGGACCCTGCACTGTTGCCTGATGTTTTTCTGCTCCAAAGACAGATTCTGCCTTTGCTAATCTGCAATAAATTTTATCATCTGTAAAGTTAACTCTAGATATATACTTATTTCACAGTAGGTATGTATTTATTAGAGGACTGAAATTAACCAAACCAATCTGTTCTGAGGGCCATGTCTACACAGTGAATGAAGATGTAGTTGCAATTTTTTTGGCCATGGGTATCTATGCATCTTGGACATTCTGCTCCATGTAGGAGTGGGATGCAGCATTTTTACTGGCTTCATAGGCAGAATGTCACACCATCATTTTCTTGCAGGGACATCCTCAGTAGTACTGTTTTTATAAAAGTAGAGAAATATTGCTTGTGGGTAGATGATGATACTTGCATGCAACATTTCTACTGGATCATTTCTATAGAAACTTCTCACAGCCACACAGTACTGGATGAGCCCAGTCATTGAAGCACAGGTTAAAGAAAAAAGGAAAACACTTCTATAAATCTCTTTATTGCTACTTTGCAATATCCACTTAAATCAAATGACAAATACAAGTTGGTGTATGAAAATTTGTTCATCAATTATCCTTGATAAGGACTTCACCTGCTGGTTGCCATTTTTGAGGGTTACTTTGCTGATTTACTTTCCTCCTTTTGACCTTCCAGCCATCTGAACCTTCCTCACACACCTCAGGTAGAGTGCCCCAACACTTAGAGACATAGACAGTTCATTTATAGTCATGGTCTGAGAGAGGGTAGGCAGGAATGGGTGCAAATGTAAACCTTCTTCAGACATTTCTAAAATGGGAATTGTCTTCAGCTGGAGAAGGAAATATCTTTTCCTTTTTGGCAATTCATTTCCATTCCCCTCTCCAGATATTTATATCCCTTGGGCTTAATATTGAATTGACAATTCGTGTGACTGAACTCAGAGTTAGCAGAAAAATATGGCAACAAAAATCATATGATTGAAAGAAAAATAAAGATTTGATTGAAGGTAAATAGCCTTCCTCTGAAATGCGGGGACTGAGTATTCTTTCCAGTGATTGTTCTCCAGAGTTTAGTACCTCTGCACATTTATCTAATTACAGTACAAAAACCTGCTTATTTCTAATCCTGGATGAAATGAAGTTTTTAATTGTCAGCTTAGAAATCAGAGATTTGCATCTTCTGAGATTGGCTATACTACAGCAGAAGTAGTAGAAAAAAAATAACCTATGCATTTAATATTCAATTAAAACAGTGATTTCTTATATTTTTTTGTATAAGGCTGCTAAATAAAAAGCACCAGGGACCTGCATTTAGAATACTTCTATCTAATTCATGCCATATTCATCACTTTCACAGTATTAGTTCTTTACCGGGATTACTAATTCACTAGTAAAATAGAAATAGAGAAATACAAATAGAAATAGACAAATACTATAAATAGAAAATCCTCAGAAAGTTTGAGCACAGGCAGTTGTCAATGTTAACACTACAAAAGATTTTCTGTTGGCTTTTTAGATATTCGAACAAGAGGAAAATCTGTTGAGGACAAATAAATGAAATTAGACAAACTAGACATTGACATCACAACAAAGGCCCTTAGCAGCCACAGACAGCACAGGGAGGTGCGAAAGGCTGGTGTAGAATTGCAATATCACTTCTGTATAAACTGAGTCCCAGAGCTGAGTGATCTTTGTCATTATACAGAGAAGGAACAGGAAATCAGAAGGTGGTTTCACAACCCAGTTTAAAGTGCATTCCCTGACACTGACTTCATCTTGTTGTGGTCCCTGTGGCCTTATTCTAGCCCTTGTTTGTTTTCTCATGTCTCTGATGCTTTTGTCATCACTAGGTCTTACACTCAAGGATGAGAGGGTGTTGAAGAGGGAGAGTATGAGAAGCAGCAGCTTGTGCGCTACTGCTACGGCTGAGACAGTAGCACAGTCTCCAGCCTTTTAAAGGTAGGCATGGACAGAAACTTGGTTACAATAACCATGTAAGTTCCAGGGGGTTTAGAGCAATGGCAAATTCAAATACATTGAAGAAACCTCTTGGCTCATTGAGTCATAAGTTTTTTAAACTGTCTTATTAATATATTTGTCTCTTGCTTTTAGGGCACACGGTTCAGAAAATAAAAGAAGAAAACGAATCACTTTTGGTCTGCCTGTTGTGCTAAAAAAGGACCAGGCAGGTCTTTTCTACCTCTGTGAAATGGATTCCATGATCTCTGCAGATGGCCTGCTACAGGGCTTTGCTCCCCTGAGAATTACGAAATCATTTCCTAAATCCATCCTGTGGCTCTGATTGCCAGTAGAACTGGTTGTCTTCCTTTTCTCCCTCCCCTTCCAGCTGCCCCCTACTTTGTCCTTCTCTCCACAAAGAACAAACCTAGTTCCTTCACAGTTTTCTCATACTTTGTTTGCTTGTTTAAAACCAATTAACCAATAATGTTACTGCATGCCTTATTCCTCTATATTTTTTAATGAATCACAGAATCTGACCCCTTTTTTAATAGGAGAATCTTATTTGTTACTAGTTTTTTAAAATGTTAGTGACCATCTGCATCTAATCTGCCACCCTTCTGCCTAGTCATGTATCTAATTCCTTCAATGTGTTCCAGCCTCTCAATTTGGTATAACCCACCAACTTTACAGAAATATTCTATTATTTCCCTAGTATTTCAGAAAGTTATCAACCAAACCCAGCACACGTATTTATGGGATCCTAATAGAAATTTATCAGGGACTTCAGGAAAAATCGTGGCTAATGGCTTTGAGAATCACTTTTCAAACCTGTGTACACCTTGTGATGATTTCCTCTATTCCACATTTCCTTGTCTGGCATATGGAAATTTCACTGCAACAGCATCAAAAGACTTATAGAGACTTAAAGCCAAACAGTACCATGTGTTGGCTTTCCTTTACCATCCACCATGAGAGAGAAGAGAATTATTTCACTGGCTGAAAAGCATAATGGCAAATACGGGAGCACAGTGTAATAATATATATTGCACTCTTCATGTTCTGTTTTGCCCTGTCATTAGAGGTCTGGGGATGGATGCTGTTACATTTCTTAGACATATGGCTTTATTTAACTGTGGAAAATCATCAATTTCAGCTGGAGGACCTATCTTCCTAATCAGGAGCAGCCTAATGCTATTGCCTAGGCTGCAGGAGAAGCCTTTATCCAGTTAATCCTAGTCTTGAATGGGAGGCTGCACATGATACTACGCAACTTTGTCCAACAGACCTCCTGCAAATGAAATCACAAAAGGGTTTCCATGCCATTGAGGCCAGAACTTGGCAAAAATTCTCAATGCAGATTACAGTAAGAAAAACATAGTAAAGACAAAGGGTTGTAAGAAAGGATGGGAAGGCAGCTCTCTTTCACAGTTGCAGCTCAGAAAATGTGAGCCTCTGAAGCAGTAAATTTTTAACTAGAAGTTAATTAAAAAACCCCTGTCATTTTCACAGATAATCTTGTTTTCTCAATGTCTACATTATCTACATTATCCTCTCTTGAAAGTAATCAGAATTTGCTGGAAGTAGTTCATACCAAAACTTGGATTTTGGAACAGTATTTTTTATTATTTTATATAAAATTTTCACTGAAATATTTGTGCTGTGTAAATTTCTGTTGTTGTATTGTTCATGTGCCAAACATTTTTTATTTTAATATGTTTTCCCACTTCTTCATCTGTCTCCCAAAGTCTTACAGCATCTCTACTATTCTCTTCAAGAAAAATAAAAGGCAAGACAGGTAATAAGCCCAAAGCCAACAAAAAGGAAGTCATAAACTTTTAAATATTTTAAAATTAAGCTAATTAGGATCACATTAATATGTGAACATCTGCTACTTATTCCAGAAGTACACTCATACACAGTGGTGTAGGACGAAGATGAAAAGATGAAAATTTGGAGACATTTTTCAGCCTATAAATCATAATAATTCCAGGAAATGATGCTATTTAGTGGCTATGACTCCAAAGACAATACAAATACAATGTCAGATATCATTATCATTATGGAAAGTAACATCATGTTTTACAGCAGTTTGAAATGAAGCATGAAATGGGAACCAAGTACAGAGCAAGTGCCCTAAGCTTTTGATCCTCTTCTCCTGCTGCATCCCTTGCCTGAGAGCAGGGAGGCAACTCCCCAGAGGTTTGTCTTGAAGTGACGGCCTCTTAACCATTTTCTGAAGGGCAAGCAAGCCAACCCTTCTGAATATACCCCAAAGACTCCAAAGATTGCTAGGATTTTTAGACACTCAAACTTGTAGATACCATGTTGTGTCATTTTCCAGACTGTTTTTCACCTAACCTCTCTCCACCAGCTGCAGGGTGTCTTGGCACACTTCAAAACCCTGTGCATGCTTGGCTGCATCTCTGGGTGCTTTGGACATACCTGCTTGGTGTGCAAGGCTGTGGCTGGGCAAACATAACCTGTCTCTGATCACAGGGTGCTTCAGCCTGACAGGCCAGCTGGGCTACAGTGAGACACTGGCACAGATCAGCTTAATCCACACTGAATCTGGCCTGTATGCACAAATATTCCCAGTTGTGGAACCTATAAGCCATTATTTAATCCCACAAGATACAGTAGGAAATACCTCTATAAATAGGATGTGGGAAGCAAACACCCTGCTGTTAGATGTAAGGCTGATCAAATCATAACACTTGAATATGAATCAGTGTCCAAGGCCATGAACTATCCCATGTTCCTGCTTAGTCTAAGCTTTCTGTCTGCAGGTTCCACCCACTTGCTGTAGTCACAGTGAAATCATTCTTTGTTTACTCTCAATAATCTTTCAAAGAATATTCTGGAATATAGTTCCTCAAACATGCACAGTGTAAGACTTCAATAATTCTATTTTTCATAGGGAGTTTTTTTTTTAAATTTAAAAAACATTACTGCTATAAGACTACTATGAACACCTTTGTATTTAAAATTCAGTTCAACTTTTCTTAGCCTGCCTTTATTAGGTATAAGTTTAAATTCCAGACTCTCTCTGATTTCCCACTGGTATGCTGTCCCCAAAGCAATGCAAGTCTTCCAACAGAAAACAAATAAATCACAGCTTAACCCAAGTACAGCTAGCAATATGGTTTTGCTTTGCACAGCAAATATTGTGTTTCATTTAATTTTTCCATCCTTTACATATTCTGGTAGTTTATTTGCCTTTAACTGTAACCACATTTTAGACTGATGTTTCATATATATTTTTTTACAGAAAATAACTATCAACAAAGACACCATTAAACCTCCAGAGCTTCTTTTTTCCTTTCTGCAACTGTTTTTCACTTTGTAATCAACTTCCACAAGACTCATAAGAAATGTTCCACATTGTTTCAATGCACTACTTTTCCTTATATCCTACACAGTTACCAGGTCACTGCTTGTTGTTGCTGTTGTTTCTACTAAGATACGGTTTCAGATGCAGTCATCTTTCTGCTCCATGGGGCCTATAATGTTGATTTTTCTGATTCTAAAACCAACTGTATGCAGAGATGGACCTTTTTTGAATGCACTCATACAAGTAATAACTTCAAACCCCTAAATATCCAGATACTGTCCAGAAGTTGTTGGACATAATTTGAATTTTGTATCAGGGTTCTGCTTATCTCCCATTCTGCTGTAGTGTTGCTGCAGTTAAGCAATGGCAGCTGTTTGTGACATGTAATTATCTAATTTTATTATTCAGAGATCACATTAGCCTACAAATTGTGACGTACATCTAAGGAAATAAAATGTGTTTCCTGGAAATTTTATTTTCTGGAAATAATCAAAGCTTCCATAAATTTGTAAAACTAATAACATTCTGGGGTGTTGTGAGGTGACCTGCCACCTCCTAGAAGCTGGATAACGTAGTGAAAGAAGCAAAGATACAAAATATTGGTGGGGAAACTGAGGGTGCTTGGCCCTGGCATCTCTGCCTTACAAAATTCAATTACAACATTGGTCATAAAGCTCAGGAAGATTACCTACAATGAGTAGAGCAACTGCTTTTGAGGACATGATATGGGGGGTGGAAGATGACATACCTTTCTGTTTTAATGTTTGTGGTAGAGGTGCTGCTTGGCCTCTTGGCTATCCAAACCCTTCTGTGGCAGTAGAGCCAGGTAGGCTGCCAAAGAATGGGAAAGCAGCAAGGGCACATTCCTACTACTGAATTCAATGTCAGTAAAAGGGAAATCCCTGTGCCTGGGTATGAGAAAACCACATGGGGTTAATAAAATGAGCATGCTATATGAATTTTGTATGTGTAAGAAACTGGGTCTAATGCACTTAATTTTAAAACTTACGTGTGCAGCTTGTACATATGAATATTCTACTCCTAGCTTGAGATTTATGGAGTGGATTCCCAGACCCTTTTCAGTTCATAAATTAGCACACTGGACTGAGTCCAAGCAATTGCTCTGTCTGAGTTGAAGCCCAGTGCCTTTAGAGAGCAGTTGTCAGCTTTCTGGCAGGCACAATCCTGGCCTTGCACTGCAGAGCTTCCAGGGGTCACCGCTGCAGGGCAGATCACACAAATACACAAACACATGCTTACTTTTCTAAACAGAGGCCTTAAGCACAAGGGTACACAGTATTCTGTGTAATGACTCATGATGTATTCCCCCCTCCTCCTTCTTTTTTGAAAACTTAGTATTTTGCAACAAAGGCTTGAGGAGCTGCTGTGCTCGACAAGTATCAGGAGGAGGGAGCTGTGTAGATCAGCACTGCATTCAACTGGGAAGGGAAGATTTTCTACAATCACTCCTTTATTTTGTCCAGGTTATGCTGAATATGTGTGAAATATGTATAAAATGACATTGACAGCAAGGACTTGCGTGCAGGACCTAACCCAGTGGGGTGTTACACCCATCGACTGGCCCAAAGTATTTTCTTTTGCCTGCTCTCTTTCCTGCACCCTGTGTACTTTACTCTAATATGGTAAAGCTTCAAAAGGACAGGTGCAGAGTACTCAGTCTAGTAGAGATAATCTCATAGAAGCTGCTGATTTAAACTTCTGCAGACTGAGGTGAAATCCAGGTCTTTTCTTTCCTCAATGAGGACAGTTTCTAGGTAAGAGATGGTTTCCACCATCATAGTCTTACTTGTCTCCTTCTACAGTTTTTAATAGAAGAAATGTCACTATTACACCTTAACTTGTTTTAGTTAAAACACATTCATAATTATCAGACCTAAAAGATCAGATCTGTCAGTCACCTTAAGCAGATGAACATGTTGGATTTCAAATGAGTGATAGGATAAGTGCCAGTTTACTGAAGGTTTTTGGGACTGTGAACCCAAATAACTACAATCTTCAAAGTAAAAGAAACCTGCATACTTTTAGCTTTAGGTGATCTGACCATCAAAATGGTGTTTTGTCAATCACAGATCAGGATTGATGAAGCTGAATTACATTTAAGTGTCATATTAAATGCATAAGCCTCTTCCTGGATTTTAGCCAGCCTCCAGGCTAGAAAGCTATTTGGCCTAGTGGTTTAATGGGTATCTTACTGTGTGAAAGTTATCAGCATGCTGTAAAGCAGATTTAGTAAGCCAAGTTCTCTCAGTTTCACTCAAAAACTCCCTTAGCCTCCTGAAGCCCTGTAACATTTACAATGGCGCAACTTGGAACTTCCCCATGGGAGTGAATTTCCTTTTGCAAGCTAATTTATAGCATTTCTTTGACAAATAGCAAGAGAAGAGTTCATTACTGTATGCTAAGGACGTATGTTCATGCTTAACGAAAATGTTAATAGATCATGGTTTGAGACTGTGAGAAAGATATAATGGGGAGGAAAGAGGTAGCTTGTTAATATCCAAAGCCAGCCCAGTTGTGCTCTGTTTGCATGGCTCTGATGAATGTGTACGTCAGTGGAGTGCTGGGTACAAACTGTTACCTCTCCAAGTTTGCTTTCAGTGGTGCACTCCAAGGAACAGGAGCCCTGAGCACAGCTGTGTAAAGAAATGGCATGGAAGTTATTTGATTTCTGAGAAAGCACAGACCTCTCTTCTCTGCAAAGGGCTGTCTAAAGGTTTTTCTGAGAAGATTGTCAGAAGAAAAAGCTTCCGACCTCATTCTTACATGGAGTTACAATTAGAATATCTGAAGTTTAGTATAGTATAGGTGAAAGAGACCAAAGTTGAAGGAAGAGATTTCAAATTGGTAAACTTGTTAAATATGACTGAGGGTGATGAAAGGAAGGAAAAAATGTAAAACCTTGTTTCACTAGCTTGCTGCTTTGCTAGACCTGCTGAAGATTAGCAGTGCCTTTGTGTGATGGAAATACTGAGTGAATGCTTTTATCTTCTATTAAGTTGTGCAGCAGTTTGCAGTGGACTGGCAATCCTGGTAAGCTCACACAGGTGTGACACCTCGAGACACCTGAGCTCTCTCCAAATGTATGTTTTTATTTTCTGAACTTGTCAAAGGAAGACACCCAGAGTAAACAGGAACAACTTCCCTTCACAGTAGGAAATGTTCTCTTCTCCAGGCTGAACAATCCCAGCTCTCTCAGCCTTTCTTCAGAGGAGAGATGTTTCAGTGCCTTCTTCATCTTCATGGCTCTTCGCTGGACTCTCTCCAATATATCCATGTCTCTTATTCTGAGGAGCCCAGCACTGAACCCAGTTTTTCAGATTTGTCTCACTTGTTCCAAGGAGAGAAGGTTCACCTCCCCTGACCTGTTGGTGATGCCAATTATTAAGTAAAAGCTGCAGTTGCCAGGGTATTTTGGAAGGAATTCAGAGTGATGTGTCACATTGACTCAGATGTGTTGGGTCTTTTGGGTGTTTAGCAGGAATATGTCACCCCTCTACCATTGCAGAGTCAGCTGTGGGATGATTACCTTGCCAAGACTGAGGCATCTTTTGATCAACTCAGAATTTCAAATGCTGGGGGAATAGACACTTTGTAAAGCAAAGTATTACTGTGCAGTTTAGCAGCCTTCAATACGTAGCAGGACCTTAAGGTGGAGGTAGGAATAATAACTCTGGATAAAGGGGCCTAGGTTCTGTTCCAGCACCATTTCCACAAGTTAACACATGAAAAAGCTGGTTGTTGATCAGAAGTTCAGTGTTGCAGGTAAAGTGTGAGCCAGCATAGGGATTTCTGAGTTATATTGCTAATGTTTCAGAAAAGGCTGGCAGGAAACGTCAGTAATGTAGATATTGTTTATTACACCATCATTAGTTCATTCTCTTTTGCTGATGTTTGGAAAGCAGTAAATGCCATTTTTATCACTCCTTAAATGGGAAAGGAATTTATTTCCTTGCTACTAGTACGTAGAAAATGTGATAATATTTGTGAAAATATTACCTCATGAAAGGTTAGAATACCTTTTAAGGTTTAATATTTTAAAATTATTTTTATTTGTACCTTTGAATTTTTCAATCTAGACATAAATGTTTAATTATAAATCTTGATTTAAAAAACCTTCTGGAAAAGTCAACCATATGATTTTATGAATCATTAGTTAAATAAATTTTGTAGATAATTTCAAATGAAAAAGGATTGTGTCCTTCTTTAGTGAAATGACAATTAAATATTATTGTCTTTGCCAACTCTGTAAAGAATGTCTGAAACCTTTGGTGCTGAGTCGAGGTCAATGTACTTAAAATGTATTTACACAGCACTGAGTCCCGAGATTTGCTCATTCTGCAGGTGAAGTGTCAATTAGACTATGATGGGACCACCAATGAATTCTTGAGTGACTGAGTGGCTAAAGAACATAAAAATGTATTTACTGTCATAGGGTAACATAACTTGATTTTTTTCCCAATACCTAATGGATAAACAATCATTACAATATAATTTCATATCGGTCAGATCTTCTATCAGTTTGTGTAATTGGGTGTCTTCTCACATGATATGATGAAAATGCAGTTACAGCTGTCCTAATGATTAACTTCTGGTTAACAAGCTGTGTTGAAAATTTCTTAAGGAATGAATCCGTATAAAACACATATCTTCTTGTTTTCATTGTCAAATGAAAAATTAAAAATAGTAAGTAAAGGTTTATCAAAAATATCTGATAAGAAAATACTTCATTATTTTTAGATGTAATTTAATCACATTTCATGCCATTTCATCAATTTTGTTCTGAAATTTCATTTTAAAACACCAACTGGAAGATCTAAAAATGCTGAGATAAATGTTTCTTCCATTTTAAATCAAGATTATTCGGTGAGGTTTATATGATACATGATTAATCAAAATAAAATAACAAGTTTTGGTATAATATATTTGTTGTTCTTCTGAACACGTTTTCCCCCTTCCAAATATTTTATCTTCATTAATTTTCGTCCTTTGAAGTCTTAAGATCAAACAAGTAATGCAAAGATTAGCTGTTCTAACTACAAACACATGGAGATAAGAGATCACAATGTTCGTGAAGAATCCTAAACAGCAGTAGGACAAATGACTCATGATGTTTTCTATATCTCAACACACTCTTGTGTGGAATAAACGAGACAATTTTTGGTCTGAGCATTACAGTAGATCACCTGAGATTTTTGATTCTTTCTTTTAGAAGGCAACCAATATTTCTGAAAATAGTTTTTGAATCCTTACTGCAATCTATACATTCTTTATAATCACTACAGTTTCAGTTAAGAAAATTTAGCTTGATGGACCTCACACAAACTAGAATCCAAGTCAGTAGTGAAGAAATTCAGATCATATATTTATTTATTTTCTTTCTTCCATTTTCTTCAACAGCCTAAGTGGGGAACATATCACTTAAATTTTATTTATAAGGTGGACATTGGCTTTAAAAACATTTCCCTGCTCTTCAGCCAACAAATTGTCAAGTGATTTGGAAAATACATGGCTACCCAAAAATTTCTGTGGTACTCAGTGCTGCAATGCCTAAAAGACTGGTTCCTGGCCCTGGGATGAGAAGTTATGGCATTGTAGGAGGGGGAGAAGGGGGCGAAGAGATCTGTCTGGACCAGGAGGCCTCAGACTGATTTTCAGTTTATGCCATTGAGAGACATAACATGCAACCTTTGTTTTAAATTGGACACAGAGATGCTGGGTGAGCAAGCTGCTCACTCTGGAAGATCTTGCTAATCCCACCTGTGGTATCCCCACATTTATATGGCCCCGTGGGAGAAGGCAGCTGCTCACCAGCGGCAGGAGAGAGGGATCTGCTGAAGTTCACACCTGCTGTTTAACTCACCAGCTCCTCTGGCTCTGCAAGTGCTGCAGCTGAAATCTCTTCCTTGAATTAGAGATACTCCAGGCTCTTTGCATGATTTATGGGATCGTGTGAAGCTATAAATCTTCTGCTACAGTTAAATGCAACAATGATACTGTTTGTATAACAATTTGCGTCAGCTTTGCTTGACCACATCTGTGTCAATGCTGAATTGCTGAAGGACTGAGTAATGGATGTACAGAGAGCATGACTGAAATAGCACCAGGCTCCCTGGCCACCACAGGGAACTGCTTCAGCTTCCCCTGGCTCCCAGGGAATTACCAGAATTAGTATAAACAAATCCACGAGAGCTTCAGTTAACCTCAAATGAAGTGACATCCTTTGAAAAAACTAAAATAAACCCCCTGAGGTTTAGCTGGCAGAAATGTCCACCAGCAATGTCCAGCTGACCTTTCTGTATGGGAGAACACTTCTCTTCACAGGATGGAATATACCCATCACCATCAGTGTCTGGACCAGAATGCCAGAGAAACATCAAGAGCTCATTCTCTTTCTCCAGTAGCAAAATCAAACTGAAAATTCTTCAATACTTCCAAGACTTGAGTTTTACTTCCTCACTTCCGAATTTTGGATTGGTGCCAAAAGAGGAAATTCTTGACTGCTGTTAGGTGCTCTATTTAGCTTTTTCACAGCTGAAAATAACGCTGCCAGAAAATGTGTAAGAAATATTATACTTTGTGAAATCTACAATCTACATCTGTAAACTAATAGACATTTGGATAAATACAACATTTGGAAGAGCTTTAGTTTTAGAATAAGTGTTTGGCCTTTACAAAGGATGTGTAAGATCTGATGGGTGGATGCTAAGACCAGCCTTTGACACAACCAGCATATTTTCACGTGGTCGACAAGCTGCCCATGTAATACCTAATTGCAGAATTGCTCACTGAGTCTGAGACTGAATCAGTGCAGATTATTTCAAAGACATAGCAATAAAATCTTCTCTTACATAACACACCATCCTAGGGGTTTTTCTACACTATATAAATGTAACATAGGCAAATTGTTTTAGGGACATTTAGAGAACTTGCAAGAGACTCATGGAAATCTTTTTTTTTTTGTGTATCCCTTTCCTTGCATCCAGTGAGTCTGTTACCTAGAAGAAAATCACCTATTTTTAACCTCAGTTCTAAGTGACCATTCTCTCAGTTATGGTTTTCTTTGTTATTTACATGTGCTAAAAGATTGCTTCCTCCAGAACTTTTCCAGGATTGCAGTCCTTTTCTAGGATCACACTGAATTCCATACAATCAATATGACTGAAAATTGATGTTTTCAGTTTTCTCCCTTTTTAGAAACATTTCTTTAAATGTTCCTGTACTTCCTTTCTCCAAAAAATTTATCAAGGTAATCTCTTTTTATTCTGAGGTTAGGTCAGTTTCTTTTATCTCCTTGAATGGAATTGATCAGATACAACCAATTAAAAGCCATTCAACTCTCCAAGATTTGTTTCATTCTACTCTAGAGAAAGTCCTTTGCTCCTTGTCAATGGAGTTAATTTTGGGAGCAACTGGTCTGACTTGCCTGGGGAGCACTTGCAAGGGATTACAGAAAGCATCAAATTGTTTGGTGGTTTTCCCTTCCAGTGTTCCTGCTGAGCAACACTTCCAATGCTCTTTTTGCTGCTTAAGGGCTCAGCAACGACATCCTGGTACTCTCATGTTTGCGTCATTTAGGTTTTTACCTTGACTTTTCTGATACCCACTCTGCATGGTTGGCTTCATTTTTATTTCTTGTTAACACTTTCATCTTGTTTCCACTCTCTGTGTCTTTTCTTTGTGTGCTGAAGGGGAAGCTTATATGCAGGTCAAATTACTTTCTTGCTGCATTTCCTATTTTTTTCAAGATTAGGCATAATTTGAACTTGTGTTGATCCTTTTAATTCCCTCTATGGAAGTGCCAGCTCTTTTAAGTAATGTTTCACATTTTTATATTTCATTTAACAATACTGCAACTTGTCACTATCCAAGTGATGGGGAAAAACATATTGCTCTGCTGTTAATTTACTTGGACCTTCAGATCTTCAGACCTTCAGCTGCAGCCCATGTGTTCTATTGTGGTTTTTTGACCACAGTAAGTGGGAATTGTCATTACTTACTTTGAGAAAAGAATAGAAACCCAAGGGGTAAAAAAATTATTGGTAAGCATTTTAAGAGTTAAAATGAAAGTCCCAAACAGTGAAGGATTTACTGTCATGAAACTACACGTGGCAACAAATAGGGAAAATGCTTTTAAATGCAAGTATTGGACAAAACCCCAAAATAATGTTTTAGTAAGCAATTTTCATGACTTAGGGAGCCATGAAACCCAAAACAGGCTGAACAAATGTAGCAAAGCATTAAATTTCACTGTTATTATCTATCATAATATATTTGCCTTGTATCTTTAAGCCAGCAAATATACACAAACAGAGGAAACCAAATACTGCTGAAAACTGCCAGATTTGGCTTTTCAAGAAGCTGAAAGATGATGATGAAAGTATGTGAAGTAATGAGAGCTTTTTAAAGGACCCAGATGGCGTTTAAACAGCAGCTGAAGGTATTCATCACATTGCATAGTAGAAGAATGTACTCCTGATAAAGATGTGTGCAGATGTTTTATGTCACTTATCCTAGAAGTTAGAAAAGTAGAGGGAAGGAAAATGTACTGTGATTGCATGACTTATGAGTCCTGGTGCCCGTGCCTTTCTCGCATATTTTTTTCCTCTGAATAATCATAGAATCATAGAATGGCCTGTGTTGGAAGGGACCTTAAAAGTCATCTAGTTACAACCCCACTGCCATGGACAGGGACAGAGCTCAGAGCTCCATCCAGCTCCTGATATCTAATATAAACCGACTCTGAGAATAATGAAATGCTTGAATTCATAACAGAAGAACCACACTTGTTTAGGCCTGCCTGGAGAAGCAAACTATGTGCTTTAATTCAAATACTTTTATTGTTAAAATAGTTAAGATATGTTCAGTCTCTTTGATCTCCTGTGATAAGGAAGACTTGATGATTGATTTAAGTAAAAGTCCTAAATAAGAAGTAATGAAGGAAAAGTTTGAAGCACTAAGAATTTTTAGGCCACTGACAGATTTTTGTCTCTTTCCCGGAACTGCACAACTGAATTTCAGGAACTGCAATGCGTGCAAATCCATGTTAATGATTAAAAAAACAAAACAAAAAAATCCACCCAAACAAATATACAGCTCATAATAGCTCCATGAATCCCAACTTTTAAGCAGATAAATACCTAACCAGAAACCTTTTAGTCCTCTTCTGTTTTCTGATAATGTATAAATAATTCCAGAGAACACTTCAGTGCAGTTCAATGGAGTGTTTTAGAAGGTATAATTCTAAAGTGTTAAACTATAATAATTTGAAACCTAGTCATTGCTTGCAAATTACTTTTGTGACATGTAAGATGAGAAAACAGGTTTGTTATCAATATCCCAAAAACATCTAAAGATGGAAAAGGATTCATTAAACAGAATATATCTATCAAGGTGTAAAATTGTGCCACATATGGTGACAAGTCTAAAATGCAGCACAAAAATAAAGCTGAACAAATTAATTTTCTCATAGAAAGTTTCAATTTCTTTGAAAGGAAAAAAATTATTAATTCTGCACAACCCCAAAATATGTTAACTGAAAATCTCCCATGACAATCTCTCCTGGAAAGTGAGTTCATGTACCTGTAATGGACTGTCCTCCTGAGCCAAGGTCAGGAATATAAACCCATACAACCCACAAAGCCTTGCAACAAAATCTATTTCCATCATCAGTTTTTGTCTCCTTCTTGGTGACTGCTTTATTGTACATTTCACTGCTATGGAGACACCGTGTGTAGTCATTTATAATGAATGAATCTCCCTGCCACAGAATTTTCTGTCTTCTGCACTGACAAGGGAAAAGAACCCTGAGAAACACTATTTTCTGTACATTTTAAGGACAAGATAATGGACAGTTATGGAAAAGTATGGAAATGAGACACTTCAAGCTCCTCAATGGCCACAGGAAGCTCCAGGGATCCCAGCTATCGGGCCTTGTTTTCTTAGAGTTTCAGAGATTTTTATTAGTAGCAGCAGTAGTATTAGTATTGCCAGTAATCTTGTGATTTTGTAAAGAAATAATGATTTTCATGTTAAATATTTATAGTTTATGAAAATGAAGAACTGATCATTTTCATCATTAAAAAACCCATATAAAAGATATGATCTGATAAAAGAGGAAAAATAACTTTAAAAAAATATATAAACACAATAAGAGCTTTCTTGAATGATAGTAAACACAGGTCTTTTTCCCTTATATGTGGCATATATTCTCTTAGTATGAAGGCCTCACATATTTTGGATGGTTCATCAGTTCCTCTAAATAAGAAGGCAAGCAGTGTCTTTTACACTTTACTTTTCCTCTCTAATGAGATAGGACAATGCACGACCCAGGCATAGTCATAGTTTTTCTACAAGTAATGTGTATATAAAGTAGTTGTATCGGCATTTTTTGAGACTTTGAAAATTTATTATTATTATTATTACACTGAAGGTTATACTGTTTACCAAAAACAACAGAAACAATACTTCTTTATTATTATTTATTATTATGTGTATAAGCTTTATTACATGTTGGCTATCTTTCTTCATATGATTATAAGCACTCTCAAATGTTTTTACATTTTTAAAGCTAGTTAAAAATTGAGACTGCCTAAATGTTTTGACAATGAAGTCTAAATACCAAAGATTAATTCTTACACTGGATACCTTAAAAGACTTTAATGAAGATAGCCAAATACTGTGTACGCAATGCATCAGGCTTACATTCATTACAATGACTCTTCCTTTTTTGGGTGAAGAACACTCACTCAGGGTGAGTGAAACAAAGCAAATTCCCAATTTAGAAACATGAAATATCCCCTGGATAACTCAAGTGTTTTTGTACTTACTGAAAATGACATTGAACTCACTATAGTAAGCTTCACTCTTGCGTAGATTTACGCATGACAAAGAGCCTTATTGCCAGAAGTCAAAGTGCCAGAGACTTTCTTGTGTTCCAGGGTGTCTGCGTATGCTGGTAGAGAATACACAGGGTGGCTGTACCAGCAGCTGCACTTCCACCAGCTTGTGGAAATAGAACATTTTGGGAATGGTTATGTGAACCCATCTGGAAATCACTCACAACTGACATTTCAGCCAGCACCACATCCGTGTATTTTCATCTGAGACAGCTTGCGCATTGTGTCTCAAGTAACTACTAACAAAAACCATAATGATAAGAGTGATCTAAAAAGATTGAGATTGAGATGGATAGTGGGAGCATAAATCTTTCCCAAGTGAGGCTTGGGGAAGGAGGTGCAGCTTTAGTGATGGGACTTACATCTCACAATATAACCTGTCATGGAGGATGGGGCCAGAGCTGTAGTTTCTACTTCCTTTGCTTGTGTTGCAGTATTAAAAATTTATCCTGGAAAAAAAACCCAAACCTAACCACTCCAAGAAAACCAAAAACTAAGCTAGGGTATTATGCCAGAGTTTTCTGTTATTATGTTGGAACATTCCCTGTGTATGAAGACTGTAGTGGATGAACTGTCCAGTCTCTTTACTAAGTGTCTGGCTGACTACATTATGTTGTGCCTGACATTATCCACGTAATCCAGTTAACATCATGGTTTCATCTCTTCTGCTGAGGACTCATAGAATTCACCAAACTTTCGATCAGGCTCTGGTTACCTAACTTCTTCAGCTGTGTTTTGCCCCTGAGGCCCTTCCTTTCCTGATTTTGTGGGTAAGGATGAATTTTAACTGTGTGGGTAGAATCTTTGTTCTTAAAGACTTGTTTCCTTGCTTGTCCCCACTGGCTTACTGAATACAGCACACCTCTGCTCTTGTGCACATATACTTGTGTATTCTTCTACTGGAAAACCTGAGCTGGTGAGATGATGGTTTCCACACACAAATGTGCCCCCAGGTATGGAAAAAGAAAGCTCTCCTGGGTTCTCCAGTTCAGGCATGTGCATGATGTTCTCCAAAGCAAAGCATTTCTTAATATTATCAGCAGAAATTAAGTCTAGTGTAAGTGAAAAGTGCTAAAAAATCCAGGACAAACATCTATTGTGTTAAAAACTGTAATAGAGAGAAATGTTTAACCAGGTAGGTCTCCACAGGGAGGTTTTTATTGCCTTGTGTAATTGCTTGAATAGCCTTGTGGCTGCTCTTTTATTGAGGGTGAACACAGGTTTTCTGAGCCTGTAGCTTTGTGACTCTGCTGATAGCTGGTAGCTATACATAAGTGAATGATTCTGCTTCAGGGACATCATGCTGTATGAAGACTGTGGTTCTATCCATGCTGTGCAGAGGCAGCTTCCTTTACAGTGGATTGGCTCATCCACACAAGTGCATGAATCCAAACCTTCTCTCAACCCTGTAATTCTTTGGTCTGTGCCTGTCCCTGTCCAGAGTGTCAGAAATAATGTGAAGTCTGTGTTGCAGCCTGGCAGAACAATGCACCATGAACTCCCATAGAGAGGTTGCATCCAGTGTTTACAAACTGGTAAATTTCGATGTGTGTCCTGTGATGTAAATATTGTGTGTTCACTTTAACTTCTTAGAAATATTTTTGAAAACCTGGAAGTGATATAGTGCCAAACTGCTAGGCATATCTGATGTGACAAAAAGGATGATGAGGTTAGGTGGAAAAATAATTCTATGAGTGAATTATCTGGGCCTGCTTCAGAGAGCTCTGGAATGCCATTATCCATTATCCTTCTTTCTTAGATTCAAGATAGTGAACCAGATTGCCCAGTTACACTTCTGTTTCAGTCAGTCTTTCCCTTAAAACCCCTCAATAGGAGTAATTTACATCATGTGTTTTACCTAACAGCATTTCAGACCATAACCCAGGTGTTCCATTTTGCACACTGGTATTTGACGGCCAATAATGTCTGCAGCTTCATCTAGGTGATAGTCATAACTGCACACTTTTCTTTCCCAGGATACTGAGATACCAAGAACCATAATCTGTCTATTTACTATAGAGCAGATGACAGGCTTAGGTACCTACCTTAGTTTCAAAGTCCAAGAGGAGAGTGATGTAGATCCAAACAACCTACACTTCAGGACCTCCCACTCACAGCTCCCTTGGTTGCATTTAGCAAGTGCTGGAAGCAAGACCATCTCACGCACCAAGCTACTGACACCATGTGTTTAAAAGTTTTATTCAGAGTCACAACTCCTTCTCATTAGGTAATTTAATAAATTATGGGTGGAGAGACTATACCAAAAGAAAGTAAAAAGATTATGATGTAATCCTGCCTCCACTAAAATTGACAAAATTTTCCCTGATCTACAGGGGTAGGATGTCTCCTCCCAGATCATATCCACCTACTGTCTCTGATGAAACAGCTGTTAAAATCTCTGTCCCAGTGATATCGTTTGCATACCTCAATCTTATGAAGTGACCTTTACGTCTGGTACTGGATCAATTAATGAATACTTCAATTTCAGCCGTGATGAAAGATTGTTGCAGGTACAGCCATTGCTCCCCAAAAATCTCTTATTTTCCTGTTGAAGTGACAAGGAGAATAAAAAAAAATAGTGGTATCATAGAAGGGAAACTAAATAATTAAATTTCAGAAGTAAAAGTTTTCTACATTAAATGGTGCAGAGGAATGAACACAGGGATATATCTAACTAGGGAAGAGGTTTGTTAACTTGATCATGATGCTCTTTTGTGACCTGAGATTACTTCTAAAGTGCAGGCCTTGTGCATGACCTGCCATCAACCTCATGTTCAGGTGAGCCTGGGTCATACAAGGATTTCCTCTCCACACTGTGGTTTCCCTGAGGGGAAGGCATGGTGACCAGAGTGGAGAGAGAAGCCAGACTGGCTTGTAATAGTGCCTCATCACCCATGAATGAATAAAAGAGAGTCCAGTAATGGACATACAAAAAGTCTGGTTTTTATCTTCAACATTCAGTGCTACTTATGTGGTAATTTTTCACTGCAAAAATATTTTTAATAGCATTCACACAGAAACCACAAAGAGTTAGATCATAACCCCGCAATTTGATTATATTGCAGTGTGGAATTTTGGACAAGGAGAAAACAACTTATCCAAAAGAGCTGTTTAGCACTTGGTCTAGGATCTTAGTCCTGAAAGTGTCAGTGTAGAGCATTTTAATGATTAAAATATTTTAATGATTAAAACAGCATTTACCATTGAACTACCCTTTGAGCAGAAGGAGGACAGTTCATGATTAATGGTATGGTTGGGTACTTTAGCATTTCTAAGCCACAGGCTCATAGGTAGCATCTGACTCTGCTTGTTTATATAAAATTTAGAGGAGCTTTTTGTTTCACATAACAGTTCAGAGTGGCTGTACTAAGCTAATTTGAATTGTTCTATTGTTGCGGTGCTTTGTGTCCCTAAAACCTTTTTNGTGGTCATCAAGGAGGTGTAGGAGGACCCCTCTGAGAGGGCCCCGCGGAAGACCCCCGAGCGCAAGCATCCCGGCTTCATCCCGGCCGGCGGTGCAGTTTTTTATTTTTTTATTTCTATATTCTATATAACTGGGCTGAAAATTTTGACATTTCCAGTGGAGTACCCAGTTAAAAAAATGTGCAAAACTATACATGGGTAAAATCACGGTGACTGTGTGCCTGGCTTATACGGACAGATGAGGCAGTCACATTCTGAAGATTCCCATTGAACAAACTGAAGGTGCACATATAGCTTGTTTTCTGCCTATGAACAGCTAATATAGACTGATTTTCTGTTGTTATTTCAGTTATCTGTGCTCTTGCTCACGGGTAATTCGGGCTATGAAACCATAAGCCTAGGGGCTTTCTGAACTTTGAAACTCGGGGTCTGCATGCCAAGAGCCAAATGAATTGAAATGGTTTCCTGAGTCATGGGCACAGCCCAGGTATCATGACTGCCTATGGATGAAGTCTTTCAGACCAGGGAGATTTTCAATGATGAAACTGAAAAGAATGTTGAATTTTATAATCATCTGCTGCCACACTCCTACTGACATAACTTTACTTGATTCATGAGGAGTGTCAACAATTACAAAATGTTTTTTCATTGCATGGTGTTGAAAAAATAATTTGATTTTAGGACAAGAGGAAAAATACATAGGGGCATTTTCAGTTAATAAGAAATTATTCAAAAATGCAACTGTGTCTCTAAATAGTTTTTAGAGCTCTAGTTGACCTTACTGGTGCAGTGGATTTGGACCAGACGACCTCCAGAGGTCCCTTCCAACCTTAAACATTCAGTGGTTCTGTGATTTCATGAACCACACATCCTGAACTTATGTGGCATCATATGATGGCAAAAAAGAAAAAAGTTACAGACCTATGAGACCATCCACAAACTAAATCAAAGTCAGTAATTTGTTCAAAACCAACATAGTTTTTCAATTGTAGAGATGTTTCAGGAAAGTATGAGTAAGTGGATTATTGTCACATTAACAGGGGTGTTCATCCTTGGTATAGCTCAAACAGTTGCCATTTCTGCTGAAGGACTACTTGGTGAAATACATCTGCCTTGTTTGATGGCAGGTAAGCCAGAAAGTGGAACAAAAGATAGGAAACTGGCTCTGAGGACAGTATGAGAGAATGACTGTGGGAAGGTACCACTCATCTGGGTAAAGCATTATGGACTGTAATAGTGGGAAACAATCCAGGCTTGGCAAGTAGACTGATAACATGATCTAATAAGACTTTTCCATCTGTAATGTCTCTGATCTCTAGCTGGAGAAATAACAAATACACATTTGATATGCAACTGTTTTGTTCCAGACTTGCTTCTGTTTGGATTGTGACTTGACATATCCCTGGCCCATGTTTTTAGAGTCCTTTCTGAGGACTGGAGATGGAGGAGAGTACACATTCAGGTAATGTCCCAAAAGAACTGGGGTTTTCTTATACACATGAAGATTCATGATCTTGGCAATGCTCCTGGGGCTTTGCAGGCTTGTACAGGATATGAGGGTCTTGCAATGGTTACATGCAATATTGCTGAGGTCTTGGCATTATGGGATGAGCCTTTCCAAAGACAACGTCATCCATATCCAATTTCATATGAAAATTCAAAATAAAAACCCCAGAACAACTGCAATATACTTTTATTTTATAAAAGCTCTCTGCCAGGACTCCTTTAAAAATTGTACTTACTGTATTTTCTGTCTCTGTCCAGCTGAGATCCAGAAATGAGTTATCCTTTTGCCCTCCTTGGAAAGAACAGACTTTCCCAGTTATGTCTCAACTGCTTTTTTCTAGAGATGGAGCAAGAGGGCTCAGCAGTCTTCTCACCACTCCATCTGTATCTTCAACTTCCACATGAGCACCTTGTAGTCGTGGTCTTCATAGAAGACAGAAACAAGTCCTCCTACGAGGTCCTCCAGACAAATGGACCTAGGTGTCTGTAGACAGGTGTGGGATCTGGATTTACTGTGGACCATGGTGACAGAGTGACAGTGGCAGGAAGGCACCTGAGCTTTGGGGGATTGCAGGGATACTGATAACCTTAGGAGGTCATTTTCTCTATAGTCAACAAGCTGAAGAGACTGGGGTAAACTTCTGCAAATCATACCCCAAATCACTCCTGTCCATGCCCCTGAAAACATCCCTGTCTCTTGCCAGTACTTTTTGCTGTGATGCATTTTACTCAATTAACAAATGTGTTGTTTTAATTCTGTTTAGCATTACAATCATATCACATGGTTTCAATGTACTCCTGACTCAGGCCACATGTTCCACTGGTGAGAAATACAGCTGTTTCATGTGAGAAATAGGGTTGTTGGAAACACTGTTAAGTATTTCATTAAGAAAAAGATTAAGATACAATTGGACTAACAATTAGAGGTATAAATGCCTATGATCCAACCCAGACAGTAAAGCAGCCCTAAAATGTATCAGCAAGAGTTATCCTGAAATGAATCAATATAAAGCAGGCATGCAGAAAGCAGCACTCCTCCTATCTTAAACATCCAACACACCATGACCAGCAGCATCTTCTATTTCTCAGTGGTATATCCCTCAGCAAGTTTGCATATGACACCAAGCTGAGCAGTGCAGTTGACAAAAGAAAGATGGGATGCCATCCAGGGCAACCTGGACAAACTTGAGAACTGGGTCCATGAGAACCTCATGATGTTTAACAAGTCTGAGTGCAAGGGCTACACCTGCATTGGGCACTGGGTGGTAAAAGAAGCTGAGGACAAAGTGCTGGTAGTGTGGATGAAGGCTGCTTGTGTCACTGGATCTAAATACTCAAGCAAAATCTTTAGTTATGTTTTTACTTAGTAGTATAGATGAAAAATAAAATCAAAAGTGAAGAAATGGGAGCAGAGAGGAGATGCATCACATCAGAAAGTGAACCAAGAATGCAACCTGACACACGAGAACTGACGAACATTATGATCCAAAGTTTAAGTGCTGATGCCATTCCTCTGACTTGCACATTCTATCATCGAGGTTACTTTTGTTTAGATGGGAAAAGATCCATAAAAGAAATCCTGATCTCTGTGGTATTTAAAAGGTGCTAGTTAAAACAGCAAGAAAGGAAGAATTTTAATTTAGTACAACATTAGAAATAAATTAGTATGGCTGTAAAGGAGATTGAAAGGTCTCCTGAATAGAAACTGCTTCTACCTTTCCAGACATGCTGGGCTCCTAATGAGATATTGTCATCCTGATTCTAATTACTTGTACCACCCAGAATTATTCTCTCCATTAGAACCTGAGCTAATTTTCATCTTTTGTATCAGCTGTGAAGTACAAATACCATCTATCACTGAATGTTTTAATTCGTCTTGGTTAAAAAAAAATGTACCGAAGCAAATATTTTCCATATGTTAAAAAAATTATTAATTCTATACTGAAAAACAATCCTTGGCAATATTGAGAGGCTTGCATTTTGTTGAGATGCTGTAAAAAACATACCTTTGGAGGAAGGGGACACAAAGGAGAGGATGAACCTTTGATATCTTCACACTTGGGGTTTATGCAGAAGGGAAGTGGAGGCGAATCTTCCTTTAACAATTGAACATGAAGCCCTGTGACACTATAAATCTAAGAAAATCCTGTATGATCCGATTACACATCTTATGCTATCACTGGGGATTCTGGTGCTCAGTACCCAAAGGAATCAGTTCTTCTTTCATTTGAGTTGTGCTTAGGTTTGGTACCCCTACTCAGACCATCCATCTGGGATTGGTGTTTATCGGTTCTGAGCTTTAGACAGTAAAAGAATTAATCACAATACAACTGATTTCTAAGGACTACTGCCTCCACCCACTATTTTATTAGAATACTTTGTGGACAAAAAGTGGAATTCTTTAATTTAGTTTTGCTATGTCAGGTCTTTTGAGAGATGAACTACATGAAAGGGCATACTAGGTTTACATTGGAGATTGTCACTTGCTTAACACACTTTCAATTGTCAAAATGGAAATGGTAAAAAAATCCATCCTGACATTTTTTTTCTGATTTCACACCAATGTCTTTATAAAGGAATCAAACTATTCATTTTATTTTACTTAGACCATCTTTCATATTTTATTATCTTGTAGATTATTTATGTGCACTTACTGCTGGCAAAACTGACAGATTTGGGAACACTGAGAGTTAAAAATTCTTCTGCATTAGTTTTCATACGGGATATCAAAGGAAGCAGAATAAAGGCTTGGAGAATTCCATTACCAACTCAACTGGACATTCCTGTTTATAAATACCTGAGATACTATAAGGAAAAACAAAAAAAAATAAGTGAGTGCTCTATTACTAATGAGAATTCTGACTTGGTAGTATGCTAACCCCCTATTTAATCACATTACCTTAATTTAAATTGCTCTGAGGTGAGGAGAAATAAATACTAGGGCAGGAGAAATTGTAAGTTCTCCAAATTTGCTCTTTGGTAAAAGGCTGTCTGTGTTGACAAAGAAATGGCTAAGCATATGAAAAGCAAATAGAAGAACATGTTGATTTCATTCTACATTGGGCTGTGGAAAGATTTTTGTTCAGATAGCTAGAAAAAGCCACTCCACCAAAAGAAATGTCACTGTTCATTGTAGTTGGGCAGCTATCTACTGTGGTCTCAGAAGGATTGAGAGGGACGATGTATCAGGGAAACAAGTTCTCAAGGAGGAGTGCCCTTTATATATTGTTATATTTAACTTGTGTTGTAATATATATTACTATTATATTATACATTACATATTATTATTAGATTATATTGAAGGGTGAAGTACAGAAATGTATTTTAGGGAATACCAGATGCTTTAAAAGCAGAAAACATTATCAAAGCAGAAAACATAACAAAGTTATGGTATGTCACAAATTCACAAATTTATTCCTAATTGAAGAGGTAAAATTGTCCTACCACAGGATAGGTTTTAATCAATTTTTTACTACATTTTACTTTCTTCCCATTTTCTGTCCATTCTTTATCTGCCATTATAATTCCATTTTCTTCCTTATGTCTTTATCTTTTTTGAGGAGAGAACACAGACACATTCTTCCCCTAAAATAATTCCTGTCATTTAAAATCTTATTTGACTGATAGCGCAGGGTAGAACAGCAGCGAAGGAAGAAGTTTAAATCCAATGATTTAATGACAATCAAATGTCCCAGGGAAAGGTGACAGCTTCAGTTCACCTTCTAGATAGTCCTAAGAGCTCTGATGCTGACCTGGAAGCCATCTAGCCCTTGCCAGGGTTAAAAGCTGTCCTTCCATTAAAGCACTATCATAGTAGACACTGAGGTTACCTCAGTGACATGTCTGATGCCCAGTAAGGCTGCACAATTTATCAATCTCATTCTCAGACAGCGGTACTGTTCTAGGAGCAGTGTTCAGTGTGGAATTAGGGAAGGTTTTTAATTGTTTCAGGAGAGTGATGCAGTTTGAGTGGACTAGCACGTGCAAAGTAAGAAAGGGAAGCATCAGTTTGCTTCTGTGAAAGCATATTTTGCAATTACAAGTTAGACTAAAAATATCAAGAATATTTAGAATTTGTTTTGCTATTAAAAAGTATTTACAAATGAAAGCAAGCACAGTTCAGCCAAATTCTTTATTGAGTATTTGTTTCAAAATGGAAGTAGAAAAGCATATTTGACAATGCCTTTTATACTTTGGTCTGCAAAATTAAGGAACTTTGAACAGATTTTTCTACTCCATGAATAATTGTCTTTTACCCTTTGTTGATAAAGGCAGACAACTTCTATGAGTACAAAACTAGAGTTATAAAATTGACATAATTTACAGAAAACTCCACATTAGTACCAGACATTTGCGAAGCATTTTTTGATACAAAAGGTTTCAGACCTGGCCTCAGTTTTGTAAGACCATTTTCCATGCTGAGTTAACTGTTTGCATGCATTTTATTTATTCCTTTTATAATCCACTTTAATAATCAAAAGACACATTTAGGGAAAAGTGGGAAAACTCTTAAGAATCTCAGGATATGTATTGTTACAGGATTCCTTTAATGGGAATGATTTTTCTTTTAAATAAAGAAGTCAACATGTTCTCGAATACATTGCAAGAAGTTCATAATGTTTGCTTTTTTTCTTTTCTCAAGAGCTTCCATTAGCCAAGTTTTTAGAAGGTATTTGGATATGTGATGTAGGACAAAAAAACCATGATACATTTAATATAAGGCATATTTGCTTGCTTAGAAAAGGTAGCATTACTAGTATCATTATAAATTTAAACACAGGATGAATTTTGACTTATAAAAAGCATACAATACTACTGAACCAAAAGTGCTATGTTAACATCTCATATTTCCTTAGATTACTATAAAAGTCACCTGAGGTGATTATTTTTTTTCCCTAGAAATTATCTAATTTCATTTATATTTCTTATTTAGTGGAAATAATAATAATAAAAAAATACACTCTGTATTGTTCCCTGCTCATTTTAAATCTAATCCTGCAAACACTTACTAACCAGCATAAGAAGGAATCCTGATTCTACAGAAGTTTTTGGGCTTCCAGGATCCCACCCTGCATAGTACTTACTATAAAGAGCAGTAAAAGCACCTTCAATGGACTACTCCTAGTGAGCACTGTGCTGGCACTGAGTATTTGCAGCTTCACATCTTTTTGTGGATTCATGGTTCAGTTTACATTATGTCATCAAAACAACGTCATTTTCTAATGTTCTCATTTAAAAAAAAAAACCCAAAAAACAATGAAACAGTTCCTCTCAAAGACCATGTTGTTAATTTGTAATTCTGTGAATTCTGTCTTGGCAAGCTTTTAGGAATGAGCTAGTCTTGTCCTCCTTCTTGCTGCTCCCCCTGCAAAGTATGGAAAAAGAACTTTAATTATTACCTATAATTATATATAACATAGCAACAATATATACTGTATTTACTTGTGAAACACGTGAAAAGGAAAGATGAAGCCTGGTGCTCAACATTTCTCTCTTGTGCTGGCAGCTGTGAAATTAAACTGATCTTTCATCTGCTTCATTAATCAAAATAATGTAGATTCTGAGAGTTATAAATCCTGTGGCGTAGAATCCCAGAGTACTGTTTTCCCATTGTTGAGACTCCAAAGTCAGACTTCACTTTGATAGCTTTATTCTCATCTGAAACACTCTTTGAGTAAAGCACTTAATCTTCAGTGTTTTCATATATCAGAAAAAAAAATAATTAGCAATTCCAGGTTTTGTTAGGTTTTGTTTAAAACAGAAATACAACTTTTCCTTTTGAAATCTGTATTTTTAAGAGCTTTTTTTCCCCCTCCTGACTCTTAAGATAACTGAGAATAATATTTGATATGTGTTATAATGTATAATAGGTGTCTCTTTTTTTACCTTGTGTCCTCCTGGTTGGTTGTGGTTTCCGCGCAGGTGCTTCTAGAAAACAGAAATGTTGCTGTCAGAAGTTATTTGCTGAAACCTTTGAATTAAAACTCATTAGAAATATTGGGAAATTATTGCTGACTTTTGAAGTTTGTTCTTTAAACTTTTCAGTAAATTAGTAATTTTGTTCCAGAAGCATGTTGACTTGATCACCTGAAATATGAATGCTTATAACACAATTCCCACATTTCTCTCACGTGCAGTCATCCATTAAATTTTAGTAACATTTAAAAAGTAATTTTGCATTTTAAACATACGAATTAATCCATTATCCGCACTGATCTTCTTCAGGTGGTTACATGACGTAGACAGGTGTCAGGGCATTTTGCTTATGCTCTTTATTCATTAAACACCATGTAACACAGCACAAGCTCAGGTTAAGGCACAGGACCCAGTCTCAGCTTTTGGCAGTGGATGTCCAGGTCTGTTGCACTGACATTACTCCAGGAATTCTTCAAAAGCAAAATGCTTGAAACCATTGCAAGATGTTGGCCACATTTCCAGCCATGTTTGCGGCTAGATTTGTGACTGCACTGTGAGTCCACAGTATGATTCCATATTTATAGTTCAGTTAATTTTCTCAGGCTTCTGTTTTAAAAGGTGGAGCAGAGCAAGGTACCATCCCCATTAGAGATATCCTTTTTATTTCACTTATTCAGTGAAAATATGAATGTATTTTCCTTTTTCTTATTGAAACTTGACATGTTTTTTAACCAGATGTCTCCTCATTGGGAGGAAAAACACATCACAAGCATAAGAAATATTTCTTCTGTTACCGTCACAGAAATGTTATTGTGGTAATTTTTCCTTCTTTACAACCAAGAAGTACTTGTGTATTCACTTAACAAGCTGCAGGCAGTTCTCTTTTCATCCTGAAGTACACGGTATATAAATACATAGCCCTGAGATATAGGCTTGACCTCATTCCAGCTGAGACTAAACACTGGGTATCTGCACCACCAGGCAGTAAATTTCAAGCTCTGCACTGCCCTGACAAGGACAGAATACAGTCCATCCAAAGTATGCTTTCCATGCTTAGGTGCTGTCCTTACAATTATGCTTTCAGATTAGCCTCATGTTTGAAGATCACACCCATCTGTCATTTTCAGGCAATAGGAGACTCCCTAGCATGCCTTGTACTACTCAGCACTGAAGCTGTACAAACACTATGCATAAACCTTCACTATTTGTCACAGACTTCAATATTAAAAAGACAGAAGCACATTTATTTAATTTCATTCTCCAAAAGTCATAAGATTTTTTTCCTGTGTATTTAGTTCAGAGGCTGACAGAATAACCTAATCTGCATTATTAGAATTAGAAAAAGACATAAATACAAAAGAAACCCTAAGCAAATTACTTCTTAACTTTGAATTAAGATCATTAAACAATGATTGTTAAACTTGAAGAACAAATTGCTGGTACAAAGGAAGATTGAATTATTTGATTCCTTTTGGACCTTTATTCCATTCTGGTTTTTCAAATTCAAGAGCTTTCCTCATTTAACAATAGGACAAATGTTGAGAAATTCCAAGACCCTGTGAGATATTTACTCAACCCCAGAGATTACATTCCCTGCACCCCACCACTCCTCCACAACGCTGAGAAACCCTCACAGCAACAGATCACATTTACACTGACAAGAAATAATCCAAGTTAAAAGCAACTCACGTGGTCTTCTTCTGTACGCGCTGCTTAAAGAAAAGTCAATTCTTTATGGTGCACATTCCTTCAAATATTTTACCTAAGTTTTGTGGTTAGGCATTTTCTCTTGTCTACTGTGCTTGGCAAACCTTTTAGTTACTTTTAGCCAAAAGATAAGTCTCAACATTTTTCTTTGCAATGTCAGTGAAACAATAATTTTCCCAAACAATTATAAAACTCTTCTTGCTAAAATGCTGGCTTTGGACCTAGTAATTTTTATGAATAGATATCACAAAACCTCACCTGGAATGTTCACTTTAGATAAAGCAGGTTTCAGTGATACTGAATTTTTGGCAAACTAACCTTCCAGATGAACTTTCTTGATTTCTCTCTCGATAATCTGTGGCTCTCCCTCAAATACTTTAGTAACCTTGGTGTACTCAGTTCCGGCTACGGTAAGCATCAAAAACAAATGAGTTAAATCTGGCATAGCATTTTTCATATGCAGGGAGCCTTCAGTGGAAACAGTTTCATTTTTGGGTATAGGCATTGCCGGCTACCATGCTATTCATGCCATAAGGCATGTTATTTCTAGGGATGAGTCAGTCATTCATTGCAATCTTGGTTCAAAGTTTTGTTTCAGAAAAGGCTGCTAATTGTTTTAAGCAGTTCTGGATATTTTATAAGCAGAATGAAGGCCCATATGAAATCATTCCTTTATTTAGACAGTGATAATACATTTATTTGTGACTGTTCAAATTTAAATGATTAGGAAATTTTCAGTAAAAAATAATTTTATGTAGACAAGAGGGCCATAAAGCATTATCATCATTATCACCAACAACCCTAAAGCAGCATGTGTATCTGCTTCTATTGGCTAAATGTATAATAAGGTATTATCATGGCAGCCAAGGTTAGCTGACTGGAAAAATCATGGAAAAATCAAATAGAGAAAAATCAAATTAAAGCAAAAGACAAATCTGTCTGGTCCATTCTATAAAGCAGGATGCTTATGCAAACTAACATATAATAGCAAGGAAAATAGCAAGAATTCAAGAGATGATATTGTCTTTTTCAATTTTTTTAGAGAGAAACAATCTTTTTTTCATATATCTACATGCTCTAAGATGTATCTCTACAGTTTGTGCCTATTAAATTGTATACCTCTGTATCTGAAGGTAATTACAAGTATTTATAATTGTTAGATTCTGGCATCAGACTTGTCAGTTTTGAACAGTTCTACAGATAAAGTTTGATTCTGCTCCTTGTTGCCTGGTTTAAGCCAGTAGAACATAGTCAGTATATGAAAGTATTTTCTTGTTGCAATTTTTTAATTTCCAGCTTTTCTTTTAAATATTCAATCCAGAAATCGGCATCTCCAGAGATCAAATCTTTTCACATAGCTGGGATACTTAGGATAAAATTAAAAACCCTCTGGAAGTCCAATATTGCAGGCAAATTCTGACTTAGCTCTGTAAAACTATTATTCAGATGTTTAAAACAGAAAAGAGAATTACAGTTAACAGGAGTCATAGCCATATCTTGGCTTTTCTAAGACTAGCTATGTTACCAACTAGCATGTTTAAGCTAGTTGGACAGCTGTGAACAGCTGTTCAGCTATCAGGAGATTTTTTGCTTGACTGAAGTTTCACATCTACAGAACAGTGCTTTTGAAAAATGGTGAGATTTATTTCAGTGAACTAAACGTGGCTCTAAGTTACTTTACTGGTATACAACTTTGCAACTTACTAAAAAGAGAACATAAAATTAAATGGATTAATTTAATTTATCTCAAGAGAAGCATCCATCCATATTTTTGAGCTTCTGATTCAGGTTTAAACTAACATTTACAAGATCCATAACACTTAAATTCTTTTTCTATTCCCCATTGCTATTATAGATAGTTTTTCTAATCTACATTAAGCAGAGAACATTCCAAATTCATAGATAAAGATTAATTTCATAAGCAGAAGTTCTTTTACTAGTTTTCTACAGCTACTGGTTATCTACTGGCCAAACTGTTAGCATTAAGAGAGCAAGAAGGAAAGAAAACCATTCCTTGGAATGCTGTATTTGAAGAGAATTAAAGTTAATGTCTTGATATCCATCACCTGTAAGCATTTAAAGAAGATGTTAAACATGCCTTTTATTATTAACTTGAGGGCAATGAACATTCATTTCTGAAGAGCTGATAAGTAGCATGAATTTGGCCTGTTACAGAATGTTCCGTTTCATAAGTATTTTTCACAGATTTAAATTTGCTGAAAAAAATATTGGAATAAATCTTCATTGCCCCCCTGAGTTTTAATTAGGTAACTTTTTAAAGACTGAAAAAACCCAAATAATTTTTTTTTGTGATCAATGGCATTAAAAATTGATTACTGTAACTTTAGTGCTTATTTCTATTTCACAGATATTTGGCACTAGAATACCATTTTTTCCATTAAAATTCCATTTCTACTATGTCAGTCTTTAAAATGTTGAGTTCAACATATCTGAGAGTGCTTTCAGTTATCATAACCTGTTGCAAAAATGTTAGTTATAATACACTGAATTACCTCCCTGCAGAAGTCTTTTGATTTCTTCATCTTCCAGTAAATGACCATCACCTTCAATAAATTTGGTCACCTTGGTAACCTCTGATAGGATACAGGTTATGGCAAAAAAATTGATTTATGGAAAACATGTGGCATATATAATCCTGTCATAACATTGTTCTGAATTTAAAACTCATGTTATGATATAAAATTCCACATAAACACTGGAAACACTTTATTTTATGACAAACATAGCATGCTGTATATTAGACCCAGGCAGCCTCAGCTCAAGAGCTGACTGAAATGTGAAGATCAAGGACTCAAACCAGGATGTTACATTTAGGTGGTTCTGAGTAAGATTTTGCAGTATGAAGATCATTTTTTAAAACATAGAATATCCATTCAGTAATTACGTAAGTTATACACATAGAGATATATATGTATTAAAGAAATAAAATAAAACAAGCATACTAACCTTCTTCAAGGATTTTCTTTAACTTCTCTTCATTGTCTGAACCCCCTGCAGTAATTCTAGTATATTTTATTTCAGGACCTGGAAAAAAATTCGTAAGATAGTGGCTTTTATCAGCTATAACAGGTTTGTCCTTTAAATTATTTTTTCCTATTTAATACATATGGTGATTCTGTGGTAAACATGCTGTAATCTGCTTATATGATAACTTTATTTTTTACCATTTCTGAAATTAAACTGAAAGAGCATTAAAAACAGTGAAATTTGTGAAAGCAATTAGGCAAATTTATCATAATTGGAGTAATTAACTGCTTACATTCTTAGAGTAAGACACAATTTTTAACACTTGTATTAGGTCATAGACCAGATATTTCTGGAGTCCATAATTAGTCTGAATTGACTGTTGCAAATAGACATTTTTGCTTTTATTATTGCCATTAATCATTTGAAGACTTAACATTTGAGATTCCTTATCAGTTTCTACTCGTTGAAAATAAGGAGATATCAGGTCTGAAATGCTGGCATTTTACATTATATTTACCATTTCATGTGGAATATTAGTGAAACTTCAGTCCAAGAACTGAGAAAATTATATTTTATTCATCTCCTCTAAATTTTTTGCCAGAAAATAGTCCCAGGTTGATACAGAAACCACCAATGCCTTTCATTCAATTATTTTTATTGTAGTAAAAAGTATGATAATAACTTAAGCATGATTCTTTGTTTCTGTCTTTCTCAAATGACTTTGGTTGAATTTCAATATTTTCTAAATAAACTGAATATTAAGACTTACAGCTAAGTCAGTATGTTGTTACAGCAGTGTCTTTTCCTTACAGTCTCTCTAGCATACAGAATTTTAATGGCAACATTCAAACTGATATTTAACAAGGTGATCAAAAATTATCAGTAGAGAACTCCATATATCACATACTATCCTTAAATATGCCTCACTCCACTTATCAATTTCTAGGATGTTTAAAGAAATAGCTCTGTAATAGGTCAAATACAGTTGAAATTGGCCAAGGAATTTGGGAGCTTTTGTGTGAGAAAATCAAGGGGTGCAGATGCATATTGATTTTATCTTACATTAGCTGTATCCAAGTGTCTAACTCATGGATGTCCGACCAAGTCCCCATTTTACAGAGAGATAGAGATCTTTTTCTGAAACGGCTGTCAAGAGAGCCTGGGATGATATGCAAAAATAGGCATCTATACATTAAACATCTATGTTTGGTAAAATGAAATCTCCCTGGAGATATATAAATCAGAAGTTCAGGAAAAAAAAGATTTCCTTCTAAAGCAAGACAGAGTACGAAAACACAATAAAAGCAGTCTCATGCAATTGTAGCACGAAGTTTGCAAAAGTAGATACTTAGCAAATATATGAGAATAAAACTAAAAAAAGAAGACAAATTTTCATAGTTCTGTGTGCTGCTAAAATAACGTTGCCATTTCTGTATATGTGTGTGTAGGACTCATGGCCAGTTTTTCAGCCTTACAGAGACAATGGGAAGTAGTAGGGGAAATTCATCTGTCAAGGAAATGCAGTTTGGGCACAAGGAAAGAACTTAAGATATGTTACTTTTGTATGTAAAGGTGGACTTTACTAAGAATGAATATCTCAGCTTGATTTACCTTGAATAATTCTTTCTTCTGTTACTTTTTTCTCTGTCACTTCCACGGGTCGTCCATCAATGATTTTGGTGTATGTTTTAATAATTGGTTCTACAAGGATTTTTAAATTCAAGATATTAATCAAGTGATGAACTTTCAAGTGGTCTTTTTGAGATGTAGAAACTGACTGAAGCACACAAGGAAATACCATAGAATATTTAATGAAAAAAAATGTTCAGAGAACAGTAACTAATTCTACTCAAAATTTAGGATGATCACATGTGATTTTTCCTTTAAAACCATCCTCGATGTGAACATCTCAATGCCCTTAGAAAAGTGAAGGCAAGGTTTACCTCTCTTTCTGACAAAATTGCCTTTTAATCACAGAATCACATACTACATATGTGATTGCAGGACAACAATGAGCAAATAATTCTTAACTGAGACAAATGTTATGTCAGCATGCAGTGTATTTCTAAAACTATCTGGACTGCAGCTATGGAGCACAACTAGGGAAAAAAGCCCAATTTTTTGAAAAGCATGAGAATTAAATAAATGATGCAATAAAATTACAACACTTCACTAAGGTCGTGTTAAAAACAAAACAGCTGTCTAACATGAATCACCTAGATAAAGTATAAACTGATGGGGAATAATGAATGCTTCAAATTTTAGCTAAAACAAACTGAGTTGCTGAAATCATACCAACCTCCATGAATCACTTTAGTTATTGTCTCCCCTTCCCTGACTATTTTGAACTCAGGTTCCCCTTCAATTAACTTAGTGAGCTGTGTGATAGATGGGTCTGTGACATAGGAAAAAAACAACACGTTACAAATAGTCATAAAATACTTATTCCATGGGGGTGAGATGATGCTTACATTGTCTGCCTCTACTCTAGATAAACCAGATGACTGTAATAGAGGGTTGTTTAAATCTGAGAGGTTATTTTTGGCAACATTGTACAGTCTTGTGCTTCCTCACACATGATCCTTAATATAGATCCTATTGTACTCTTTATACAATTTACCTGTTTATTTTTTAATTTTGCATATGTGATATTTTTAACATTTGTTGACAAGTTCCAGGCAATAAACCAGATCCTCAGCAGTGGAAAGGAAGCTTTTTCTGTATCTATTGGTAGAATTCTACTCTGCGTCTTTGCAGATATCCTATAGCTATTGCTCTACTAGTGCTCAGCATGCTATCTACATAATGAGAGCTTTTCTTTTTAAAATTATTTTTATTATTTGTTGTTTTGGAGTTTCTTATATTTTTTGCTTTGAGGTTTTTATGTGGGTTTTTTTTCCTTTGTATGTAATACTTGGCTAGTAGTTACATAGCTTAAAATAAATTAAAAGCAAACTTCTGAGATCAGTTAGAATGGCTGTAAGGATATTTATCAGCATTAGTGGCTATCATTATCATGGGTGAGGTCATCTTGATTACACTGATCCAAATGTATCTCTGTCTGACACGCTAAAAAAAACCCAAAAAACTAAATTAGGACCATACCATCAATTAGCAGTAATAATATGGTTCTTCTCTAAAGAGTGCTATGGGACTCCTTCTACTTAAGAAGCTGCTGTAAAACAAACTTCCTTTATTCCTTATTCAGAGACAGAAACTTAGCATAATCCATCTTTTTTACTTTCCTTAAAAATCCCTTAAATATCTTTATATGAATTTTTGTAGAAGTTGATTGTGCATTGACTTTTTTTCCATGATTACTGATCAGGATTTAACAACAGCTTTTAAAGATGTGTGCCTCCTGTTAATTGTTGAAAACAGTCAATTTAGCTAACTTCAATAGTAAAAAATAAAAATACTTTTTTTTTTTTCAGTAGCAAATGATTGCATAAATTAGAATTTAGAGGTAAATAAGTCATTTATTTGCTGCAGATGAGATGATATGATGGGATCATAAAGATTCCCTGTTTTGATAGACTTCTGTTAATCTACTTTGAGTTCTGAACAGCTGAACAAGCCATCACTTCTTTTATTTTCTAACAGGTCTGGATGAAAAACGTTTATAAATATTTTAAAGAAACTGTCTTAGAAGACTCATGCCCTTGCTTTTGTTTTAAACTTAGAGGAATTTTTTCCATGTTGAGAATCCATTAAATACCAAATTACATTGATAAAAGTAATGAATATAAACAAAATAACGTAAAAATTATATTTATGAATGTTCATAAATACTTTATTTTTAATTTTCTCAATAACTGTACCTTTTTGTGTGATCAATACAGCAGACGTATGCAAACCAAAAGGTGAAGGTATGGCCAGCTATATTGCTTAGTCTAGGATATATCCTTTGAATATTTAATCTGTTAAGATTTGGGCTTTAGTCAGATTTATCTCTTTACATCTCTTTAATCTTTTAGATCTCATATATGCCCATGTACCAAAAATGGAAGCATAACACAGAAGGAAGTGGAAGCAGAAGACACTGAGACAGGAAAAGGCATGCATTCTCCTATAAACTTGGTGGGGAGGGATGTAATTTTTTTTAATGGAAATTGCCTTTGCATCAAGATCTAGTAGAACTTCCTGACAAAAATTTATGTTTGCCAGCTTTCATCTACAGACTGTTGTGGATTTATGTGGTTCTGATGGCATCTGCCACTCACTACTGTTACTGAGAAAGCTCAGAACGGACAGAATTGGTTATTTTTGGTCCATATCTGAATAAATTATCTTCAGAAAGGCTGCACGGGGCAGAGATCGTTCCCTGGGATGTGCGCCAAAGCAGAACTACTGTACTGGAAATGGAAAGAAGTAGCCCTTCAATACTCACTAACTTTTTTTCTCCATTTGGTGAATAAAATTTGGTTCTACATTTGACTGTACAAGTGCTCAGACATTTCATATTTTCATTAAAAAGCAATTTTGTTTCAGTTAATTTTTAACTTCTAAACATCCTGTAAATCAAGGAAACTATATCCTCTGCCTCTGAGTTTAACAGAGAAGAGGTACTTTCAGAGAGCGATTCAACCTTACCATAGAAAGATTTCTAAAATAGCTTGGATGAATTTCCATATGAAATAATCTATCCATTTATATTGCATTGTGGATCTGATTTACCTATGGAGACTAGGCAACAAAGATCAGCATATATGTTAAATGGCCTCTAAACCTAAATGGGATGAAGCACAGACAAGCTCTTGAAAAAGTAAGCATTTGTCACTTCTTCTGGAAGGAATTCCTCCCAGAAATACTGATTAAGCAGTCTGGATAAAATTCTTTGTATGGTATTTTTAACTGCCTTTCTCAGCTGAGCTCAAATTCCCTTTCAGCATTTTTATTTCAATGGGAAGCTGGATCTCATCAGCTTTAATTAAGTTATAAATCACAAGTGATTTTAGCAGTCCCATCCCCACATTTTGTTCTCTTCAGTCCCACCACCAATCTTTAAGTCATGCTTCTGTATCAAGAAACAAAAAAACCCAAAAATCGGGTAGATATAATTTTCAGGCGTCCAACAGATATTGGTAGTTAGAACTGATTGAAAATTATAGAAAAATGAACCAATTTTTTTCTTCAATTATAAGAAACATATCTATTTCAGTTATTAAAATATCTGTTTTAATTTAAAAAAGGCAATGTCTTAATAGAAAAAAAAGATAAAATAAATTGTTTGAAAAAATATTATTTAAAATATTTTTAAATGTCTATAGAAAAAGGAGAAAACTCATTTGGGGAGAACAACTGTGGATAATCTTTTCATACAAAATATTTCAGTCAGTTCTAATTGCAATATTTGTATCTTTGCTTTTCCAGCAAAGTGCTTAGCATGCTGGAGTTGCTAGGTACAAAATGCATCCTGTAAAAGAAATATATTCCATATATATTCTGAATATGTATATGAACATATGCAGAAATATATATACCGTGGGCCTCATTTACCTTCCTTGGTGATGATAGGCTGGACATTGCTTTCAATTATGTTAATTTCTGAAAATATAGAAAATGGAATATACAGTGCTTTCCATTCTTACAATTTCTTTGTGGCAATGATCAGTTAGATTTGGTCTGCTCATAAGGGTGTGGATAAAATCATAGATATTAATGGGTGGAATAGCAACTCAAAAGTATGTAGAATATGGATCTTGGTTCTGGTTATGAAATGGTGATACACTCAGGTCATCTGCAGACAGAACCTGCTGATACGCTATTTGCCTTTGTGCCTTATGAAACCCCTGGGTCACAGTACACATGATGATGTATGGCACACAATAGTGAGGGCTTGTACAATTACCCACACAAAGGTTTGTACAATTCCCTGACAAAACTTACACCTGAATATTGCCCTTTTCATTAGGGAGCTGATCAGGCACACAGAGGAAACCGTCTGGCATTCAGAATGATACATAGAACATCACAGAAAATATGCCTGTGGGAGATCAAGTTGTCCCTCTATACCCAGGACAGACTCAGGTATTCATTGAACACCTCTGACAGTTATTTGACTAATTTCCATCTACTGGAGAAGCCCTCACTGATAGAGGTTCCAGCCTTTCTAGTCTTTCATTCAACTAAATCTGCAGCTTTCTTGATGTCCACATTGACCTCTCTTGCTTAATTTTTAAAGGCATTGCTTCTTGTGCTACTCTCACTGTCCATGGGAGGTAGAATCATAGAACATCTCAACTTGGAAGAGATGCATAGTTATCATCAAGTCCAACTTCCTTTTTCTCAAAGGACTACCTAAGACTCAGCCACATGACCAAGAGTGTTGCCCAGATGCTCCTTGAACTCTGTCAGGCTTGGTGCTGTGACCACTTTCCTGAGGAGCTTGTTCCAGTGACTGACCACCCTCTGGGTGGAAAACCTTTCTCTAATGTCCAGTCTGAACTTTTCCCAAAGCAGCTTCATTCCATTTCCTTGTGTCCCATCACTGGTCACCATAAAGGACACCAGTACATCCCCCTCCACTGCCCTTCTTGGGGAAGGCATGGGTTGTGATGGGGTCACTGCTCAGCAATGAGGTCACCCCTCAGCCTTCTCTTATTCAAAATGTACAAGCCAAGTGACCTCATCAGCTCCTCATAAGTCTTGACCTCAAGACCTTTAACCATCTTGGTCACCCTCCTCTGGACACTGGGCCCAAAACTGGCTCCCAAAACTGCCCCCAGCACTGGAGGTGAGGCTGCCCCAGTGTAGAGCAGAGCAGGACAATCCCCTCCCTTGCCTGGATGGTGATGCTGTGCCTGATGCACCCCAGGACAGGATTGGCTATTCTGGCTGCTGAGGCACTGCTGATTCATGCTCAACTTGTCATCAAGGTGAATTACTCCATTTTTTGTTCCAAGGGTTTTTTAACTTCAGTATGTCCATTCCCAATTTTCAAAAGTCTGATGTGATGATTTCCCTTTTTACTGTGAAATATGGGTAGAACTCCATAGAAGCAGAATTTAATAATTTGTCTAAATTCATATTGCCTCACAAAGTTACACCAGGATCTTTGTTTTCTAACAGCTTGTTTCAACACATACTGTAAATTCAGAAACTAAATGGAAACCCTGAGAAAGGCTGCAAGAAATCTAAAAGGTGACTTTTTTTACATTTACTCCCTAAAGAGAAAACACTCTTAGCAACTGCCTCCCATTTAAGCCTCATATTTGGACATATGGGAAACAGGGAGAAGAGGTACACTCTGTCCCTCTGGAAATATTTATGAAAAAGAAAGTATCTCAGTGCACAATCAATTCTGCATCTTGTAGAGTGAGTACAGTACAATGCTACATCTTAGAGAGAGAGACAATACAACTCTGCTATGAACCTTGGCTAAAAACTGAAAAACAATCTTTTCCATATGTATCTTGCCTACCCTAAGAGTTTGAACAGCTTACTTCAGGGTTACTTTCCAGTCACACATCTGGAAAGGGAAAAATACAGTAGCACGGCAGCCAGAAACATTCTACTTTGAGTCTTCCTCTTCCTTTTCTTCATTGGCACATCTTACTTTCCCAGAAATTGCTTTCTTCTTTATTGAAAAAGAGATGTACAATTCCAAATTGGAATTGGCAACAGTTAAAAAGCAATATCCAACCCATCTGGAAGTATTTAAAATGAACTTACTGTAAAATGTCAGTGGAATCTCTTTGAAGGTACTGTCACGAACAAACTATAAAAACAGAAAAGCAATTTATTTAAAATTTAAAAGAAGTAGCACTTGCCTTATAGTGGGCAGGATTCACTGCTTCATTGACCTAAAAGTTAGGTGATGCTATTTGTCTAGGTTTTTTTCATTCATTGTTGAGGGAGAATGTAATGTCAAGAGGATAGCTGAGATAGATAAGTATGCCTACTTTTCTTCACAGGTTATGGATGCTGCTGCCTTTAATGACATAAGAATTTAGTCACTCAGTATTTTTTTTAAATAAGTGATTTGTTTTCCAAGAGTGATAAAGTGAACTAAAGAGCAGATTTGGGCCAATTCACACTGACGTTATCCAAATGCAGATATTCTACAATTATTTGGCATTGAAAAACAAAAATTCTAAATGCTGAGTGCAGTGTTTCATTCATGATTATATTTGGGTAATGGAGCTATTGAATGTCTTATCTGCTGAAGAAAGAAAGGACCAGAGAATCATTTATGACTTATGAGGTGCTCAGTTTCACAGGTCCTGCCAGAAAGACAGCGGGATAATTATTGAAAGAGTACCTTAATTTGAATGTACTTAATCAACTTCTTCAATATTGTGAGCAGCTGATCATTTCCAACAGGAAGTTCTGATGAAAGAAGCAGGCATGTAAGAGGAAATATACAACTGTGTGCATTTTACCGTGATTTACAGTGATCAGGAGATACAATCATTCTCAAACACTCACAGAAGCATGTACTTGATATATGTTATTCCATATCAGCCAAAAAGGTAGCCAATGGCTAATCTTATCTTTCATATACCTTACTTGCATAAAATTTCAAAATCCTGCCAAGGTTTCAAGCAAGGCTCTTCCACAAAATGAGCAGTGAGGTAAATTTTCTGTTTCAAATGCCACATAGGATTTATAAATTTAAATTAACAAACTTTTTGAAGTTATTATAGTTACATAGCATGTAAACAGATTGAAGAGTGGTTATAAATTTCATTAAATAATACTCACCTGCTGGATATAAGAGTTTGTCAATGACATGAATGACACCATTTGTTGCCATGAGATCAGATTCTCTTGATTTCAGTTCATTAACCAGAAGAGTATCATTCACCTGGTAAAGGATCAAGAGAACATAAGTTATCAGGGATATTAGAAAACAACCCCAAACCCTAATACAACATTTGGAGGAAAGCATGCCATTCTATAATGTGGATAGACATGGAATATCAAATATCTGTTGAAAGGCTGTAGCAGGGAGACATTTTCTATACTTAACTGTTTTCAAGTAGAGTTTGCCTCCTTGGATGGTTTTAAGAATATTTGTTACACCAGGTTCAAAGCCACTTCCAATGAAAACTCCTTGTGTCAAGTGGTAAAGAAGAATATTCCTGAGAGCATTTTTGTCTCCTATGTGAAAATAAAAAAAGTAGGAATAAAAATTAAATGGTAGGGGATAACTCTTTGTGGGAATTCTAAGGATTCACATAGACTTGAGCTAGAATGAAACATAATATGTATGAAAATACCATGGGCATATACAATTTGAATTTGTTAAAATGATGACAAAGACAAAACCCAACTGTATGACAAAAAAGTGGTCAGAACATAATCACAGAGATCCGATGAGAAATCCCCTACAAAACCACAGTAAAGGGGTCAATGGAGCAATGAGAAGTGCTGAGTTTGTCTGTTCTTATAGAGGACATAAGAATCTTGGAGAAGTCAAGATAGGGTTATTTCCGTATTTCAAAGTTTGTCATTCCTATTTGGGATGAAAAGAAAAAAAAAAAATCCAATGTTTTCAAGACTGTCTGAAAAAAGAAATGTGTCCTCTAGCCCAAGTTAATATCCTGATAGAGCTCTCTGGGTCTATGGAGGTTGAGAGTCATAGGATGGGCTGCAGAAAAACCATAATATCCCCAGGAGACAGACTACCAAGCAGAGCAGCTTTAAAACACATCTGTTTGCCATTACATGGATTATTGACCATTCTAAGTTTAATACTAGACTTACATGCTGATATTGGTTGTTATTAGGAATTCCAACCTTGATGAGACTGCAATGGAAATCCTGTCTGGTCATATTCTTTTCCTGATGTCTCTTTCAGTGAACATTTTGCTTTTTTTCCCCCATATTTTGCTCTGATCACTGAAACTACTGCCATTTACTTTACTACTGAAATGCAATTAAATGATCTTTTCCTTCCTAATAGAAATGGCACTGATATTTTGTGACTGGACCATCCATAGATAGCATTAAGTTACATACAAAGCCTAAACATGGGCACTCCAAAGATTTTTGCACAAACTATCAGATTACCTTTGTAACTGTGCACTATAGTTACAGGTTAAAATAATCCTTGGCTTGTATCTTTCTTACAGGTAAGCAAAGTATCTCTTTATATTTGTTTAAAAAGTTAGATACTTTTAGGTTTAATCTTTATTGAGAATGCAACGTAATAGCTTAAAAGAAAACCAAGACAGAATTCTAGAAAGTAATCTGGCACAAAAAAAATCCCAAAACAAAAAACATTCTGCTGCAAAAAAAATTATGAGGACCAAGGAAAGCATTAAGTAACTGAGTCACAATGATAGAAAAAATGGTGCATAAAGCCCCTTGAAAAGCAGAAGGGCAAATAAAATTGTCTTGTTAACTAGAAGAACATAAAATAATAGAAGGAAGTAGCACCATGGCAAAAAATACTAAGGAGTGAAATTTAAATTTAAAAATCAAGTTGGAGTCTTCTTTGCAAAAATATATTTTCTCTGTGCCCAAGAATGAAATAATTTAGGGAATTCCTATGACCTGCTCTGTACAAAAGGTAAACTGCTTCAACAGACAGCTTTTGAGTGACAGGTGCATTAACCTCTTTTCCAATCATTTTTACTTTGCTTATAATTCCAGTTCCCTTGTGTTACTTACTTATCAGTATGTCCTTGTCATCATCAGTCAAACCTTTAAAGGCATCATTAGTTGGGACAAACAGAGTCCACTGTCCAGGGTGTGACAGAATATCATCCAAATCTGCAGCTTTCACCAGACTGAGGAAAATGCTGTTCACAACAAACAGACAAACCACAAATACATTTTGTTGAAATGTGGTAACTATAATTGGGTCAAGGTACTTAGTTCCCCCATCTTTTTTCCTGATAGTGTTTTAATTTTCAGACACTCACTGTTTGAAATACAGATAGTGGAAGAGGAAAATGAGAAAAAATATAGGTAAAGACAGTCCTAAAAGTAGCAGAAAGAGGAAAAACTATTTGAAAAAAATATATTGGCAGTCTGGATCAGAGCAAGATTCATCAAATAAAAATTCCTGCAGATCAAACAGATGAAAAGAGGATGCAAAGAATTGTTCTTGCTCCATGAGTATTGAGATACTTGCAGGAAAGAGACAGAAATAAGTTCTGGAAAGGTATGCAATCCTGCTGCACCCATAGGGAATTGTACCGCCCATTAATTAAACTCCAGAATCCACTGCATTTATAGCTCTGGATGTATCATTCAATTCCTTCTGTCCTCTATCTCCTCTCATTCTAGTGTCTTACAGCCCTTTGTGCCATAAAAAAAATTTCTAGCACAGAGTGTGAAAGACTTTTCAGCACACAGCTGCATAACACTTTCTTTGCCCACATTTTTTCCTTTTGTGCGATTTGTGCAGGTAATAAACCCTTCTCTGCCCTCCCTGCCCTCCAAACTCCAACAACTCACATGCTCACAGTTTGAAACTTTATCCCAGACCAGCTGTGCTGTATATACAGTTACCCTCTGCAGGAAAATCTCAGTTCTGTCAATATTGCTACTCACCTAAAGCGTTTATCATTTCTCAGCATTTCATGCAGTGTCTTTTCTGCTGGATTGATGATCTGTCTGAAGATGTGAATAAAACCATTTCTTCCTTCTTTGCTTCCTCTGACCATGCACGAATTTTCAATGCATACAGCCTTATTGAAAGAGAAACAACTGTAGCTGCTTACACAATGTAAAAATAACAACCATATATATTTCCTACAGTCAAATCGTGTGTATGTGCCAGGAAATTTGGGATTGCTTGAGAAGGCAAAAGTAGCAAAATCTAATAAAATAGCATGGTGCAAAGATTTTCAAACTTGGTTGTTTTTTTTCTTTCCCCGGAGGATGTTCTTAAATAGTTCTAAAAATGAGCTTTAAAAATTTGTAATAAACTGAGTGCCCAATTTGAAATTCTGTTGCATTTTCTCAAGGAGTTCTCCATGCAAACGAAGCTCAGATTGAGAAAAATCAGATTTTCATTTTTTGCTATCTTAAAAGTTTAAGGATTTTTTCTTAGATAGTCATAATGGTAAATGTTGGGAGTTTCATTCAGCTTTGCCTTTTATTGACTCTCCATTTGCATAGTTGAATGCATACTTTTACAAAGACTCATTCACTTACTGTGCGATACACAAAGACTCTGAGTAGTTTTCCTCCAATTGTTTCCAGCTCTTGTCCATTGTACAGTTCATTGAGCCCAACTTTCACTTTTATGATGTGATTCTGCAGGATTGTTTTAAGAAGACGTTGATCCAGCCTTAAGGTGTCATCTACAAAGCCATTTAGATATTAATGCATAATAATCTATACAGTGAATTTTTATTCAAATAAATTTAGAAGACTCTGTAAATACTGAATCTTTCTTTGAAATGCTTGAGTTAAAGAGTGGACAGGTCTGTGTATACAGAAGACAAAATGTTTTGACCATTCCTGAGAAGCAGTCAGGAACTTTTGACATAGCCATGATTAATTATTATAACTAATATATGTGATGATTGACATGTGGGCCTGCTCCATCTTTTGAATTACTGCTGTAGTTTGCATTAGAGCTAGTCCCTTCTGCATGTGCACCTAAAATCTAACCAAGTTTGCTTCTGTGGTAGTCAGACACAACTAATTCTTTGTGGAAAGGCAAGATGTCCATGAGGTTACCTCTGCAAATACACAAACACCTGTTTTATGGAATATTTGTATCAGCTTCTCTCTGCTTTAATGTACTGAGAGACACTAACTTTCTTGTATTTCTTTGGTTTGGCTGGGATAGAGTCAGTTTTCATCCCAGTAGGTCCTACAGTGCTGTGTTTTGGGTTTAGTATGAGAATAATGTTGCTAGCACACTGCTGTTTTGGTTGTTGCTGAGCAGTGCTCACCCTAAGTCAAGAACATCTCAGTGTCTCATGCTCTGCCAGTGGGCAGCAGCACAAGCAGCTGGAGGGAGCACAGCCAGAACAGATGACCCAAACTGGCCAAAGGGATATTCCATACCACAGAACATCATGTCCAGTATATACACTGTGGTAAGCTGGCCAGGAAGTGCCAGTCACTGGCTGGGCATAGGCCACTGGTAGTGGCCAATCGTATCATGCATGACCTGTTTCTCTTAGGTTTTAATTGTCCTTTATTTCTATTATTATTATTATTATTGCTATTAGTAACATTAGTATTATTAATATTATTATTTTACTTTGTTACTCTTATCAAATTGCTCTTATCTAAACCTATGAGGTTTTTTACTTTTTCTTTTCCTTGATTCTCCTCTCCATCCCAGAGTGGGGAAAAGAGGCGAGTGATCAAGTGGATGTGTGGTACTTAGTTAGTTGTTGGCTGAAACTAAACCACTGCATACATTTTGTAAGGATAAATAAGTTTTGAATCTAATAGAATAATGTAAAGATTAAGGAAACAGGCAGCTCATTAATATCTGTCCATTCCCACAACCATTCTGTGCATATTTTGTATCTTATTTTAGTGCTACTATTTCCATTAGCAAATGATATGACTTAAAACAAGCTGTGCAGTCTGGTAGTTAGGCTTGTTTTGTCTTTCTAAAAGGTTTGTAATTTGAAAGGATGAAGTCATTCTATTTGTCCATGGTGATCTTGCAGTGAGACTTAGAAAAAGTACCGGGGATTATTTGGAAAACTGTCAGGGTAGCATACATTCTTGTTTATTTTGACACTCTTTTAGGGCTACTAACCTGAGAAAGCACCATTCAGTGGTGCCAGGAGAGTGTATTGGCCTTCTGGCCTTAGAGAAGATGCCAGCCCTAGCTGTGCCACCAGCTCCGTAAATGTAGTCTGCTGGGCACCCCCAAGCTCAATGACTTGTTTGGCTGCAAGTAAACAAATAAAAAAAAGTGTTTTAACACACAGTATCTTCCTATTCCTGATTTGGATTCTCCATGCTTATCCAGAACTATATATCTGAGGGAATCTGGGTAAGGTTATTGAAAATGTCTTCTGTGCAACAGGTTTTTCATGCACATCACTGACCAGAATCAGGAATAAGCACTTGATCAATGAGGTGGATAACGCCATTGCTTGTCACAATATCTTTGCGTTTCACCATTTTCACTCCGTTCACTGTCAGACTTTCACCATCACAACCAACTTCAACAGTGTTTCCTTCCAAGGTTTCATAGACAGCTCCACCTGTGATGGCTTCAGAACACTGGAGAGTATTTAAAATATGGAACTTCACGAGAGCTGCAGAGAAAAGAGCAGGAATATAATAAATGTAGGTGTTTGGACATGTATTCATATATGTATGATTCACATAGAGGTATGAAATAAATTATTATAGCTGCCCTATTTTTAATAGTATTCCATCTTAGCTAGCACATTTTGACTCACAGATACTTTATTTAAATTTAATGATACTGTAGGCCTCTAAATAACTTTTATAGTCAAAGCTATTTGGCATCCTTTATATTATGAAAACTATTTTGGTTATGCTACAATCTGCTGGTGACTGCATATGATGTGCTCCAAAAGAACCTATGAGTACAAAACTCCATAAGCTATGCAAAGGTATGGGAGAATTTCATATTCACATAGCCCTGAATTTCTAGAGACAGGAATGTCTATCAGACCTATGCAGCTGAGCTATTAGAAAGTCAGTGTGCCTGTATTTTCACAGTTCCCTTTAAACTCTTTTGGAGACTAAGTTTTCAATGAATTTCTATCCTTAGGCAAGTGGAAAAATTAGAGACAGAAGAAATAACTCCTCCTATACGCATGAAAATAGAGGTGCTTAATTCCAGAGCTATAAGGATAATGCAGTTTCTGTCATCTGATCCACTCATACATATTTCTCATTTGCAAAAAAGTTTAAATACCTTCAGAAGCCACCTTGTCACCCATGATTCTTTCTAAAACTCCCCTTGGAAGTCTCTCAAAAGCTTCATTAGTAGGAGCAAAGAGTGTGTAATGACCAGGTCTTCCAAGAATATCCATGACACCTGATGTAATGGCAGGAGCCTAAAATATAATTTTTTCTTTTAATGCTGATTATTTGAAATATTACCAAAATAAATAATCTGTCTAGTTTCACCCCATGCCCACAGATACTTGAATGCTAGACTGAGATCACAGCATTTTAAAAAGATAGATCATGAATGTCACAGAAAGATGAAAAAATTAATCTACAGAGAAATTTTTTTTCAACTGAAAACTAGAAAGTATTGGTTTTTATATTAATATTTTTAAAGAGATTAAATGTTGGGGTTGCCTGTAACTGTCATGAACTGGCTTTGGGGAATTCAGAGGATCTTCTCCACATTTATGCCTCTGCATTTAAAATACCTTTTCGCATTTACTGAGGAGATGGAAGATGGAAAAGGACAACAGTTATTTGCAAACCAACGGCATATTTTTTTAAATATGCAGCATGAAATCCTATTACACTGTGCAGACACATTTTTCAGAAGATGGAAGAATTAGAAACTTGGACAATTTCTAATCGTATTTCCTCTGTGTAAGAAAAAGCCATCTTATGTGCATCTAATGGTGCCCTAAAACTTGCTATGAGTTAGAATCTGAAATTTATTTGGCATCTGTACTATTTTTTTATCATTCATTTTGAAATTTATCTAGCACCAGACACTGTAACTTCATGCTCACATTTAATTTTCTCAGTGCTTGAAGAGAAGACACTTTTTATGTACAGGGACACATTCTGTCCTTTCAATGTTGCCTTTTTATATAGTTAGATTTGCAATATTAGCTGGAGCTCTTAATTTAATTTATTTCTCTCTCTTACTGAGTTAACCCTTCTTACTTCCAGGTATCATAAACAAATAGAAAAGGAATAAAAAAACCCTCCTCAAATAAAGAGAGAAGGGTTTTTCTTTTTGTCCACTTACTCTAAATGATGAAAGATCATCCTCAACTTCAATGAAATCCTGAATGGTATTTCCAACAGCAGTCAGGACACGATCAATGACATGGACAACACCATTGGTAGCGATCTGGTTGCCATGGATGATCCTGGCACAGTTAACAGTAACAACCTATATTTGAAGAATTAAGTAGCAGAAGATTAAACATTAATTTGATCATAAGCTTGGAACCTGACTCTCACAGACTGGCTATGTAGATACAGTACGTTGTGTATTCACTGTTGTTATTTCAGTTGTTTTTTTCAAAATTTGAAGTAAAGCCTTGTAAGATTTAAAAGTTTGACTAAGCTTCTGGAAAGATAGCAGCAGATTTATTCAGGTTACACTGACTTCATGTTTAATTTCTTCCTGCAATTATTCAGATTTGTTTTTCTTATCTAATATGGTGATTGTATTGTTTTTAGTGATGCAGCCTGTACACAAATATTTTGGTGCATTTAAGACAACAGAGTGACTTAACTTGGAGTTTTCTAGCATTTATAAAAATGATTTTTTTCTAGCCAAATAATGGATGTGTAGTTCCTATAATCTTCAATGCTCCTAACATGCACTCAAATTAAAAGAAAATATCTGCTTTAATATTATTGAGCAAAACTATGAAGATTAATAGTAAGTTTTGCTGTCAAATTTATCATCATGTATTTTGACCACAAAAGACTTTGTCTTTTATAAGACAGTGCAATGTTTACTCATTCTGTCTTAGTGATTAGCCTACACAGCAGTCAAAAGTTCTTCAAGAGAATATCTATTTTTGTCAGTGGCAACTGACTTGGTAGATGGCAAACCTTCAATAACATCTTTTCTTAGTTATATAAGGAAATAAAGGAAATAAAGGTTACAACTAAATAAATATTTTAGGGGGGAGAAAGAGAATAGACTTACTCCATTAGGATAATGGTTAATAAGCAATTTCTGGCCATTATACATAGACACCAGGGTCATGCCATCCTTAAGATCTTTTGTCAACATGCGCTTGTTTAACATGTGGTGGTGGAGAGCATTATACAGTTCAATATTTACATTGTCAACCAAATTCCTGTGAGTTTCCTGAATAAAAAAAAAGAAATTTAATTTATTAGAAACTTCAAAACATTCTTCCACTCAGAAAGATGTATGCACTGTTTTACCTTAGGATATGCTTTCAACATATTCAGCATCTGTTAGGGAAGATTACTTTGATGCCTCTAAATCTGGCTCTACTTAAATGATCTTTAAGTCTGATTTGCTCACAAATGGAAGACAAGGCTTCATCACAGATAAGTCATTGGAAGAGCTTTAATTCAATGTTTATTTAACCAAAATCATTACTAAAAGAAGGACACCTGAATTACTGACAATGTACAGCCATACATCATGCAGCTGCTGGAATTCCAAAAAGTTTCCCCAAAACTATGTTAATAAAATTAACGGTACTAATACGTGTCATGCAAGTGCTTAAACAAGAAGCAATTACATTTCAGGAGTGCTTAGCACTCCTGAAAGTAAACCCAGCCTCTCTAGCTTCAGAAACATATGTAAAAAATTTAGATTATGTCATTAAAACTTGTGTTATGTCCTTTTATGTCTAAAATCTCGACACTGTTTCCAATCTAATTAATTCCACACTACCTGTTTCAGCTAAAATGTTTAACTCATGCACATGCATACAGACACACACACACAAACACACACACACTTACTGAATCTAATTGGTCCCAGGCTTCATTGCTTGGTGCAAAGAAAGTGAATGATCCTCGTCCCTCAATCTCTTCTCTCATCTTTGATATGTCAGCGTACCGCTGTGTGGAGGTAGCTCCCACAATACCAAGTGTACCATATACATGATCAATAGGAGCAACTAAAATAAATATGAGGTAAGAATACTGTAAACTCTTCAGTTCCCCAGTCTATTACAATCAAATTTATTTTCTGTCTTTTGCATGCGTAATGGTTCTGAAACTGTTTAAGTCAGTATTAAACAACATGTTTAGATTAAAAATTTCACTGTCAACATACCCAAAAATCATCTAAGCACCTCTGCCTGCTATTGATTTTTGTGGTTTTCTTAATGAAAAATTAGATCAAACAGCATTTTGTATCAACCCAACTTGAAATGAGAGACTACCCATTATAATCACAAAAATTTCAGTGGGTCTCATTTGATCACGATGGCCCAGAATTCTTTTTGTGAGGCCTCTTGCTCTTCTTCCAGTGTCTGGTTTATGCATATACTGATTCATCCAGAGAGCCAGAATGGCCATAGTCTCACAGTTAAAACATGGCTGCATGAGACCAGCATTCATCTCTCCTAATTTTAGGAATCTAGAAGTGAGACATTTGCATGCAATCTAATGGTTCTTGGCTCTTTTTATGGTTATGGAGAAGAACAGGCAATTCTAGTGTGCGACTGATCTCATCCTAGTGCCAACATCTGAAGGGAGATTAATTCATCTAAACAAACTGAACTCTGCATTATTGAACAAAAAAGGATTATTTCAGATATAGGGATCAAAAACTATGAAGTGTAATCCTTCTCGTACTACTATTTCCTGCAGCAATTAGTTTTATTTATACAAAGCAGAATAGCATAAATAGGAGTGATAAAGAATTTCTGTCTTAATTTTCACTCTTTCTTTGGTAAAGGCTATAAGACTCTTTAGGTAAATTAGATTCAAGTTTTTTCAGAAAAAGGAAAATACAGAATTTAAATATGGTCCACTTGGGTCCTGGTTTTCTGACCACACCAGTATTTTTTAGACTATTCTCAGATTTGATGGGAATGGGAATTAAAGTTCTTCTCTGGCAGCTTTGGGAACTGAACTCACGATCAGTTCTCACCAATCCAGAATCTGGAAGGCACTGGGAAATTCAGCCTAAACTCTATGATCAAATTCAGTGCTAGCTGGTTTTTAACTATGTTGGCTGTATGCAAATGAAGTTGTGCATACTTAGGCAGTACTTCTTATGAAGAGGTAATCATTTCTCATGATGACCACCTTTGAAACTCTGCTGTAATTGTAATTCTTTCCACATGCAGACATCCATGAGAAAATAATCTCATACCTGCAGGACATCCTCTCATACCATCCATCTTCATATAGCCAGGACAGCACTCATATAAGACAGTCCTGTGGGATATAGACAAAAGCACAATTAAATAATATGCAGGAGAAATAAACTAATTTTAGCTAAGTCTAATTTAATTTTTATTATCAAATTGTCATTGCTAGCACATACTCTCCAGCTATTCATCCTATTTTTTTGTGATTCAGCCTTTTTTGTATTGATTACAAATTGGTCATACTTTACGAAATGTAAAGCTTTTTAATTTAAAGAATGACTGCCATCATCAAATTTAAGTGCTGGGAGGGAACATGGACAGGCATATGGTGCTCATAAAGAGTTACTAAAAGATGATGTGACTAGAGCAGCAGTTGAAGAACATTAATTTACCTATTCTGTGTTGAACAGATTATGACATTGAAGAAAGAGGAAAAAAGATGAGGACATTAAAATAAAATCCTGGCAGAAAGATTGTAAAGGAAAAAGACAAATTTAAATTAACGGAATAGAAATTAAAATGACAGAACTACATGCGGTCACCTACATACTGGTTATAGGAATTAACAAGTATTTCAGAGAAGGTCCTTTGCATTGTATGGTAATAAAAAGTGGGATAAGAGAGCCTCTGTTTTTCAAGGAAGAATTTGAAGAAGCTCAGGAATGAGGGAGAGAGCTAATTAGGAGCAGACATAAAACTGGCTGTAGAGAAGGAAGTCACTAAAGGCTGGATGGATGGACACAAGGGAAAGTTCACTGGTAAATGTAGTGAGGATGAAAACCAGAATAGAAGAAATTAAAACCAGAGTTTAAAAAAGCATGTCATCACAGCATACAGAGACTTCAGCATTGCCAGGATCCAGGAAATGTCATATAATTATGCCAATAAAATACTCTCATTCTCAAGTACATGTAAGCTACACATAACAGCAAACCAGTGCTGAATGATAATTCTATAATGTAATGCTCATTTTAACATTGTGTTTCTTATAAGATAGAATGTCTTCTTAATTAATAGACAGAAATAAAAGTTATACCATAGACTTGTTTGAAAACCTCTCTTACAGGAAAATGCAAATTCACTAAAGTTTTCACAGAGGTAATTTTGGCTCCTTGAAAGAAATTTAATACATTAAACTTCAGATATTATTTTTCAAATTATGGTACACTGTACAGTATATGGTACACTATAATGACATCACTATTTTACATAATAGATTTATTTTTATAGATGTGGCTGCCATTGGCAGTGCAAAAGTTCTGAACGCTAGTTCCTTGAAGGTCTTTACTGGGTCTTTAGCCACTACAGTCCAGCTTTCAATTTGCAGAATCTTTGGTGGCAGCTGAATACACTTCTCTCATTTTTCATAATTTAGAGCTGACAAAAAGTTAACCACAACCACATTAAAATGAACAGCTTATTCAAATAAAAAGTTGGACTTAATATCTTCAATATCCAAACCACTTCCAAGAGATTTCAAAATAAAGTAGACTGGAAGAAAAATAATAATAAACAGCATGATTGAAAAAGTGAGGATTATCATTCCATAAAAGAGAGCAAACTGATAGAGGTGGTGAAGATTTTTTTTAAACAGTCTTTTATTTCTCCATGCTATGAAAATACTTTTTCTCCATTCCCTCACATGCATATACATACATGATATATTCACCCTTCTGCCACATACTTATTTTCAACTGAGAAGCAATATATTGAAAGTATTTGTATAGTTCTTTTAGTACATCTCTTTCTTTAAAGCAATTCACTGAAGGTTGCTTCTTGGGAATGCATGGATAGCATACAGTTTAAGCTACAGATTTTTAAGCTAATGATAAACCTTTTACTCTTAGCCCTTCTTGCATCCTTGCCAGAAGTTAAAAATAAAAACATAATAATCTGATTTAAAAATGTATAGCAGAATAGGAATCAAAATGTTCTCCCAACTGTGTGAACTGCTTTGTCATGAGAAAATATTTTTTCCTTCCCTGGAATAGAAAATCTTTCCCCCTCATCCCATGGGAAGCTATGAAAAATTGCAGTTTAATTAGCTTTTGGAAAAAAGTAAGAGGCAGCTGAGTTATAAACATAGTGTAAGACATGGCAAGTTTAATCCTTATACCACATCCAACAATGATACAATTAATGAAAGACAGAAAATTGGCTGAAGAACATGGTTAAAAGGAAAATGCTTCTTCAGCCAAGCATTACAAGATCAGTGCCTTTTTTACCATGTATCTTGTTGTGCACTGCCCAGGCTTCTTTTCAGTTATCAAGTTCCTATTTACAGTAGTCATGTTCCCTTACAGTTTTTTGCAGTTAGAAGGTTCTTTAGCTGCGCTCAATATGTAAGAAAAATGGGATGGGAGAAAAGAGGTTTGTATGGAGCATCATTCCACAATAAGGTTAGAACCAGATAAAACTCAGTGCAAGATGCAGTTCCTCTGTACCACCTGTGTGCAAACACAGCACACAGGGGAAATACCACATCAGACCAGACCAGAAATTATCCTCATGTGCATCCCTACTAGTTCAATATAAGCCTGTGGCCTAAAGAAGAAAGAAAGCAACTATTCAGATAAGAAATCAAAGTTGCATTCTTGAGGTTTTGAAGGGGTTTGTTTCTTTGTTTGTCTTGGGGTTTTTTTCTTTTTGTTGTTGTCATTTTTTTTGTTTGTTTGTTTTTAGTACAAAGTTGTCCTGACCTCATCCAAAGGAGTATATTCCAAAGGAAAAAGACAGAACAACACTACCTTAATCCTTGTTATTCTTGGCTAACAGAGCCAATTTTCAGTTTATTCAAATCAGCTCTGTGACTCATCTGTTTCTACTTCTTACTGGCATGGAGATAAAATACTGCTAAGAAACAGTTGAAAGACTTTTGGTCCCAAAAATGCTGGTTTTAGGAAATTTGTATGTTACATTCCCATTATAAACTTATAGTAGTGAGCAGGAGCTGTACGTAATAAAAGCTTTCAACATTTTATAGATATAAGTTAGGGAGGACTTGTTAACATGGAGATATTGACCTGAGAAGAGCTGTTGTCCTTTGGATTAGCATTCTTATTATAGTAACCACTTTAGTCTTGCCTGTATTTCTGTTTCTAGTATGCAGAGCATAAAACTCATTAACAGCTAAGACTAAGTTATAACAGATGCTTTATTATAGCCACAAAAAGCCCTTAAACAACCCTCAGGAGTTCTACGACTCAGCTTGTTCTCACACAGATTCTTTTCCTCATCTAGCCTTGTTCTGTGAGTGCTTGTACCCTGGTAGGGGGGTTAAAATGGAAGGGAAAGGGCAGATGATAATTTTGTGGAGACTGTCATGACCAAATCCACCCTGCCCCACTGCTCAATGTCTTCCTCTGGTTGGCTGTATTAGACTTCTTGAGGCCTTGCACAGGTTTTGTAAAATGCTTTGCCACTTATATTCCTCTAAATTCTAGTCATGAAGAGAATAAAGTCTTCACTCGACTTCAGTTTGATGAGTCTAAACTGCGTATTGTTTCAAATGATTTTTCCTAACACATGAAGTTATCTATCACTGCTTAACTCATTTTGCTTCTGGAGTTTGGCAAAGTTATGAATTCCCTCAGATTCATTCTGAGAGCAGACTTTCTTTCATGGGAAGACATAACATCTATCTAGGAATAAAACCACAGCAGTAGGTTGTTTTCCAAAACTGCCTGTGAGAATATCCAAGTTCCAGTCTAAGCATTTTCAGGAAATACCCTTCTTCTCAATGTGTCTGCGGTAGAATAAAATTTAGTGCCAATGTTGTCAGTGGTATGGCAGACTTTACTGAAAAGGTGAAGTATTTTGGATGGCTTGCAGCATGCCCAGAGAAGGAAAGGGGAAGTCAGTATTGCAATGCCACCTGGAGGAGAAGATTCTAATATAAACTATAAACAGCTTATCTGTGAGAAATGGAGTTATCTAGTCACACATTTTATTATCTCAGTCAATGGAGAATAGTTTGGAAATAGAGCATACTTACGCTTTCTTTCCACAGATGGCTTGCTGGTACCAGTTTCTGCAAGTGCTGAAGTATTTCTTTTTTGTTCCCATAACTTGCTGAAGAGCACAGACATTTGGGCTATGGGTGCAGTGAGAAACATTTTAGAAGGAAGATTTTTCACATCTTTTGAAAAATTCTACATGAAATAGTAGCAAATACTTTTCCTGTCAAGTAAGAAATTAACATCTGGCTTCAGTTCCCTGGACAGGTGTGTTTTGAAGTAGCCTCAGTGCAAGTTCTTGGTTCTGCCCAGCTGGATTCCTTGGCAAGCCCACCTTCCCTGCAGTGACAGAAGCTTCCCCTTCGTTCTGGTTTGACCCTGTGTCTCTGATGGGCAGTGATCACCAGCTGTGCCTAGGCAAGTCTCAATATCCATTTCTCCCTTCCTCCTGCAAAGCGAATTACCAGCCACCAGGGACCAGTGAATACCATCAGGCACTTTTCATTAAAGTTTTTGTCTTTTACACATCTGTGCAGCTGAAGGTCGTGGGGAGATGGGGAAGAAAAGTGCCTTGTTCTTCATGTAGAAGGAAGCCCTGTCTTCTGTAAATCAATCAGCTATTTTGATTACCGACCATTTGGAGTACTGCAGGCACCTAAGTAAACATTCTGGGAATTACTGGGGACCAAAGGGTAAATTGGCATGTAAATAAAAGGAGTCACAGACTTCAGATGAGGAATATGTGTTCCTTAGCATGGTGGTGCACAAAGAGGAATTTCTTATGGTCAAATTCCATGGAGCAAGGGCATTTCATCCCTAATTTTTATATTTCTGCAATTCAAAAAAATCATCAGTTCAGAAGTCAGAATATATACTTTACATCACTGGGAAGTGAGTGAGCTTTTTTATTTGAAAAGCTAAAAAAATTTGAAAACTGTGTATGTGTAGCAGGCAGTGGGAAGATAGGATGGTAAATAATTCTTCTTCACAGAATGTTTTTTGCTTAAGTTAGGCACATGTGTTTCCCTGACACCAGCTGTTCAAATTATTTCCATGTCTCCAAGCAGCCTGGCTTGTAAGCATTGCCTTTTGGAAGCCCTGCTGAGCAGCTTGCTGCATTGCTCTAGTGGGAACAGAAGTTTCACAAAGGGCTCCCAGTATATATTCCCACGTTCGAAAACAGTTAAATAGAGTTCATGATTTTCATCAGGACAGAATAAAGAGAGCAAACACTGGGGATAACTATCAACTCTGCAAAGTTTGAAAACATACATTAAACTTTTCTGATCTCCCATTACAATGCTTATGAACTGAAATTAATTCCGATGATTCTGAATCACATTTTATCCATTGAGAAATGGTGATTTTAGATTTCTTTCCATTTTATGAAGCTTAATTGTATTCTGTCTCCTTTTGAAATTCTGTGAAAAGCTTTTTATTCAGGAACAATTCTTGTAGAATGAATTTAGAAAGAAGTTCTACTTGAATGACAGTAAAAATTCACAGTGAAAAATTACATGTAATATAATGCTAGAAGAAAGGGGAGAATAAATATTAACAAGCTTCCTTTTAAATAAGAAATAAAAGCCAGTTACTTACCCCTGGTCGCGTGCCCTTATTCGACTATGAGTTAAAATCTTGTCATAGTGAGCATAAGCAGCTACTTGTTCTAAAGCACACAGCAAAAAAGTTGAAAAGGTGAATAAGAAAAAGATCTTCATCTTTAGTCCTCTGTTGCTTCTGGCAAGTCTAGAAGAGAGAACAGGCAAACGCTCTGGAGAGCTGACAATTTATATACATGTTAGAAGGTGGTGGGAGGGAACCACAGGATCAACCTGAAACTTCGTACCACCCCCCTTAGAACAGCAGCTTTTGCTGCCAGCTTCAGTAACCTAAATCAGTACCATACATCAACCATATAAATAATTTATTTTAATCCCCAATAGATTAATTTCTTCCTTATTACAGAAGGCTTAACATTTTATTCTGCTGACACGGCAACAGAGAGAGTTTGAGAAGTTTAGACTTTGACTTATGGTTTAGTATTTATAGCACTGAGGCATCCAGAGGTCATGATCACTGCGTGTGGTTTTATTCAAACGCAAAGGAAGATGTTGTCTGTTCCCATAAGAACTGCATAGCTTTCCTTTGTTTTCCATGTCCTCACAGTTATCAGCTATGAGCTGTTTAACTAGTGAAGTTGATGAAAGTTTCAAATACAGTTGCCAATAACCTGGAATAGCATTTTTGTCTTGAGAAAAAAAAGCTGTATTAACACACATTCTGATTATGAAGTAGTTGCTCAATCAAATGCAGTATTAGTTTAAATATTCATTTTAATTCTAATGATAACAAGTACTATTACATAATGCTTTTATTCAGAGCTTTACATAATATATGTATACATAATATATACATATCATATCAAAATCATGGTGTATCTGAAAATTTGAATGTACCTTTCTGTACTTATTAGCCAGTCCTTCAAAGCCTCTTGTATGGTAAATGGAAAATGTAATTCTGAGCTGTAACTGAGGAAACTGAGGTGGAAGTGACAGCCTCAAGCCTCCTATGAAGTGATAGTCTTAAGGCTCCAGGGGAAGTAGGTGTTTGGACTGTAGTCCAGGAGTTTAAAATTTTCATGTCAAGGAAAAAGTTCTGCCATTTATATAGATGTGCTTTCATTACACTTCATGGTTTCTAAGATTAAGAGCAGAGACATATGGTTAAATGGTAAATGGCCTTCTGTTCTATTGTGACCTCTACATACCCCACTTGCAAAAAACTCAAGATAGCTCAGTGAAGTGTCAGCACCTCTTCATGTATGAACCCCATGCCTGAAACCTCACTGACAGATCCACTGATGGAGGTGATGGGTCAGCACTGTGATTCATATTACCAGCTTTAGGAGAAAATCAGTGCCATGCTCTTATTCCTCTCAGAACTTTTTATTTCTTCCTGGTCTTGGCAGCAAGAAATGCTCTGAGAAATACCACTTCTCAAGTGACTAGCTGTGATATTTCAAGCTGCTATTTGGTCTTAGTTGAGTAGTCTTTGCAGTTCTCAATTTAAAGGTGAAAAAATCAGTAGGTACACTGTAAAATTAACTTGAAAAACTTCAAAAAGTCCCAGAAGTGTCCCAGTAACCTGTCTTCTCAGGAGTCCCTTCCTCATCTCTGAGCAATCTGAGCAGGGAAACCATTTTTCTTTTTATAGTTTTCCAGTTGTCTGATTAGTGACCCTACCTCAAATCTTAGAGAATCCTCTTTGTTCTCTGCATGGTGACATCATTATACTTATTTAATGAAGCAAAAGTTAGCAAAAAATAGTAAATGCAGAGATAAAGTTCACTGAAATAAAGTAGCATAAGGAAATAAAATAATGGACATAGGTTTCATTTTCTGAAAAAATATCTTAATTCCTGAATGAGTTATTCTGGTGAGTGCTGTATAAATGCACAGATCCTAAAATGTATAAGGCTTTTCTTTTAGTGGAAATTGCTTTTTTGAAAATATCAACCAAAGGAAAATGACACACTTTTAATTTAAAAATTTTAGTAATAACAAAACAAAACAAAAGGCATAAAGAAGCAAAAAAAGTCCAAGTACCTGAATCTTATTCTTTATTTATGTTTACATTAAACTAGATATAAAACCAATATTGGAGCCAAGCTCTCTTTTGTTTGTGATATAAATGGAATGCACACCAGAGTAACCATTCCATAATTTGCCAACTAAAGTACTGCTCTAGTTAACCAACATTTTATGTGCTTGTGCCTATTGTTACTATATTTATTATAATTTGTTGTTTATTTAGCAGGTTGGCTACCCCACCAAGCTGCCATCTTAGTTTTTTTTCTTCCTTCAGCTAAATGCTTTGTGCTATTATGTTTCCTAAGTGTTGTGATGTTGAAGTTGTAATAGTTATAAACGTTAAATATCTAATTATAAAATAGATTGTAACACCTCATGGATTTGAATTATTATTGTAGCAATAGGAATCTTTATTATCCACAACAGAAGAAGCATATCCAAAGAAATACCTGGAATAAGAATAGAACAAGTGTTGATTTTCATCTTTCCAGAAATGCAAATAATGTCAAGAAGCAATGTCTAAGGTATCTGCTATCCTGAACAGTTTATTGTATTTGTCTAGAGACCTCTAGTGGAGAGAAATCTGTAAAGTTATTTTCTGAAACCAGTGCTAAGTGTTTACACTAAGAATTTATTGTATGATAAGCAAATCATTTTATTATTCCTAAAGAGGATTAGTTTAACTGTATAATACGAAGTCTGTATTCAAACATTTAGGGTTGTGAATAACTTCTTCTAAATCAAATTGAAGCAACAGAACCATCTGTCAATTAGTAATTTGTGGCCAATCCATAAAGATAAAATCTCAACATGATGGCAATAAGCTTCAAAAGAAGCCAGTACTAATTCTGGATTTAATTCTCTGTGGTCATTTAGTGCAGGACTTAATAAAAAGGATTCTGCTCCTGAATAGAAATTATTTTTGTTTTAAAGTATAAATTTCATTTGGCACACATTGTCAAATAATTTTTCTCCTCATATTTCCACCTTTTTTCAATAACTAAACTTATTCTATACATTACTCTGTCTTTCCAAGTTTTAGCAACACTAAGGGGTTTATCAAAATAACACAACATTATTTTCCCTATGACATCACCCAGTGAGTGTGTGCATTTATATATAAACTTATATGGGAATTATATCACAGAAAGCCCTTTCCAGAGCTCCTCACTATATGTTCAGGAAAGTTGGATTATATTTTTTAGTGTGAATTTCTCGGAAATTATATTCACAATGTTTTCTCTTAATTTTATTTTCTGATAAAGGCATGGTATAAAATCCTTCAGTAGCTCTATAGACTTTGATAAAATATATGATTTTTGTCACTGGTGGTTCTTTTCCAGATCGTTACTTATAAAATGCAATATTTTTCCAGATGTGTCCATACCCAGCAAAGATGCACCCAGACATCCTCATGGGATCCCATTGGTGAATTTCTTTCAATGTGAAGCCTCCTGTCTACTCCTACAAATTTTTGTCCAGTCTTTTCACTAGCCATTTGAGAACAATTTTCTATTTTACTCTATCATACCTTATTGTCTTCCAGTCTTGTGGGAAGGGCTCTACCCAACATGCTTACTAACTCCTTCAGGGAAATATGGAATATAGAAGAACAGCCTTCTATACTTTCTGTCATAGATATATAATGTGATTTAAGCTTGTTCAAGGTAAGATTCAGAATAAACTGATATATTGCATGATGTAGAGATAAATTCATAAAGATTGATACTGTTCTGATAACAAGTTTTCTTCCACATCATTCATATCAGCTCATTTTCTGGGTCACCATAGTCCAAGAAATGCTAATTCATATCTCCTCTGTTCAGGATGTCTTATGATTAATTGATTTTGCTGTCTATAATAAACTGGAAACATATTGTCAAATCATTTTTCCTTCTCTAGGAGAGCAATAACATCTCAGGAACAAACCTACCCACATCTACATTGCATGACTTTTTTAAAAATCACGCTATCTTCTGAAATACTTTTTTGCTTGTGACAAATAATTTTTAATGACTCCACATTTAAGAAAATCATTATTTGAAAACAAACAAACAAAACACAACAAAAAAACCCTGCAGCAAAACACCAAAATTGAAGTGAAAATTCTTTTTTAAGAGCAGCATTACTTGGTTGTACACTTGAGTTCATGATCTGAATGTTGCTCTACCTGTTTGTCAGTCTTAAGCACCTGCCCAGCTCTCTAGTAACCAAATGGAGACTGCTACAAAGCCTGGAGGGGCAGCCTGGGGTGTCCTGGGGTGCATCAGGCCCAGCATTGCCAGCTGGACAAGGGAGGGGATTGTCCTGCTCTGCTGTGCACTGGGGTGGTCTCACCTCCAGTGCTGGGGGCAGTTTTGGCTGCCAGAATATAAGACATTAAGCTATTAGAGAGCATCCAAGGGTGGGAAACAGATGGTAAAGAGCCTTGAGGGGAAGCTGCATGAGGAACGGCTGAGGTCACGTGGTCTGTTCAGCCTGGAGGAGAGGAGAATGAGGGGAGACCTCACTGCAGTTACAACTTCCTCATGAGGGGAAGGGGAGGGGCAGGCACTGATCTCTTCTCTCTGGTGACAGGGCCCGACAGAACGGTCTGAAGTTGTGCCAGGGGAGGTTTAGGTTGGATATCAGGAAAAGGTTCTTCTCTCAGAGGGTGGTCAGGCACTGGAACAGGCTGCCCAGGGGCGTGGTCACAGCACCTAGCCTGACGGAGTTCAAACATTTGGACACTGCTCACAGGCACATGGTGTGACTCTTGGGGATGGTGCTGTGCAGGGCCAGGAGTTGGACTTGATGATCTTTCTGGGTCCCTTCCAACTCAGGATATTTTATGATTCTGTGATTTTATATGACATCTTCCTTTTTGACTTTCAGAAAATGATGGTTTCCCCCATCTTGTGGATTGAGGTAAGTGCCATTTTGAGCCTTCACATGAGGGAGAACTAAGAGGAAGAATTTTATCTCAAGATGAACATTTTATTGTATTTATTATTTTCAGTGATAGGTAATGGTCAGAAGTGTTGAACGTTTTTATAGTCAAACAAACTAAATAACAGTCCTCTTATCCCAAAGTAGATTAGATGAACCAAGTACTAAAATGGCATAGAGCTATTGATTTAAATGTAGAATATGCACTGAAAATATTTTGACTCAAGGAAGATGAATTCCCATCCAGAAAGATCTAATTTAGTCAGTTGACTTCTTGTTTTGGAAGTTATCTGTGCAATGAAAAGTCAAAAATTTGAACTCAGTCTTTGGCTGGAGTGAACAAACACTCATTAATTGTTCTCGATTTATTGAAAATTCTGAGGAACTTTTGCTGCTTTACCAAAAACTGAGTCTTTTATAAAAATAATATTAGTAGTATGTTATAAAGATTTTGTATGAACAAAACCAGATTGCAGCTAATTTGGTTTTATGACTTAGTACTATCTCCAAATTATACAACTAGTTAATGCCTGCTTCATGATTTTGTAAAATGTATAAAAAGACAAACAAAAAGAAAGATTTATTTTGTAATTCTCCTTTAAATTGACAAACACCTAATATTCTGCTTCCAATGCAGGTATGACTGTCATATAATATACTTAACAGTGACTTTTTTTAAACATATACATGATATGGCACTGTAAATTCATGTGTGCTGAGCCATGCAGAATTAATAGATTGATAAAGGTTATTTTCAGTCAAGTCCAAATAGATAAACAGAAGAATGTGACTTTATGAGGAAAGCTGCCTTTTCAAACAAAAGTGACTGGCGTCTTCATTGTGAATAGAACACTCATTACAAGAAAAAATTCTGCATAGAAATGATGAGGAACATAATTTAAGTAACCAAATAATATAATTTAGCTAGAGGAAAAGATGTATTATGTCAAATGGTTCATCAGTCTGGTGATTCATAATTACCCCTTGTCAAGTTTTCAATAGAGTTTTGCCTGATTTAGTTTTAAATGTTCAAGAGAAATAATGCACTTAATTTCCCACAGGAGACTCTATTGGTTGTGAAAGCTCATTTCAAGGAATTTTTTTCAAGTTCAGTTTAATACTCGCAGTTTCTATGAATAACTGGGAGTTATTATTACTATTATTATTACTATTACTATTGCTGTTGATGCTATTGTTATTATAATCCTAATTTTTACTCTCTTCTCACTCCATATTCTAAAATACAGTTTCTTATTTAATCTATATGTATATATTACTTTGAAATAATGCCCATGTATGTCATCTCTCCAACTTCATGCATTTATCAGTATCTTTAGATCTGTCTCAACACAATTGTTCAGAGGAAGAATGATACCTGCATAAAACTGCACTTGGAACATTTTGTTGTTATTCATTGCAAAGTGATTGCTATTTTTTTTAGTGTTTCCTTTCTCATTAGCTTTTGCTTGTTCCACAACATCAAATATTTTTACAGTCTGAGAAAGCAAAGGATTTGTTAAAAGAAAATTTGGTAAGTGAAAACAATTTCTGATGTTTCCATGCAGAGAAAAAACGAAAAGTGTTAGTAGGCAAGATATTCAGCAGATATGTGTGTCAGGACTGGTGGTGTAGGGACTGTCACTGGGTTTGATAATCAATGAAACCACTAATCAGTGGAGTTATAGAAACATTCAAGTAGATCTATTTTAGTTTTATCATTACAGAGATAGTAGCAGACAACTGTCTTCTGAGAGGGGCAGGGGCACTCCCTTGCTAAGCTGATGTGTAGGAGGTGTGCTGCTTACCAGGGGCAGGTTTCAGGGGTCTCATTGAGAGAATACCAAGCCTCATACAGTGCTCTGACTGTTACTCACTGCTACAGTTTCGGGTAGGCACAAGAGATACAGCCAGGAGCAGTATGAGCCTTATCAAGAAGGATTACAGAGTTATGGGAGTGGCAGCAAAGAACTATGGGGCACAGGTAGTTTTTGCATTCTGTGAAAACCATTCAATGATATAGCTCTTGATTATTCTTTTGCAATAATATTTCTGCCTATTTTTCCAAGGTTAAAGTGATCCCAGATCCCTGTGAACAGGTAACATTACACATTTTTGTAATGTGCCAATTGAATTAAGAGTTCCACACGTGAACTTAGAGGTCTCCATGTACATATATCCTTGTGAAACTAGAGTTTGTGTTGCATTTTATCTGTAATGAAATATATTCTTTTATAATATATATTTTATTTTAGCCTTTTTTTCCAGTCTTTACTTAATTTTTTAAAACTATTTATGGTTGTATCCGATCTGGTATTATTAAAGCCTATTTTTATTTCCAGTAATTGCATATGATTTTCTTTCTCCCTTTTTCATATAGAACGATTATTGTTCAAATTCTATTATTTAATCTTCTCCACTCTGCAATTCTTCTAATGCAAAATGTGGAATACAACAATGGCTATAAAATTAGTTCAATGAGAAACAGTAAAATAGCACAGTCTTGTAGCTGTTTCCATAGATCTAGAAATGGAAAAAAATTAGATATTACCTTTAGGCCCCCTTTGTTTCTATTTTGGTGATGTTGCAATTCATACTATAAAACTCTTCAAACAATGCAAACTAGGTCTGGAAACACTTCCTAACTGAAGCTGTCCTCAAAAATCACTGGACTTATGTGGAGTATGACTATGTCAGGAAATAAAACAAACATGTCAGTTTTATAATGATATGAAAGCAAATGATGACATTCAAAAACTAAACTGTCATTGAGAAGAGTTTTCATGATAATGAATTTTGTATGTGGAGATGCCTCGTGAAAAAATACAGAAAATCACTGAGGCATCTCAGTGCAGCTGCCAACTGCCTGGTAGGAAAGAAATATCTGACTGTTGTAGTCAGGAAGCTGATTTCCTGATTTCTATGAATCAAAAAAAGCTGACAACAGATTGATGCCTAATGAGATTTTATGTATCTTTAGGTTTCCTGCTTCTGAAATACCACTGAAATAAAACCAGAAAATAATTTAGGCTGGAGACAACCTCTGGAGATCCCCTGGTCCAAACCCTGTCACACCAACTTTGAAGCTGAATCTAACTTCAAAGTTTGATGAAGTTGCTTATTATCTTCTCTGATTGTTTTTTGAATATCTGAAGACAGATTCTACAGGCATTTATGTGACCCAGTTGCAGACTGTGGTTTTTTCCTGATGTCAAATGATTTCCCTTATTGCAACTGGTATCTATTGTCCTACACCTTATAGCTGTACTTGTCTAAGGACAGTCTAGCTTCTTCACACTATAAGACAGTATATATGTTTGAAGGCAACAATAAAATTATTCCTTAGTCTTCATTTATTATGATTGAAGAAGTCTAGCTCTCTCATTCTTTCCTAATCTCTCATATTTAAGAATATGAATGGCCACAATATCTACAGGGCAGTTCTCTGCCTCATATTTTCTGTTTTCACAAATGAAAACTCAGAGCAGTTGTAACTAGCAGCCAAAATGCCTGATATAGAACAATACAGAATCTATTTTTTTTCTGTCATTTAGAAATTATAAGGGTTTCTAAAAGTGCACTAATTTGCACTTTTTTGCTGCAGCAGCAGCATCAGTGATATGCAACACTGCACTTCTGGATTTGTGTTAGAAACGTCTCTGTTCCACAATCTGTGTGATTGTGCGTGTATGTACTGACATCTGGTGGATATTTTACCAAACATTTCAATAAGACACTGCAACTACATAATGCTCATTCGAAGAAAGTACTTAGAATGGATTTCACTGCATTAGTTCTGAGTCCTCTTTCCGGCAACACCTATGGGAGAAAACAAAACCCGAGTAAAGATTTCAACATCAAGATTTCTGTTTCTACCGTCCTATTTGGGAAGAAAATATTTCCATTGAAAGTCGAATTATTTTCTGTTTTTATTTGTAAACAGAGGTACCTTTTAAAATAAATACAACAGCAGATCATATGTCCATCTGACAATAAGCAACAGAGCTTAGCCCAGCTCCGCTTCAGAAACCCCCACATTACAGCATTTGCTGGTTGCTAGTCCATGAGGCTGTGCTTAATTAGTACCTACCTGATCATGGTACAGATACTGTTTGAGAATAAATGAGTGTGCTGGTCGACAGCAGCTCAATAGGAACCAGCAGTGTGTCCTGAAAGCCAGGAGGGCAAACCACATCCTGGGATGCATCCAAAACAGTGTAACCAGCTGGCCAAAAGAGGTGATTATCGTCTTGTATTCAACATTGGTGCTGCCTCACCTGGAGTGCCATGTGCAGTTCTGAGCCCCCACAATTTAAGAAGGATGTGGAGGTCCTGGAATGTGCCCAGGAGAGTGCAACAAATCCTGGGAAAGAGCTGGAAGGAATGTTCTATGAGGAGTTGCTGAGGAATATCCTATGGGCTTGTCTAGAAGGGGAGGCTGAGGGGTAACCTCTCAGCTCCTACAGCTCTCTACAGCTTCCTGAGGGGGTAAAGTGAAGAGACCTTATAAATTATTTAGCCTTGAAAACATATGCTGCTGAGACTAAGAGGTAGATAAAATCCTGAATTTTCATTCACAGCATTTCAACTCACAAGCCTTTCCTTTTTGGCAGATTCTAAGATGTTACGTCTTTTGACTGTCTGGAATCAGGCATATTGCTTTTAAGTTCTGTTCAACATTCTGAAGAATTTAAGAGGGGATTATTGTTTGAGTTATTTTTTGTTGTTATTCTGTTTTGTTTGATTGTTCATTACATGAAGAGGAGCCTAATGTAGTTACAAGTCTTCTAAAGCAGAAATAATGCATATAATTACATTGCAGAAAAAAACTCTGGTCTAACAATACAGCCTTTTGATTTGTCACATCTTTATTGTTCTGTGATCACATTACATGACTACTGCTGAAAATAAAACCAAAGGTCTAATATTTAAAGTATGAAATAATAAACAGCTGGTGTTTTGAAGACAGGCAATGAGAAAGCTTTATTTTGCACTTGGAGGGAAAAAGTCCACACATGAATTCTTAAATTCGAAATGCCAACAGTCTGTACATTCCATTTATTTCTATATTTTTATTTGTTATTTTTCATGGTCAGAAATTCAATGGAAGTACTAGGAAGACATAGGTCCTCTGCTGAATAGGGCTGGGAAGATAGTTGCAAATGACACAGAAAAGGCTGAGGTATCCTGTGTCTTCTATGACTCAGTTTTCATTGGGAAGTATCCAGTCCCCAAGTATCCACCTGAAACAAAGAATGACAAAGCAAATAACAAAACGTCTAGGATGAAAAAACTAAAAAAATTAAAAATTGAGTGAACAACTGCTTATTTGACAGCATCCCACACAGTCTTTGGGGACAAGCTGGCAAAATAGGACTGGAGACATGTATCATGATATGAATGGAAAGCTGGATGAATTAAGCTGAGATTGAAGGGAGGTGATTAATGATTCAAAAGCTGAACTGGCAAATTGGACTCCATACACTGTAGGATTTTTTCACTATCCATATGGGACTCTTATAGGGTGAGTGGGTCCTGCTGATCATTCATTGGCTCTTCAATTGGGTGCAACACTGTCACTGGTGCACTGTGCACCAGTGATATGCACCTGACATTCTCATGCTTTTGGCAACCCCTCAGTTAAAGGGAGAGATCAGACAAGGTAGAACAGCTTCTTGTTTTCCTCCATTTCCAAGGCAACTTTACTGAAACCCCAGTGTTTTACTTTTGGGTCTCTGAAATACCCTTTGCTGAGATAATTAGTTCATGCCAAAGATGCATGGAACCTCTGGGTCATCACAATGGGATGCTTTTGCCACTCATTCCTAGTTAGGCTCATGTCAGCTTCCAAAACATTTTGCTGTTGAGGTCCTCCTGTCACTTTGGAAATACAAATGGGTCCTGTTCCTGTATGGCTTGAAGGCGTAAGGCTGCACTGTGCACCAGTATCTTACTGACCCTTTTACCTCCATGGGTCTGATGTGCCAGGCCATCGAATCCACACATGCCAGCAAATCTGGATGTCCTTCTATTCCACCTGGCTAGAGGTCAGGCCTCTTTAATACTGATCATAGGATTCTCCATTTTCTGTAAAAATGGATTGGAATTCTTTCCCATAGAATCAGGAGTAAGATCAGCAGTTCTACACTCTCTGGGTTGATGCCCACTGGAGACTGGAGCAGCAACTTTCCTGGAAGAACTCCCATTTGTGATTGTTTTTCCCTGCAATTCCCACACCTATGCTTCTAGGGTAGAGGTAGTTTCTCCATCCCACCTCCTCATGTTGTCTCTATGGCCACACAGGAATCTCACAGGAGACTGTATGATGTGTACCTTCTATATCCTCTCTCTGGAGCAAAAGAACACTAACTGTTTATAGCTGAGATGTAAGTGCATACAGGTGGGAAGAGGGACATATCCTCTTAGATTTTCTGGAACCTCTGGGATACTTTTTCCTATTTTTTGGACAGTTTTTCCATAGCCAAGATGCAAGCCTATAGGGAAAAAAGAGGCTTTATTTTTATTTCCAGAGTTGGTGAGACAATTCATGTATTGATGGTGACCCTTTGTCTCTCCAGGTCATTACTGCAATTGGGTTGGTACATGACAATTGTGTGCTCTGTTCAAATTTCCACCACATGGTTCACCTGCATTGAACTTCTGGATCTGCAGGTGACTGGATGTTGCTTAAATCATAATAGATCATCTCTATCACAACTAATTCCGTCAGGTACTAGATACCAGTCTCCATTGTGGCCCATTTATCTGCATGACATACAACATTTTCCTTGAAAGAGATTCCTTTCCTTCACACTTGACAGGAGTTGCCTCCAGAGACTCAGGACTTGTGTCTGTTATCTGCCTTATCAAAGTCTCTTTCCCTAGAAAGTGATGCCATCTGTTTGACCTCCCTATCCTCTAATGGCAGGCTGTCAGCCCTGTTATCACAGCATCAGACAAACCCAGTGATAACATGCTGAAATTTTTTCACTTATCCTGTAACTCACTCAGCGATAGGAATTTGGTGTTTACCTCTTGTTCAGCCTCTTCCTCCTGCTCTTGTAGCGATCCTGTTTTGTTCTCCTTTAGTAAACAAGCTGACTTTCATGTCCATTTCTTCTTATAGAGAGAGGTGACTGATACTGGCATGGATTGGTTCTCTGGTTCAGCTGTGTCACTCATTCCCAGTCTGAGTGCCTGCAATGCCCGTCACCGATGTTTGAGTAGCCACAGTGCTCATCACCAGGCTTCCCATAGCTGCAGTGCTTGTCACAGGGCTTGGAGTAGTCACAAAGTGTTGATTAACCATAAACAAGACCTGAACCACATTCATGGTTCCTAGCAGTAGGACCACGTTGTCGCCAACATCCCAACGATATCCAAAATTTTCAAATTTCTTAAACACTACTGCAATTGTCCTGCAGGAGAAGGGAAAGATATGGGAGGATATCTCCTCTACAGACTCTCTCCGAGCGGGTGAAAGGTGTAATTATTAATCATTTCCGATAGATGGCTCCCGAAGTACAGAGCTGACGGCAATGCTGAGTGCAAACACCAGATTCGTTTCAGGACTGGTAATTCCATCATATCATACGACAGCGCTACGAAGCTCAGTAACATGATAACCTTAGACCAGCGCCCACAGGTGATAAAGTGCACAACAGGGAAGACACCTGCAAGTAGAGTTAAATGCAACTCTAAGAACAAGCACAACTCTGAGAACAAATAAATATTATAACCAGCAACTATTAAACTTATATAAGCTTATAAAATTTGTTTTTACATGCTCTTGAAAGATATGTTGTTATATCAACCCTTCACGCCCCACCTTGTGCTCTGAAAAAGACTGTTGTGGTTTAACCCCAGCCAGCAACTAAACATCACACAGCTGCTGGCTCACTCCTGCTGCCTCCCCCGATGGGATGGGGCAGAGAACTGCAAAAAGCTAAAACCTGTGGGTTGAAATAAGAACAGTTTAATAATTAAAATAATAATAATGATAATAGCAACAATAAAAAGAAAAAGAAAAAGAAAAAGAAAAAGAAAAAGAAAAAGAAAAAGAAAAAGAAAAAGAAAAAGAAGAAAAAGAAAAAACGAAAGAAAAAGAAGAAAGAGAAGAATAGAACCTGGGAAAGGCAATGAACAATACAACTGTACCCTCTCACTGATGCCCTGACCATTCCCCAGCAGTGAACAGCCCCTTCTGGCCAACTGCCTCCAGTTTATACATGGGGAATGATGTTGTAGTATATGGATTATCACGTTGTCCAGTTCAGGTCAGGTGTTCTGGCTGTGCTCCATCCCAGCTTCTTGTGCATTTGCTCACTGATGGAGTATGGGAGACTGGAAGTCCTTGACTTAGTGTAAGCACTACTAGCAGCAACCAAAACAAGCTTCAAAATTTTTGTAATTTCTTCACTTCACAGGAAATGCCCTTTCCCAGTTCTTATTCCCTGGTTTATAGTCCAGTTCTAAACTGAATCAGAAACACTTACGGAAATAAAGAATGTCAGTAAAAAGCTATGTGTGCCAGGAGAGGGGCTTGGATCAATTGTTGCCATCCTGTAGAGATCAGGACATCCTGTGAAAGATTTCCCCACACCAAGTAGGTTCGATGTATAGGTACAGCACAATGATAGATCAGGGTCAGAAGGTGGAGTCTGAGAGCATAGTTCTGTAGTGCAGTATGACTTTATGTTGATGTCACATAGCCTTGGGACTGAGGCTTGTTAGTCTTATGTTCTTAGCGTGTTAAATCCCTAAGTATTTAGTCTCTGAAGTCAGTTAAGCTACTCATTCAAATAAAACTATCGACATTTTGTTGTTATTTATTGTCAACTCAGAGTGTATTTTTAGAATTGTGACATTAATTTTACTTGTTTCACATGTCTTTTTTTATATTAGGAAACTCCACAGCAGTTGGATTTAAGTCCATTTGTCTTTTTCTCTCCAGCTTTGATAAAGGAATAATTTTAAGCCAAGAATGTAATGACATGTTTTTTTCAAGCTAGTTTGATAAAGCTTTAATATTTAAATCCCACCATAAATTCTTTCCACTCTTCACTGACCTCAGCTTTTACATCTATGTCATGCACAATCACTTTGTAGACTGCATCTATGTTGGTAACTTAAACAGAACCAGGCAGGCAATGCAATTGTCTATATTTTTAAGCTCTTAGACCATTCTCAGGAACACTTTTGACCTGAGCCAAATAGCAAGCTCTTAACTAATTCATAGATATGTTTTAGAAAGTTGAATATTCCAGCTACTGTGTCTAAATGTCAGTTGGCATTTTATGTGTAGCCACTCTCCTTTTGTGGTTAAAAGCATTTTTAATAGATATGGGTCATTCAATTTAACCCTGTGTCCAGAAAGGTTTCTGACTTCTGTTTAATCTGACATAGCTATTGACACAGCTTTAGCTTCTGAGATTGAAGATTTCATCCATCACCTTCTTCTAGTCATATACAAACTAGAGGTTGGTGCACTTTGAAAAGGGTTTGACTAATTTGCAAGCACAACTTTTTTGGTTTCTAGGGTAAATTTTTGCCCTTTTTAGGAAAACATTTATTATCTGTATGGAAAGTTACAAGCACACAAAAATCATGCAAGACCTTGCAGATATTTTAAACTTAATTTCTTCAGATACCTTTCATGAGGCAATAACCTTTTTTGATGTAGCATCTTCCATCTGAGGATCTCAAAGCATTCCTAAGCATTAATAAGTGAGTCAGTGAAACCCTGTAGCACAGCAGTGAGCTAGGGAAAATTGAAAGCTGGATTTATTATTATTGCAACTACATATCAGTACATGCCTCTGAGATGCAGAAAAGCGATGTCAAACAAAAATCCTACAGCCTGCCTAAAGACATTTCATCACCATTTGATAAGAACAGGTTAGTAAAGAGTAATTAATCTACTTGCCAAACATTGGTGAGTGTAACTCCCATTAGTACTAAACTCCAGACTGCTATTTTCTCCCTTTAACAGAGATTTAGCTCCCATTATTCAAATGTCCAAATTCTGCGTTAAACATGAAGTGTCTAATCCTTGATAGCAATCACAGTACCTTTATGGCACCGTTTCCCAAAGCTGTTTAGCCCTGTACTCTCTCCTAATCAGCAGACTTAGAATTGAAAATCCTTTCATTCTCTGTGGAAAAGGGATATTTTCCAGACATCTAGGCCTACAGTAAGGGATTCCCAGAAACCCTCTTTTATGAGAATGAAGCAATTGCAGGTAAAAGGTTTGGGTCAGATATAAATGCAGCCAGTGGCTGGTGTGGACCAGGTCCTCAGTTTCGTTCACTTTAATGAGTACCTGCTATAAGATGACCAATACCAAACACAACATCACAGAACAACTTGGCTCAAAATCCTTTCTGAACACCTCTCACTTGCTACAAGTATATCCTTGTTATGCAGAGGATAACCAGAGGTAAATCACTTGAAAAAAGAGCAGAAGCAATTGCAGTTTAGTAATTTTCCTTCATTTTTTAAAGAGTTCTTCAGTCATGTGTAACCAGGGCTCCTGACCATATGTTACATTATTTTGATTGTTCTATCTTTGCTTTTGCAGCAATAATTTTTGCCATCATTTCTAGGTTGGCTATTATTTTAAGCCTTCCTATTAGAATAAATTGCAAGAAACTATTTTCAATAGCCTATGCTTTGGTGAATAAGAATTATTTATCCAAATTTATAGTCATATTATCTCTATCTGCTGCATGGCCAGACAGAGCTCTGTTATTGTTTTTCCTACTACCTCAAATTGCAGTAAAAAATTCTTCTTAAAATGGTCCTCAAAAAACCTGAACTTTTTAGAATGTAGAAACAGTCATAGCCACAAGAGAGAGCTCTTGTAAAAACATACAACTATTTCAGAAATAAGTACATTTTGCCCTTTAACAATGAAAAATAGTTTTAGTAATTAGTGTTTACTTTAATTATTGTATTTCAGGAAATTAAACACCGATGTAAATTAGCACAGTATTCCCAATTCCATTTATATTCACCTTTTTATTTGTTTTTAATTAAAGCCAAGAACTAGTAAATAACGTATATAGCCACATTTTTTTTAAATAACAAACTATGTTATGTAATCATATTTTCTCTAAGATTTGATCCCTTGCTCTTTGCTTACACAGTGCAACGACCCTTACAGGCAAAACAGATCAATTCAATATGAAAATGCAGTTCCACACCCAGTAATGCGTTAGCTTTACAAAAGAAGGTTTATATCTGAAAAAATCTTCCTCATGCCCATTGTGGGTTAAATTAAACCTTTTTAGGTGCTTAAATACAAGCTTATGCCTTTGGAGCCTTTAGGAGGATATATCTCTCCATGGCCTAGAGGAGGATGTTTTGTAAATGAAAAATAGAGTGTGATGCACATAGTCGTAAACCACTGGAATTCTGCAATGAAACAGTAATTATATCTTGGCGACAGATACCCTATCTCATTCAAAACAAACTGAACTTTGTAGAGAGAACACAGGATTACAGGAGAGCTAGTTCTTCTTTCTTGATTTGTGCTACCTAGATTTGTTGAAGATCAAAGTACAGTGCTGCCCTACTTTATGTACAAATGGGTAGATGTTTGTGTCACATCTTTCCCTCATACGAAACATTTAAATCCAAAGGAATGAACCTACTTTTGATAACTGTTTCCCAGAGAACTGTTCCCCTGACTAGAGGGCTTGGCCTGTGGCTATGTTTAGCCCCTTGAAGTTCAATTTGAGTTTACAAAGCAGAAAACTGCCTCAATTGGAGAATGTGGTCTTTTATGTTTACAACCTTTTCTCACCACTTCTGATGACATACTTTATTCTACTCTCATTAAAATCAATGGCAAAGCTCTGTTTATTCCAGTCACTGCAGGATCTGGCCATTAATATGTTAATTTCTAATCATCCCTTCCAAATTCTACCATCTGCTTTTTTTTTCTCCCTGTTTTGAATTAAAAAAATGTGTTTTACAGACATATTTTCAGCTACTAATGTTATTACTTTCCTTATGCCTGACTCTCTTCAGCTGAACTTTCCAGATGGTATCCAAGATCCAAGCATCTTTACTTTAGATTCTTCATTTTAAAGTTGCTACTGCATGATAAATATTGAAGTAGAATAACAACCTTTCTCAGGTACCAAAATAGCTCACCCTTCTGATCTCATTATTTTCTTCCATTCTTTCTCTAAATCTAATAGCTTTCTGTCCTCAAATTGCAGTGCTTAAAATATCTATAACTCATTAATTGTAAAAAAATTGTCTTTTTATTCATTAGTAGTAGAGCTTTTCATTGAATGTCCCAGCAGTGGCCCAAGACAATTTAGATAAAAAACCATTATTTCTTCTGTCTAGACAGGAATGAATTTGTAGTTTTGCCCTTTTGCATGGAAATTATGGAGAACTGTTGTCGTTTGATGCAATACAGAAAAGACTTTTGCACCTTTAATCTGCAAATCAGATATTGTCAACATTCCCTTTAGGACCAAGGTGGCCACAATTCATCTAAGTACTTAAACAGATGTTTTTTCCTTAATGATGTAATTTCACAGTAATTGTGAATGTATTTAAAATTACACTTGTGTTCAATACATTGGCTTTGAGGGCTTTATTATTTGAATGGAAAGAAAAGAGATTATTTTTCTTTCTTTTAAATAAAACATCACCAGGCTTCATTTTCCCTGATAGAGACTTCACACTAAATACAGATCGCTAAATTCTAAGCCTGGAAATAAAACCTTTCAATCCATAACTAACACTGAGTAGCAGATGGAATCATCAGACAAGACAAGACTGCATATCTTATGATACCCAGTAACTACAGACATGAATAAAGTACACATTTAATCAGAAGTATTTATAGAATATACATTGTTATGTATGTCATCTATGTTCCATAAGTTTATAGAATATACATAACCATATTACAGGTGTCTTTTCCCTTCCCAGAAAACTTTATAATACTTTAATATTTCCTAATACTCAACATGAAAAAAAAAATCATTTGGGTTTCAATTAAGGAAACAACCTTCCTTTTTCAGAAATGCAATTGCACATTTACTTAAAGTCTCTTGATGTGAGTCTAAGCCTTTTATAGATCCAATACTGAGTCTTAAAATTCTTTCAAGCTAGTCAGGCTAAACCATGGTAACTGCTAAAATTTATGCTGAAAATGTTCAGTTACAGAACGTCTGGTTTATTTTCCCAGTCACTTCTTTTGTGCCTGCTTTCAAGGTACTTTTTCAGCTACAGCAGAAGCTGTTCTCTGAACACTGAGTGCCAGTCAAGCAAGCTCCTGCCTACCTACAAAATGTGTGCAAACATGCTTGTAGTAATTCTAAATAACATCAGTGCATTTTGTCTTCATTAGTTTCCAGCTATGGCTAGGCTCTGACATTTCCATCCTCTATAACTGCACCTGTGGCAGGTTGTTTTCAGGTGTGAATATGCCTTGCGCCTGTTATCTGTAGTCTTCCAGTAGGTGTTTGAGCACAGCAGTGGTGCACCCAAATGATTTCCCTCCTGGTGGAATCATAATCAAAGTAATTTCTGGGACACATCTACGGCATTCCATCAGCACTGGAGATGAAAAGTCCTCCAGAGCTTGGCTCTTTCGAAGGTATCTGTCATTCCTGGGAACTGACACAGACTGCTTGTAAAGTGTCACATGAATATATGGTCCCAGGACAGAAATTTATGATGTGAAATCAAGTATTGGTCCTTCCCTCTTGTTAATGTAGAAGCTGCCTGTGTAAGTGCAATGAAATAGAAGAAAAATTATGCTATAAGAGGTAAGAGTAGAAAATCTCTTAATCCTGTTCAGCAACCAGAAGAAACTCCAAACACTGGCTATTAAGGGCAATACTAATAACAAGACCATTTATAGGAAGTCCATCTAAGGACATGTGAAGCAATGAGTTTCTTGCATCTAACTATCCTGGCTGACAGGTCATTGAATTGTTTTACAGTGAGAATTACTTTTTAAATAATTGCTAGTAATTTTTTATGAGCAATGTATGTCCACAGATCCTGTATTTAAACATATGTCCTCCCATTGTATTTTCCACTCAGATTAATCATGTTTTTCAACACTTATCTTACTAGACTAAGCTAGTCATGGGTTTTTATTCTCATATTTTAAAATACATTTTCCATTTATCTTCATTTCTTCAAGTTCAAACTTGTGCTTCCTGACTGCATGAGACCAGAAATGTATGCAACTACAGGTAGACTAACATCACCTTCTGCAAAAATATTACCAAGATTTCCAGACATTTATTTATTTATTCTTCTTGAAGTTCTAAGACTTCGTAGACAAAACGGCATATTATTGTCATCGCAGTTTCTCTTCATCTGTCATGGCCTCTAAAAAATCAGCCCCTAGTTTAGAGAGAACTTATGTACCTGAAATTACAACACAATTTCTGATATCAATATTCAACACAATTTTTTTCTTCCAGAGTGCTAGTCAAAATTTCCAACTTTGTGTTTTGCATGGATTCAGGACCTATATTTGAAAACACAGACAATTAGGAAAATTTTAAATATTTATTGCAAGACTAAACCCAAGAAACACTGCAATCTCCCTTTCATTTCAGTAACTTGCATTTAATAATCACCAAAAATGTCTCTTTATCCATTTTATAAAGTTTTCATTAACTGATGGAAGATTTCCAACTTGAAATTTTTTTATGGTAGTATCATACCCTTTAGATATCAAGTCTTTTCAATTAACCTTATCTTAGAAATTAATCTATTAGGGGAGATGTTTAATAACTCCAATGTGATGTATCTTCAATGAGTCCATTTATGTTTTATATCATTGTCCATTTCCTTCTGTCTCTGATAATACTGATGTCTTTAATAAAAACTCTATTAAAAAAAACCCAAAATATGATCATTAGAATAAAGTAACTGGCTATACTTGTCTTATTCTGCTTTTTTTAAAAATCTGAATAATGTGTTTTTCTCCTACTATATTGCCAGGATCTGTTAATGTCTTTTTTAATATGTTAGTTATTTAAGTAGTCAGGACATAGATTTTTCAGATATTCAGTAAAATCATTGCAAGCAGACAAAAATTTACTCACAGGTCATATATGATTTTCTAATTCAAGTTTATCAATGTCTTTAGATTACATTTCCATGGGTGTTACATGCATCATCATCCTTATTGAAACAAGAACAAAACAATTTAGGAGGTTAGCAACACCTATATCATTCCTGATCTTTATCTTTCCCTCCACAGACTCTGGTCCAGTTATCTTTTAATCCTCTTTCCATATAGGTCTGGGGAGAATCTTTTCATCCTTCATCTTATTTTCTTTAATTTCTCCTTTGAATTTTACTTTTCGAACTTCTGAGACACAACTGTCCTGATCATACACCCACAGAATCCCAGAATGTTTGAGTTGACTTTGGGAGGTCACCTGGTCTAGCCAAGGACACCTTGAGGCAGTTGCTGAGGACAGTGTCCAGGCGGCTTTTGAGTATCTCCACAGATGAGACTTCACAACCTTTCTGGGCAAAATGCAGCAGTGCTCAGTTACCCTGACAGCAAAACAGATTTTCCTGGAGTTCAGAAGTCCTGACAGTGGAGACCACTGTAAAGAGCCTGACCTTGTCTTCTTCACATCCTCCCTTCAAATGTTTATATCCATTGCCAAGATCCTCCTAAAGTGAACCTCTCCGGACTGGAGAAAAGCTGAACTAGGGGACTTTCAGATTGGGTTTTAGGGAAAGATTTCTTCACTGGAAGGATGATGGGGCATTGGAATAGGCTGCCCAGGGAAGTGGGCCATCCTGAAACAGTTTATCATACATGTAGGTACTGGATGTCCTGTTTCTGATAGATAACTTTCTCATCAACCTACCTCTTACTGTGCAAGAGAACTGTAATTATTGAATTCTCTGCTCTTCCACAGGAAATCTAAGAAAACTTTTCACCTATAGGCAGCCTTAGACTAAAGCACCTCCTTTTTTTTTCATCATTTTCATTTTTCAAGCAATATGAACTGTATGAGACTAACATTTTATTTTATTTTATTATTTTATTTATTTTATTTTATTATTTCATTTTCTTTTCTTTTCTTTTCTTTTCTTTTCTTTTCTTTTCTTTTCTTTTCTTTTCTTTTCTTTTCTTTTCTTTTCTTTTCTTTTCTTTTCTTTTCTTTTCTTTTTTTCTTTTCATTTTTAATGCATATTTTTGGTCTTTTTCAGCTTGCTTCTAAGCAGCTTTCCTAACCCAGAGATGTTGTTAATATTTTGCTCCAGGTAAAATAACCAGCAAGTGGAACTTTGGTGAAAGTTATACCCATCTATTTTCCATTTTCTTAAAATTCATCCTAAGTTATAAAAGCATGCTTTTAATTAATGCCTGTCTCTACTAATTCCTGGTTACACTGAACTGAAGCACATCCAAGGTCTGTAACTGCAGGGGAGAAACAGAAAACTATGTATCTGGCTCAGAGCATTTTTGAAGCTGTGCTACTCTGCCAACCAAGATATGTGTATTCCCTAGTACAAAGAGTTTGTGTATTGAATTTATACATCAATTGTCTTCATTTTACTGACTTTCAATAATTTGATCATTTTAATAAGCCTCAAACCCTTATTCTACCAGATAGTTCTGCCTTCTATACCCCCGTTGACTTTATATTTTATTTTACATTATGTTTAATATTTTGAATTAATGCCATGAGGATGTTTGAATGAGATATCTACTTAGTTTAAAAAATCTCCTGAAGCAATTCAAAATGTAGTATTTTGAAAGGTTAGAAATATTTTCTCCACACAATTAACACAAAACCATATTTTCATAGCTTTCGTTAAGCTGGCACAAACTTTCTTAACAGACTCCTTCGTAGGAGATAAATGTAGAGCCGAACACATTTCTGCTAGGGTAACTTCAACTTTCCCAAACATCTGACAAGAACAGAGGATCTTTTCTACAGTGCGAGGAAAGACATATAATTTTTATCCAGAATAAATTGCTCCTGCCTACCAGCTGATAATATATTCCAGACTCTTCTAGAAATTATTTTTCACTTTTGGAAGATTCTGAGTTTTATTAGATTCACTACTGCACAGCAAACACTTGAGAAAGCTAAGTTCATTCACAGTGGGTACCATGCCGAAAATTTTGTTTGTTCTGTTTTTGGAACCAAGAGTGTAGTGTAAGATGCTGAGTAGCATGAGACTGAAACTCACCTAATGTGCATAGATACAGCTTTTAGGTAATGCCCTACGGATGATTTCCTCCATACATAATTTTAATGATGCACTTTTTTTGTAAACTCCTTGCAAAGCACGTACAAGTCCTCTTCAGCACTGCACTTTCATCTTTGGCATGTTTGCTCCTTCAGTAAAGCTGCAGGGATGTGCATTTGTCTGTGTCGTTGCTGTGATTCTTCTGGTAAGGGTACTCCTTCCTGGGACCTTAGAGCCCTCTGACTTTCTTTTTACATCTCAAAGTGTTCTGGATAGTGAGATAATTTTTGAGCTCCTAAGAGTGCTTCATGATGTATAAGATTTTGCTGATATTTGAACTTGGACTGTTTTGCTTCCCATTAGAATAATTTTGATCATCATACAGTCCTCATATCTGAGGATTTTGGTGCAACAGAAATGTCCCTCATCTAGAAGCATTCTCTGAAGATATACTTCTTTAGAAAATGAACCCAGAGTACCAAAATATCTGTTTGAATGATCATAAATAAGATTTGCAGTTTACACTTGCTTCACCTTTCCCTCCAGTGCTAGCATTTGATATTTTTTCTCTTGTGTCTTATACCCACAGCATATTTCTCTCAGTGTTATGTGCTTGTTGTCCCGGTAGCTAGCATCATCTTTTATGTAGGTCATGTAACCAAAAAAATGTCCGTCCTGTATGCTGAAAGTGTCTGTGCAGGTATTTCCATAACACAGCCAGTGTCCAAACCCCATGCAATTGTTTTCTCACTCTCCCACTGGAGGGATTCAGGAGAGAATCAGAAGGGTTAAGATAAAGACAGTTTAACATGAAAATCAAAAGCCACACATGCAAGAAAAAACAAGGAATTAATTCACTGCTTCCCGTGGGCAGGCAGGTGTTCAGCCATCTCCAGGAGAGCAGGGCCCCATCACACATAACAGTGACTTGGGAACACCATCACTTCATCTTCTTTCCATTTTCTTCCTTCTACTTTACATACAGAGCATGATGCCATATGATGTGGAATGTCCCTTTGGCCAGTTTGGGCCGCCTGTCCCAGCTCTGTCTCCTCCCAACCTCCCATGCACCCCCACATTGCTTGCCAGTGTGGCACTACAAAAAGCAGAAATGCCTTGGCTCTGTGCAAGTCCTGTTCAGAAGTAGCAGAAACATCTCTGTATTATCAACCCTGCATTCAGCACAAATCCAAAACATAGCCCCATACCAGCCACTGGGAAGGAAATTAACTACTCCAGAGCGGCACAGTCATGCAATGTGTAACCAAAAATTGCCCTCTCCTGTATGTTAAAAGTGTCTGTACAGGTAGCTCCAAATGTTGACGAGCCATTTACATGCACATTAAAAACAGAGAGACTGGGGGAAAGAAACTGAGCAGGACATTGAGCTTACCTTCCTGATCAGGCAAATTGCAACACTATTTTCTTGCAATTACTCTCCCTTTAACTCCTCTTTCTCTCATTGTGGCAATGGAAATACGTAATCAATATTGTTTACCTATCAGTTTGGGAATTTCACAATTTTTGAAAGCATCAATAATGCAGCAGATTCAATTTATGTTATTGACCCCCTGTCTTACACTTTTAATCATGGTAGAAAATGATAAGAGGGATAGAAGGGAAAGGGATATAATATAAAATAGTAATATGAAAAATGATCATGTTAAAGGGCTTATGTTTTCCAAAGATCATAAAACTCAACACCTTGCATATTATAATTGCATTTGAAGACTTCTAGCAGCACTTTTTTCTTTTAACCTTTTTTTTTTGTTGTTGTAAGAGTTGCAATTCAAATCCCACTCAATTAGATAGATGTTAAATGCCTAATGGAAATGATCCTCAGAAAAATGTTTTTCCTAATCTTGATCTGAACTGGATTATGAAGCTTGATGATAATCGTATCCTTCTTTAAATACATTGTCTGTACTTCAGTGTAAAGCTTGTTTCTGAGACTCTTCTGCTTGTCTTCTTACTGAAAATTTAAAGAGGCCCCATTGTAGGGAGGAAACCTTGAAGTTAGGCTAGAAGTAGAAGGTACTTAGTACACATCATTGGTCTTGCTGTCTTGTATGGTAAGCCAAGGAGCCAGAGAATGGTTGAGGTTGGAAGGGACCACTGCAAATTGTGTTGTCCAGCCCCCTGCTCAAAGAACCAGTTAGAGGAGGTTGCCCAGGAAAAAGTCTAAGATATTAAAGTTTTGTATATCTCCAGAGATGTAGACTCTACAGTCTCACTGGATATCCTATTCCAAAGTTTGATAACTCTCACAATAAAAAGTGTGGGGACTTTAATAGTATAAAAATATTTCCCTGGATTTCCTATATCTTAATTTCTGTCTATTACCTCTTGTTTTTGTACAGGATAACACACATAAGAGTCTGGTTCCAAATTCTTTACTACCCTCCTGCCCTGCTCAGATCAGGTATCCGTACATATGTATAAGATTCCCCTGCATCTTCTCCAGGCTAAACAGTTTCAGCTCTCTCATCCTCTCCTCAATGACTTAAACTGAGAGACAGTGACCATTTGCATGACTCTCTCCAATAAATCCATATCTCAATTGTACTGAGGTGCCCACAGCTGGATGCACTATTTAATTGTGGCCTCAATCACAATGAGGGGGAGGATCACCTCCCTGCTGGCAACACTTTTCCTAAAGCAGCCCAGGATACCATTAACTTTCTCTGCTGGAAGGTCACACTGACATCCCCTTTTCAACTTGGTGCCTCCTGGTGCCTCAGGTCCTTTTTTCACAAAGCTGCTTTCCAGATGGTCAGCAGGAAGCATTTACTGATACATGAGCTTATTTCTCCACAGGAATTTCCCTGGGGAAATGCATGTTTGATTTTGCTGAACTTCATTAGGTTCCTATCTGTACAAGTCTCCAGCCCACTCATCTGAATGGCAGCACAACCATTGGGAATATCAGTCACTCCTCCTGGTTTTATGTCATCTGCAAACTTGCTGAGGGTGCATGCCATCCTATTCTCTGGGTCATTAATTAAGCTATTAAGCAGCATGGGCCCCAGTATTGATCCCTGATGAACACTGCTGGTAACTGGGTTTTGTGTTTGGGGGTACCGGGTTTGCATGGCCAGGTTTTGGTAGAGGAGTGGGGCTACAGACTGGCTTCTCTGAGAAGCTGCCAGAAGCTTCCCTATGTCCAACAGAGCCATTGCCAACCACTTACAAGACAGATCTGCAGATAGTCAAGGCTGAGCCAATCAGAGATGGTAGTAGCATCTCTAAGTGATGAGATATTTAAGAAGGGAGAAAAAGTTATTGTGCAGATTTAAGCATGCTGAGAGAAGTGCAAATATATGAGAGACGCAACTCTGTAAACAGCAATGTCAGTGAAGAAGGAGGGGGAGGATGTGCTCCAGGCACTGAAGCTGAGATTCCCACACAGCCTGTTGTGAAGCCTGGTGAGTCAAGCTGTCCCCACGAAGCCTCTGGAGGTCAATGGAGGAGACCCATGGCATAGCAGATGGATGCCCAAAAAAGGGTTGTGAACCCTTGGGAAACCCATGCTGGAGCAGCCTTCTGGCAGGGGCCTGTGTACTCATGAAGGGAGGAGACCATGCTGGAGCAGATTTTCTGGCAGGACTTGTGACCCTGTACGGAACCCATGGTTGAATAGGCTGCTCCTGAAGGACTGCATGCCATAGGAAAGGGACCCACAGTGGAACAGCTGATGAAGAACTGTAGCCTGTGGGAAAGACTCCCATTGGAGAAGTTCATTGAGAACTGTCTCCTGTGGGAGGAATGCTGCACTGGAGCAGGGGAAGGGAAGGACTCCTCTTCCTGAGCAGTGACAACGCGTGATAAACTGACCGTAACTCCCATTCCCCATCTCCCTGCACTGCTGGCAGGGGGGAGGTAGAGCCCATGAAGGAGGAAAGGTGTTTTTAAGACTTGTTTCACTTCTCATTATCCTTCTCTGATTCTGATCGGTAATAAATGAATTTAATATCCCCAAGCTGAGTCTGTTTTCCCTGTGACAGTAATCAGTAAGTGATTTCTCCCTGTCCTTACCACAACTCATGAACCCTTTTTTATATTTCCTCTCCCCTGTCCAGCTGTGGAGGGGAGTGATAAAGCAGATTTGATTGATACCAGGCATCTGACCACAGTAAACCTACCACACCTCCAACAGGACTTCATTCTGTTTGTTACAGCCCAAGACCTTCAGCATCACACAAAAGTCAATGCATCATTATACAGATTTAGCTGAAGCTTTATCATTGCTCCTAATGCCACAGTGGTGTTCAGTTTTTCACAGGAAATAAACAGCTAATTTAGAATACTTTGAAACACTGTTAATCATACTTGAAGTTTTTAATTATGCACAATAATTTTGTAATGTTTTAAACATAATGTATTTATGGAATAATTAATTTATTTGTATGCAAGTAAATGTAATCATATTAATGCTATAAAGACAAATTAAAGCACGATATTTCTTCATTATATAAGTATCCAATCCCAGAATTGAAATACCCCCAAATGTAATTAGAAATAAATGCAATATTTTCCGAAAAGGCATATTATCATCACTAGCACATAATCTTGCCACGTTATTATCATAGTCCTTAATTCTGAGTAAACACATCATAAAATTCCGAGAGGACCAGTGGAAGAAAAAGATTAGAGAACGCAGCTCTACAAGAGCAGCTTCATACACTCCAACAGAACTTGCAGCATAATTGGATATCAGACTATCAGAAATTAGGAGGGACTTCTTTCCCTTCACAGATATGGGGAGCCATGAGCTTGGGTGCAAGTTCTGTGTGACTGTCTCACAGCACATACAGCAAAAGGCATCAAGTTACCATGGGGAAAGTGGTAGCTCTCCCTCAGCTGGTCACCACAGAGATAGTAAAGAGCAAAGGTTGAGACTTTCTGCTGCACAATAGCAAATTCTGTCTTAAGTCTGTGTAAGGGTTTACTGCTTACATACATATCCCATCTGAGAGGCAAAGCATAAGCTATCACTTAAGTTATAAGAAAACCAGCACTATCTAGCTTGCATGAGTCTGACATTTGACTCAGAATGCATGTCTTAACTACCCTAACTTACTTCCCTGACTCCTTGCCCAGAAAAAAAGTTTTGCCTCTGCATTAAAAATTTAAAAATTCAGTTCACTGCAGTAACAAACTCCAGTATCTACTGTGTGAATCAATCCTTAGGATTTCCTACTGCCATGCAGACAAAACTGTGAGTTGTTGGGCTTTGCAAATCATGATTAGAAACATTATCCAAGAAACCTATTACGATTCAACTCTGAGTGGGCAGAATAGAAGAAAAAAGTAGCTGGAACATGGTATTTGCAAGTTGCAAGGCACAGAAACTGTAATTGCTTTTCCAGTATGGAAAAACCATGAGTGAAATGCACCCACACATCCATTTTATACTTAGTTGAATGAGTTATCTGACACAAGCTCCAGGCTCAGGAACAAAACCATTCTCATACTGGTGATGTATTAAAGCAGCTACAAGAATACTATATTGAGTGTAACTGGTAGGCTGGCTGGGTTTCTGGTGCCTGCAGGATGCATTCTGTGGAGAAAGATCCAAAGTACTCTGGACCAGTCACAATTGGTTTGGCAAGTTCTGATACTGCCTTAAGCAACTCATCTTGAACTAAACATGCAGCAAGGCAAGGGAGCCCCCAGTGTACTGATTTATACGTGCTCAGGAACGAGCAGCAGTTACTGGAGGCATGAAAAAAATGGAAAAAACACCTCCACAGAAACTGAGGGACACTTACAGAATACATTCACCATTTTCTTCCCCCAAAACCATGTCCCCCAGAGCTGCTGTGAGGGGAATGAAGCCCACATGGCTCTAGGCTCTGCCACCTGTCTCTGCAACTAGGACCCATCTGACATGACCAGTACTGGACCAATGAACCAAGCAGGGGAACCAGACAAGTTCTGGAGACAGATGGGTTTTCCTTCCCCCATTCTAAGGTAACATTGCTAATATTCCTCTCATGCAAAGTAACCTGAAATCCACCATTGCTTTCAATGAGTGATCTCTAAAGGTCATATCCCACCTAAATTATTCTATGGTTACAGAGGTTTGTGGTTTTTTATTTTTAGCCCACATGATACTCAATGTAGTCATGTGATTTAACCTGCATTCATAAAAAGGTTCAAGTACTGATCTGTAGTTCACGGTTCATCTCTCCTTAGCTCTCTCTTCAATGGTCACTCAAATCATAAAACAAGATCTCTACAAGCAAGATAGTCATCTGCTGACAGTGCCTCAAACATACAAAGTATCTGTATCCCAAGGAAGGGGCTGAATCAAAAATCTCTAAACAGAGGATAAAGTAGTCATGTCAGTGCTCTCACAGGGAAATAATCTGTACAAGAAAAAAAAGACTCCTAATACTTCTCCAGCACAACATTTCCAAATTGCATCAGTTTTCTCAGGCATGATGTTCATTAGTACACCACTGTGCTCAACTTTACAAAGCCTATCTGGTCCTTAAGGCCAGAGATACAAATATTTAGAGTATAACATTTGGCAAAAGAAAGAAAATGTAAATTTGTCTGTCACAGGTGCTAGCTACACATGTGCTTGCTCTACTGCCTGAAATACTCCTTCTCCTTGAGATTTTGAAACCATGACTAGAAAACTTTCTTTGCTAACCCTACTGTTTCTACACCAACAAGAATTCTGTATTTTAATACATTTTGTTGCTAACTCAGTTTCTGGGTGAACAAGAAATATTTTCCAAAGATCTGGACTCAAGATCATGTGTCAAGTACTTGTGTCAATGTGTATGGTTAGACTTAACAAAAGCAGAATGGTCATATCCATGCAATGAGTTCTTGTTGCTGATTTCCTAAATGCACACCAGGTAGTCTCAATATGTTGGTTTTATTCTGCTGTGTTTTCTAGTTTCAAGACTTTGAAATAATATTTTTGCACACTGCAAGGGCAGTGTTTTTATCATATGATAGTGCAACTTTTTTTACAGGTACTGAAATGTGACATAAATACGTGTACAGGCATCAAAGGGTACAAAGCTTACAAGGTTGATATTTGAGGAATATACACAATTAAAGACAAACACTGCCTCATCTAAGTATTGCTTTTGGCAGTAATTGTGAATACCTGTTGGCTTTGAAATTGAACAAAGTAGAAGCAGAGAAAAGTAGTATGGTGGACTGTCCAGGAAGACACTGTTCAAACTTGCTTCATAATATTTTATTTTAGTAGCACTGATATATGGAACTGTTTTCCTCAAAATTCAAGTTAAAACTGGATCTTGGAAGGAAAACCTCCAAGATAAAGAAATTTTTAGCATATTCTGAAAGCATTTCATACCAATTATTTTCAGAAATGTTACTTTACTGGTAAATCTAGATGTAAGATTGAAAGTCTGTCACAGTCTCACTTGTATATGACTTTAATGTTCATTACACCAGAATCCATTTTCTATTAATATTCCCCAGTATTCTATGGTAAAAATTGTTATTCTAACCTTTGACATACTAAAATAAAAAACTTGTTTTCTGTGATATTCAATACCTCAATAAAGCAGACATCTACAGATATGCATTATGTATTGCAGCACTAATTTACTAGGCTTCAAAATACCAACATCCATGCCTCAGCACTTCTGCTAAACCTCTGCACTAAGCCTAACAGGCTTCTTGATGCCTGTTTTTATGCATTACTTGCTGATATTTGGCCAACAACAAAAATTACTGTTTTTCTAAACTCTTCACTCCTGCTGTAAAACCTCCCTAAGCACCTGAGTCTTTACTTATATTGCTTTGTTCCTTCTCTTGAAGTATCTTATTCGGTTCATGAAGGTCTTTGTGCTCTTCTTAGAGAGCTTTCTTCTAACCTTCTAGGGCTTTTTTCTTATTTGAAGGGGCATATTCCCTTCTTGCAGAGCAAATTTCTCCTTACTGAGGGAATTTTTTCTTCAGAAAGTGCTTTTTCCTCTACCTGAATGGCTTTGTTGTCTTCTTGAAGAGCTTTAAGCTGGTCCTTGAAGGCTTTGCGTTTTTCTCATAAAGCTGAAATCTAATGCTGAAGAGCTTTGCCCTTCAATGCAATGCTCATTCTTATCCTTTGAGAGCCTTAATCTCTTCTCTGAGGGCTTTATTTTGTTGGCAGGCCTTTTGCTGTTTCTCAAGGTTCTTTGTTTCCTCTGAAGAGTCCCTATGCTTCCCTTGAAGGATTTTATTCTGTTCCCATAGGACTGTTCTGTCTGTGGACACTTTGATACTCCTGATAGTAGACTTTGTTCTCAATATGAAAACTTTGTTCTTTTGTTGAAGATTTTGATTCTCTTCTTGAAAGACCAGATTCTCCTTCCAGTTTGATTAAATCATGCCATGTGACAGGAGATGGCAAATAGGAGCAGCAGCGATAAATTCCTGATTTTCCTTAAAGAATATTTATCCTTTGAGTCAGACACTTTCTCACTTAGCTGCACCCCTCAGGGACTGTGCTATGGTCCTAGTGGGTGATTCCACCCTCCATAAGCAGTAGTCATGGAACAGAGAATAGAGGTTAACTGTCCACAAATAACAAATAAGTTAATAAATATAGTACTAAATCTAAAATCTAAACCAAAAATAATAGTAAATCAATACTGACATTTGACAAGCACTGTATATTTTTGCATGTGCTGAAGAATGTACATCAGATTAAATTTCACAAGGCTAACTTAAATATACTGTATTCCTCCTAGAGTCCTTTTAGAGTCTAAAACCTTTGTCAATCTTTCTTGTTATATAACTTGATTATTACTAGGTAAGGTGGCATTAAACACTTTTTATTGCTGTTTATTCCTTATTCTACCCTGCTGCAACAATGTTACATTGCTTGGATTGGAGAAAATGTATAGACTAAGTAGGATATTCATAAGTTTAATTTCAATATAAAGGAAAATATTGTAAAATCAAGCATGTTTTGGATATATACCTGGTGTTTGCTCAGAAACACTAAACAAATAACTAACTTGTCACTCAATCATATAATTTATACATACAGCTAAATACAAACACATATTCCAGCTGTTCAGAGAAACTATATTACATCTGTGGAGAATCCAGCAGAAAAATTATGATAAATTAAGGAAATCATACAGTAGTTACCGTTGTGTTATCCTTGAAACAGTTTGCCATCTGGCAGCTCATGGCAGATCTGTCAGTGAAGCCATCCTCACTGATGTAATTTCAAAAGGCATAGTGACATAGCATTAGGTTGCAGTGGTGATCAAATAAGTTGGGTCCATCTGAAGTAAATAATAAGAGTTTTTATGGCTAGGATTCTCTAGCAAGTCAGTCTTTGTTTTCATCAATAGTTTTTTCATATTTCTCCATCCATTATGTTCATTCAAAACATTATTTTCCTCTGGCTAAATTTTTTTTTGCCATTGGTATTGATGGCTGCCATGAAATATTTTCTTACATAGACTCTGAAAGTGATCTTTTACTCCCAGCTGCCTTGGCACAAATTCTCCCCTGTCCAGCTGTGAATTCTTTCTAAATTACAGAAATTCCATAGATTAAACCATGTATGGTCTCTATATTACTCAAATCAGACTAGGATTACTATTCATAATTCCAAATATTTGAGTATATTTAGCAAATACACATGAAAAGTGAGAATTAAATAATAAAATAGCATGATGGTAGGGTGTCTGTAATCTTCATTGCCTCCCAGGCAACATTCTTTTTTTCCAAGTCAAACAAGATCCATGTATTTTATGACAACCACTTTGCTTTGTTTGAAAAGAGGATAAATTACTTCAGACACATGAACATCTTAGATTACACTGGTAACTTGTCTACTCCTTATGAATTTTGGGGGGCAGAGGAATACTGTATCCCACCTAAAATATAAACCTGTTTCCAATATTTGCTATCCGATCAAAGCAACTGATATGTGGGGGTTTTTTAATCAGGCACTATGTGCTCAGGATATTAAAAAAAGTCCAGTGAGCTTACAATGAGATTTTGCAATTCTGTTTAAATCACTACACACATCACATCATCTCTTTGTACTGTCTCTCAGCTCTGTTCTGTATGTTAATTAGGTAGGGGACTGAAATATGGCATGTAAAATGCTCAGTAATCCCAGGAGATGAATATATACAATTCCCACTGAAAACTTTACAGGATGATCAGCCCTCTGAATCCTTTTCTCCAGGATATTTGATTCCCCTGCCTGCTCATGCAAATTAAATAGGCAATGCAGATGAGTAATACTGAAACCTATAATATCAAACTAGATCAGTATCTTGGGTTCATATATCTTTCCCAGTCTTTTTACCTCACTTTAACTCCTCAAGAAATATTTAAATCTTATTTCTTCCATGCTTATCACCAAGATCTTTCTGAACATTATAGCTCAGTTAATTTTTTTCAGCTTCTTTAAAAATGTCATAGTGATTTTTAAAATGTAGTTCACGTAAATCAGTTGCTGTTGTAGTTGTTTCCATGTTAAAATGCAAAGTTTAAAGTAACACTGGTTATTTTGATATGTAGGCTACTTCCTTTCATAATTTAGGAATATAAGTAGCAGGAAAAAGCTGTCAGTTTCAACAAGTAACGAAGATGAAGGCCATTTTTCCTCCTCAATCTACCCAGTAAAAGAAAGGATAATCTGAGGCTCGGAAAAGAGGGGATTTTATGAATGTACTCCAGAGCTGGAGTAAAACAATGCAGCTGAAATGATACAAATTATTATCTACTCCACTAGAAATTAGTGTAAACTTCTCCTAACTCAGCTTCATGATGTTTTCTTGAGTGCTGTTACTGGTCACGACAGTGAAGAGATTGGTACCTGACACTGTGCTTCCTCTCATGAAGATGTTGAAGACTGATGAGGTCTCCCCTCACGCTCCTCTGGGCTGAATAAGCCAAGTGGCCTCAGCCACTTCCCATAAAGCTTTCTCTCTAGACTCTTCATCATCCTTGTGGCCCTCCTCTGGATGTTCTCTAATAGCTCAATGTCTTTCTTATACTGTGGCACCAAAAACTGCATACAAAGTGAGGCCGCTCTAGCGTGGAGCAGAGCGGGACAATCCCCTCCCTTGCCTGGCTGGCAATTCTGTGCCTGATGCCCCCCAGGACAGGGTTGGCCCTCCTGGCTGCCAGGGCAGTGCTGACTCATGTTCAGCTTGCCATCAACCAGGACCCCCCTGTCCCTTTCTGCAGTGCTGCCCTCCAGCCTCTCATTCCCCAGTCTATACACACAAACTGAGTTGCCCCAACAAAGGTGAAGAATCTGGCACTTGCCCTTGTGGAACTTTGTACAGTTGGTATTTGCCCGAATCTAATTTATTGGGGCTTCTCTGAAGGGTCTCTCTGCCCTTGAGGGAGTTGATCACTTTGCTCTTTGGTTATCAAAGTACATGTGAAATATAGAGAATTTGTGAATACAGAGTTCTAAGATAACTAAAGTAGAGATTAAAAGCTGGTTTTATAATATTTTAAATACTGCATCTTACTATTGTAAGTAATTTTTTGTAGTGAGCTCTGTGATTGAAGGCAATGTGAGCATATCATTGCAATGCATACTGCTGAGGATTATTTCAATGGGACAATGTGTGTAAAACCTAACGTAATAGTGAAAATAGTGGCCTAGGAAAATTGTGATTTCAGTCTACCAGTTCTTAATTCTGGTTGTTCTGATCAGGAAGTACAAATTACACTTTTCAAAGTAAAGGTATGTTTTTCAAAGTAAAATCCAGACTTCTTTATGACACCCAGTCTGAGTGAATGTACAGCAAAACAGCACACTCAGAACATCTGTGAAAGATACAGAAAAAAGGAGTTGAGTTCCTGCTATAAGCTACACAAAAACTGAACTATAAATCACTCTCACAACTTTTCTGAATGCCCCCACTGCCCACATTTAGGTCTACTGCTCAGTGGAAATGAGTAGCAGAGCAGATATTTTCTTAACTTTCCAGGTGACACTAGCTAACAATTCTAATCAAACTCTAACCCCAAAACAGCTAGGCCTATAAAAAATGTCAAGTAAATGCAAAGTAAAACAGCATAGTTCAAAAAATAAGCTTATAAAATCAAAATCACACCCATTTTGCAGCTTCTATTACATATGCCAGTTGCTGCTGGATAAACCTAAAAACTCAGACTGGAACCTAAAAACCTAACTGTCATATTTGGCCCATCCAGCACTTTTACCATTCTGACAATTTTATGCTGATGTAGCTTCTTTTTCAGGTCATTCAAACTCATGATTTTCTCTCCCAAGTGGATATGAAATTTATGTTGTTGCTTCCAGGAGACTGAAAACCTGGAGTAAGACAGATCTTTGTTCTACCTGGCGGAGATTAGCGGAGCACTGCAGAGAGCAAAAACTGATGGTGCTGTACATCTGTGCATTCAACGTGGCACTAAGCCACCAGTCTCTTTTCTGCATGACCAACTGACTAATTACTTTACTTGGCCTTTCTGAGTCCCTTCAATTAATGCAATGTGCAGTTGCACACAGTAATGGAGTCACCCATACAGAACAGACTCTGGGCCAGAATTAGGCTCTAAGTCCCAGAAGCACCTGTTACAAATACCGATTGTCCAGATGGTCTGGTCTTTGTGGGGAAGTGTCAAGAATTGACTTATCTTTCTTACTTTTGGTTTAAGGTCATAAATATGATTCTTTTGAAGCAGAAAGCCAATCACATTTAGGAAAAAATACCCAACTGTCTTAGGTTACAAT